>JAKKPZ010000056.1:0-408486 GCA_022814885.1 Ditylenchus destructor | reverse complement strand
TAAGCCTAAGCCTAAGCCTAAGCCTAAGCCTAAGCCTAAGCCTAAGCCTAAGCCTAAGCCTAAGCCTAAGCCTAAGCCTAAGCCTAAGCCTAAGCCTAAGCCTAAGCCTAAGCCTAAGCCTAAGCCTAAGCCTAAGCCTAAGCCTAAGCCTAAGCCTAAGCCTAAGCCTAAGCCTAAGCCTAAGCCTAAGCCTAAGCCTAAGCCTAAGCCTAAGCCTAAGCCTAAGCCTAAGCCTAAGCCTAAGCCTAAGCCTAAGCCTAAGCCTAAGCCTAAGCCTAAGCCTAAGCCTAAGCCTAAGCCTAAGCCTAAGCCTAAGCCTAAGCCTAAGCCTAAGCCTAAGCCTAAGCCTAAGCCTAAGCCTAAGCCTAAGCCTAAGCCTAAGCCTAAGCCTAAGCCTAAGCCTAAGCCTAAGCCTAAGCCTAAGCCTAAGCCTAAGCCTAAGCCTAAGCCTAAGCCTAAGCCTAAGCCTAAGCCTAAGCCTAAGCCTAAGCCTAAGCCTAAGCCTAAGCCTAAGCCTAAGCCTAAGCCTAAGCCTAAGCCTAAGCCTAAGCCTAAGCCTAAGCCTAAGCCTAAGCCTAAGCCTAAGCCTAAGCCTAAGCCTAAGCCTAAGCCTAAGCCTAAGCCTAAGCCTAAGCCTAAGCCTAAGCCTAAGCCTAAGCCTAAGCCTAAGCCTAAGCCTAAGCCTAAGCCTAAGCCTAAGCCTAAGCCTAAGCCTAAGCCTAAGCCTAAGCCTAAGCCTAAGCCTAAGCCTAAGCCTAAGCCTAAGCCTAAGCCTAAGCCTAAGCCTAAGCCTAAGCCTAAGCCTAAGCCTAAGCCTAAGCCTAAGCCTAAGCCTAAGCCTAAGCCTAAGCCTAAGCCTAAGCCTAAGCCTAAGCCTAAGCCTAAGCCTAAGCCTAAGCCTAAGCCTAAGCCTAAGCCTAAGCCTAAGCCTAAGCCTAAGCCTAAGCCTAAGCCTAAGCCTAAGCCTAAGCCTAAGCCTAAGCCTAAGCCTAAGCCTAAGCCTAAGCCTAAGCCTAAGCCTAAGCCTAAGCCTAAGCCTAAGCCTAAGCCTAAGCCTAAGCCTAAGCCTAAGCCTAAGCCTAAGCCTAAGCCTAAGCCTAAGCCTAAGCCTAAGCCTAAGCCTAAGCCTAAGCCTAAGCCTAAGCCTAAGCCTAAGCCTAAGCCTAAGCCTAAGCCTAAGCCTAAGCCTAAGCCTAAGCCTAAGCCTAAGCCTAAGCCTAAGCCTAAGCCTAAGCCTAAGCCTAAGCCTAAGCCTAAGCCTAAGCCTAAGCCTAAGCCTAAGCCTAAGCCTAAGCCTAAGCCTAAGCCTAAGCCTAAGCCTAAGCCTAAGCCTAAGCCTAAGCCTAAGCCTAAGCCTAAGCCTAAGCCTAAGCCTAAGCCTAAGCCTAAGCCTAAGCCTAAGCCTAAGCCTAAGCCTAAGCCTAAGCCTAAGCCTAAGCCTAAGCCTAAGCCTAAGCCTAAGCCTAAGCCTAAGCCTAAGCCTAAGCCTAAGCCTAAGCCTAAGCCTAAGCCTAAGCCTAAGCCTAAGCCTAAGCCTAAGCCTAAGCCTAAGCCTAAGCCTAAGCCTAAGCCTAAGCCTAAGCCTAAGCCTAAGCCTAAGCCTAAGCCTAAGCCTAAGCCTAAGCCTAAGCCTAAGCCTAAGCCTAAGCCTAAGCCTAAGCCTAAGCCTAAGCCTAAGCCTAAGCCTAAGCCTAAGCCTAAGCCTAAGCCTAAGCCTAAGCCTAAGTAATATGAATCATTAATTCTATGTGGAAATTTTGATCTACGTATTGCTCACATATCAAAGATTAATCTCGTCGAACTTTATCAAAACAATTGGCACAATAATTATGAGTCATCACTGCCACCCCCTATTCTATGATGCGTAAGTTCTCTTGTCTTTACCAAAAGGAACATATTGTAAAGGTAAAAGGTGCATAGAAACGCATGATTTCATGCGTTCCCTCTCAGCGGTTCCACCCACTTCACGCCAGCCCCGCGCAAAGTTTAACTATTTATTTACAACTTTCGTCTGATTTTTTCATTTGTTCGCCCAATACTGCTCTCAGTTTAATCGATACCAACTTTTCTCCTGTCACTAAGTTCATTTCTTTCAGTAAACAATGGTTGGCTACCTCTTTCTTCTAAGCGCCGTATTCTCGATTTTCATAGGAACTTCGCAACAAATGAGCATAAGGCCTGCGCAGAGTGTTGCCGTTAGAGGAAAGTTGACTTGTAATGGAAGACCAGCATCGGATGTCCTTGTGAAACTATACGATCATGATAGTAGGTTTTGTGTTTGGCATTACGAAAACAAAGGTTAATCCTGAAATGCTGTCTTCTTTAAATTGGCGCCAATTTTGTAGAAGTGTTTTGATACTTTTTAGCTTTTTATCCTTATACAGTGTAAGATAAGGGGAAAATCATATTCATGGTGCTCATTTCAGCGATGCTCATGTAGAATGTCAATAACAGATAGAATTCATCTATCACTAAAATTAGCACTGTTTTGAAAATCTTGGCATCGTATCTTGATTCAAAATGTAATAATTTAAAATTTGTGATTGATCATAAATTTAGAGTTTGAGTTAGATTTATTTTTTCAAGAAATCTGCATAAATCATCCCTAAAAAGTAATTGCGAAATAAATGCGAAGTCGACATTATTTTGCTCTGCGAGGACCAATAATTTAAAACTTGAACTTTCACATCCAAAGACACACAACATTAATTATTTTTTGTCATAATGATATCCAATATTTTATTTACCCAACAGTTTCATTTTATTTTACAACTCAAATTAAGCTTTCACTTTGGATGACAAAATGGCGTCTGGGCAGACGGATTCTGAGGGAATGTATCAGATTTCTGGCCACGCTCATGAAGTTTCACGTAAGAAAACAATATTTATATAGATTTTGTGTAATCGCAATACGTTTTTAAGGAATCACTCCTAAGCTGAACATTTACCACGATTGCAACGACTGGATGGTGAGTTTCGTTGACATTGTAAACATAATGAGTGCTAAGCATATTCTTTGTTCAATTTCGAAAATATATGGGATGTTTCTCTGAATTTTTGAATTAGTGCACATATTTTACGGCGATCTGGAATAGAAAAATATTGTGCCCAACACCCATTGGAATTTTTAGACAATTGTAAACTATGCAAATTTAGGCATATCCAATTTCTGAGTGAAATGTATTTTGTACACTTGAATTTCGAAGTCCACTTTTGTGTCCCGATTCGAAGTAAAAAGGGCGTTGATGTGACTCATTTTTGTTAAATTTATATTTTCCATACTGACCTAAAAATGCATTCTTGTGCATTTCTGAAGTGCATATCCAGTCATAATTTTCATAAAACGAATAATATAAATGTCCTATTGTGGCCAATTCAGAATACAACGGGGATTGCAAACTCAAGACTACCATCAGTACTTCCTCAATATAACATTAAAGGCAAAAAAGTTCTAGGAACCCCAAACATTTGCTGAAATCAAGCCCTGCACATTAAATGCGGCAAGGCGCGAATTTGAATGATAATTTTCGAAACATTTATTTATTCAGAAGGGAGCTATAGAAGGCGGCTAGCTCAAATCTGATATTGGTAACCCCCTCTAAAATACGATTCTAGAGGGGGTTACCAATATCAGATTTGAACTAGCCCCTTTTAAAGAGGTTTGGCGCAATGGCGAATTCAAAGCGGATTTCAAATTACTGTAGCGTTGTGGGACACAACTCAGCAAATATTTGGGGTTCCTAGAACTTTTTTGAATTTAACTTGGCCATAACTTTAATATTTTATAATCTAAAATGTATGTGATGTATTTTAACATAAAATCATGCGAAATTGTAAAAACCTTCCCTGTATCCTAAATTATCCAATGCTACTATCATTAAATTGGCTTATTTTAGCCATGCCAAAGGAAAGTTTCAATCTACATTCCTAAAAGTTACATAACGGAGGGCAAAGAACCAGAAAAGACCTACGACGCAGGTTCATTGGAATTATCTGGAGAATTCGAGGGAGAATCTCGTGACTGTTTCCACAAGAAATAATTTTTCTTTATCAATGATCAGCCATATGTTTTATTTTGTTTCAGGCAATATATTCATGCTTCTAGATTTAAACTAATAAATTGTATTCAATTGACAATTCACTATTTGCTGATCCGAATATTGACAGAGACGTATTTTCACGATATTCACAGATTTTAAGGCATACTGTGGCAGTATTTATATTAAATAGATGAACAATATATAGATGGTTAGACCTATTTTCCGGCGTCGAAAAATTTTTTAAGTATCATTCAAAAAACTTTACATTTTATGACATCGGGAAGTTTAGTTCATTCTACAAGATTCTATTTGTGCTAAAAATTATGCTTAAAATTGTACTCAAAATGAAGCATTTTGCTCTGGAAAAGGAATTTTTAATGGCAAAAATAATTGTTCAAATTAAATTTCGCGGAAAACGCATATTTTAACTACGCTATATAATGATTTTTCAATTAAAATATCTGATAAAATAGTTCCGTAGACTATTATCAATTAAGGTCTACTTTAGCTCATCTACGCTTTCATGAATAATCCGCTAAACTTTATCAATGTCGCATTCAAAATGCATCATCAATCCACGCCTTTGCATCGCAATACAAATTTTCCTAGGTTTGCATGAAATGTATTGCCTAATAAAGCAAACAAATATTAGATTAAAAAGACACCGGAATGCGAATTCAAAGAAAGCTGAAGGGAGGCAGCAGCAGACAGCAAAGCCATCTTTTCCTGGCGACAAGCAATTTTAGGCGATTGCTGATAAGGCAACGATTGCTGGAAGAAGTAACACGCACTTTGAGGATTTTACGGCCACCAATCGATGCGTTTTGGTACAAATTTTGTATTAATTTTCATGTCCTTATTTTAGTGTCATTATTGAAAATTTAAGTATGTCGATACTTTATTTTTATTGCATTTGTTATTTTACCAATGTTAATTTCCAGGATTTGGATCTCTTAAACCAGATGGACTCTTTGCCAGTTAAAGACGATGTATGCTGTCTAAGCCACCTACCACTGCTACCTTTATTTAATATTGAACTTTTAGATATCCAAAGAAACGCTAGACTCATTGGATGAAAGTATCTTGAATACCAAAAATGCTTGTTTTGAAACAGAACAGCAGTTGGAAACAGAAGAGATCGATGAGGTTACTTTAAGGCTTGTAAAGAAAATTTGAACATTTCAACGCGGGCGCTATGCCAAATTAAAATTTGGATAAAATAACGCTAATATTCAAAAGTAATTTACACATCAACCAAATTTTTATTATAAACTGAGGCGATGATTTGCGAATCGTAAAAAAAATTAGCTTTCGAACAATTTTTAATCAAATATTTCGAATTTCAGAGAGATATTAAAAAGCGTAATAAAATGTATTAATATCTCTTTGAAATCTAAAGCAGCAAATTCTGATCATTTCAGGATGCGAGAAACGCGCTGATTTTTCAACTTCAAAAACAGCGGTTGGATTACGCCCGGCTACACGTGAAGAAAGTTGCGTTGTTGAGAAAAGTAAGGTCAATTTGCGATTACTATTAAACAAATTCCTAAAATGAATTCGGATGGATTATAAATTAACTTTTATCTAATTTTTTTAGTTGGTTGAATCCGATGCCGATCAGACTACATTCTCAAAGAGTCTCCGCGGCCAACACACATTTTCCAACCACGCAGAAATCAGTACAAATGTATGGCCGGATAAACGAGGAACTTCTCAGCGAACTACAACTTATTCAATCAAAGTGCGGAGACTCAGCGGCGAGGAACAAATTCAACAAAGCGATGAACTTCGAAAAGAAACAGAATCAGAAAGTGACCCTTTCAAAGCGCCTATAAGAGGAATAGGTATGAAAATATGTTGATATTACGATCGCAAAATAAATGTCATTCTGGAAGCGGATTAGTGCCGGTGCCACCAAAATTTAAAACGTATAAAACTGTTTTATACATTTTTAAATTTTGGTGGCACCGGCACTAATCCGCTCGTGTATAATTACCAGATCAGTAAAAATTTACTTGGTAGAGTTTGGGACTGATAGATTGGATTTGGTTGCTATTATTATTATTCTGATAGCTTTGAATTTAAACTCGAAAATACCGTTATTTTATGAAATTTAAAAATGTATAAAACACCCGAAAATGAATAATGTTATTTTTCGAGTTTAAATTCAACACTATCAGCATCCAAAATTAAACCTCCTGGTGTCCTAAAATTTGGAAAATGTTTCAAACGTTAGTTTAACGATGAATAAATTCCGACATAATTAAGTTCGACTTCCTCACAGCAATAACAGAATTACATTCAGATACGGATGCATCTACTAGTTATGAAGACATACCCACGTCAACCCGCTACACACAACCGCCCAACATATGCGACACGTTAGAAAATGCACTGTCCTTTTTTCAACGATCGACTGCAGATGCGACGATATCTTCGTTTCCAGGACGAACAAGTCCATTCGATCATTTGGAGGAGACGAATATTGGCACAAAAGTAGATGAGGTAATCCTGTTGGGCTCTGGCCCAGACGGACCCTCAGCCAGTTCGACGCTTGAAAGAAAAGAACGGATCATAGATCAAAGGCAAATTGTTGACCAGCAGGTATTGTTCAGCTTTCGTTTAAAATGTAGAATTGGACTCTTCGATAATCGGTAATATTACCAGTATTTAAACTCTAACACATAAATCTCATTTTTCCTATAAAATAGTAGAAATGTAGAATTTACAAAAATATAAAAGCATAAAATTTTTCATTATCTTAATTTAACAACAGCTAAAAATTAACAAATGTTATCACCGGAAAACCCCAGAAAATACTTTTTTCATTTCGCGAATGGTCCACATTTTTGATTTTTCGCTGATAAGTGAACAGTTAACTAATTTAAAGTTATCGACTTATTAATTAAGCAACAGTTTATAGGTTCACTTTATCCATGAGCATATCAAATCATATCGTCTCGAGACTGTTTTGTCGTTGGCTGAAGCGCAATTATTATCCGAACGTGGTGGTTTGCAAGTCGCTAAAGAACTTGGCAAAATGGCATCGACGAAAACTGTATCCACTGACTTGGACGTATTTGACCAAATGACACCGATACAGCCGAAAGAAACCCGTATTTTGTGGAAAACAACTGATTTGGCAGCAGGAAAGTTGTGCGAAGGCGTGGCATATACTTCCGGCACAGAAGAAGATTCTGGAATAAAAACTCATCAGGCGAAATATGGAGAAGAACAGCAAGAAGAGGTAGGAATTATATATTATGCTTATGAGAAAAGATAACAGCATCCTCACCGAAATTTTTTCGTGCGCTTATTTATGTCTAGTTGCCATATAAACAACTGTACCTGAAAAAGATTTTATTGGATTCAAACAAAAAATCGTTAATATTTTTAATATTTGGTACATTTTTCTTAAATTAACTGATGAATTTTAGGGTCTAACTTATTCCTCTGAACCAAAAGAACATGAGGCTGAATCTCCATCTCTTCTATCACAGAAGATCGTGACTGGAGCCGATTTGTTATCAGAACAAAATGAGCAATTGCTGCAAACGAAAATCGCTCCCACACCGAAACCGAGATCTCGCACTCCTATTAAGGATATTTCTGGGATACACGAAGAAGATACCAGTACAGGGGATGCAAAGCCAGATACTGCTCTGTTTAAAGAACAAAGTATTCGAGAAGGCCAATTAAAAACTACTCAAATTGAACGAATAAATGAACTCAGAGAAGAACCAGAAACCTGTAAGGTTACCCATTGCAATTACTGTTTCAAAATTGTGATTCACACATCTCAATTCCGCTAAATTTTTGTTGACACTAAAATATCGATTATTCCAGTTAGAGTTATATTTAAAAATTCTTACAGAAAAAATATAGCAAAGAAATTTAAGGAGACTTTGACGAAATATTTGAGAAATTGGGTAGTTTTAAAAGTTTTTTATATATGCACATTTTAAAAAATTTTTTTCGGTGTATAAAATGTAGGCCCATGTAGACAAATTATATATTCTTATAGCCCATCGACACTGTTTGTGTTGCATTAGTTGTGTATAATGAATAAAACAATTTTTCAGTTACTCATCCAATATCGAAAGAATCTCCCGGAAATTTCGAACCTGCACCAACATCTTTGGTTAAGCATCGAGAGGAACATCTTGCAGAAGATCCTGATAAAATATCGAGTAGTTCAGCCGAAACAGTGGTCACAGCTTTTGAGCAGCCTGTAGTCAAATTGGAACCTTGTCCTGTTGCGCATAGCTTAAGAGATACTCTTGCTGAAGTTACTCACAGATATCCTGAGGAAGAGATATACGACGAGGGCGTAACGGAGAGTGCATCAAAGGGTATGCGCGAAGGAAAAGAAACAAAATTGGAAGAAGAAGGATTCAAAGAATCTTTGGAAGTTAAGCCGGTTGTCAAATCTCAGGATCTTGGGCCAAGTCCCGTTGTAGCATTGAAATCAGCTATTGAAGAAGAAATATTTGATATGCAGGAGGAAGTCACAGCGATAAGCATACAAGAAAAAAAATTACGAGAGATGCCAAAAACCGAAAAAACTGGTCGAATTCGGAAAATGGCTGAAGAAATGGAGAAGAACTCTGAGAAAGGAATGTTTAAAGAGCCTATAAGAAAACGAGAGCAAACAGGCAAAACCAAAGCAATGACCAGTAAATTTGAGGTAAAAGAATTTTAAAATGTATGATATTAGGAATTACTTAGAGTTCGTACCTGGAATCTTCAAAATGTACCCCGTCCTCCTCATTACTACTGCGTGGTTAGGTATGTAGAGATGATATGATCATTTTTCAATACATCATGCACTATTTTGGGACCGAGCCATTAGTTTAATAATTTTTCGCTTCGCTGCCAAAAGGAAACGTCATCGCCAAAGTTCAATTCTATAATTTTGTGGCCCAGAGAATAATGAGAACATTAAAGAAAATAATGCACCAATAGTTTACAATTTTGGCTACCGTAAGTTGCATTTCAGGATACCATTCAACAACAGCGGCCTGAAATATTAAAGAGGAGCAAAGATGTGAAAGCTATTCCATTGGAATTTACTAAGGAACAACCATCCGAAGAATCATTGGAAGCATTACCTAAGGAACAAGAAAGAATAGAAGAAATCACCAGCGACGAAATTGTAACGGTCGCGTCCAATATTGAAGAAAATGAACTAAACACTGCCAAACCTGACACATCTCCTAAAATCAGTGGACGTGAAAAAGAAGACACTACTGAAGAATTATTTGAGTTATTGGCCGAACCAGACACCTATTTACAGGAAGAACGATATGAAACATCTACAACACCTGAGAATATCCATATGGAACAAAATGATTTCATCGAAGACTTCCCTGTGCCCAGTTTAGAAGAAGAAATCCAAGCCAAGCAGCTTTCTGCTTTGCAAAAGTATAAAATCAAAAATCGCAAAAAATATGAAGCTGAACAAGAAGAAATGCCCATAAAATTTGAAGAAAAACTAGAAACGGAAGAAATAAAACGTAATACCAAGTTTGAGCACGGGTCTGCCCAAATGTTGCAAAAAGGGAATGATATTGTTACAGAGCTGCTTAAATCTGAGAGAGTTCAAGAAAACTATCATTTGCTTGGACAACCAGATGAGACAGTACACTTTGAGAAGACGGCTGAAAAAATCGATACCAAATTTGAGGAAGCCAAAGTAGAATCAGAAGTACGTGGATTTGGGGCCGAAATAATTCAAGAAAAAGAAGCGGATGAAATTTCGGATATCCCCGAAAATTCTAAAACTAATGGAATGGAAGCACTGGAAATCAAAGATCGCGAAATCCATATGCCGCGCGAACCACCAATGTCAGTTGAGGACAGTGAAATCATCACTATTTTGGAAGCTGAATCTCGGATGAGGCAAAAGGTCGAAGAAACAACTGTACATCAGAAATTAGAAGACGCAGGTATACATCAACAGAGGACTGGGGAACCTTCATCTAATATTGAAGGTAAAATTCGAGAGCTATAAAATGTAAAGTTATCGTAAATATTCCGTAATTACTAAAAGTGCTTTATTTGAATAATGAATCTAAGAATAAATTTTCGTAAGATTTTGAAAGTCGACATCGGCTCCTTCTCCGCTTCTTGTTAAGGTAAGGGAAAGTAAACTCTCATGCAGGGATGGAAGTATGGACCTGGAACAAAGAAAATAACTACCATGTTAAAACAGAACAACACCCTCAAATTACACATTTACATATATTTTTGTTTAAGATCCTGAAGCTATCAAGCTACGAAGCGAGCACGAAAGCGAAGAGCAGTCGACTGGCATTTTGAGTGGCACGTTCACTGAAGTGCCGTTGACTAGCGATCCCTCTCCGCCAGCTTCGCTACAACTATTGCTATACGTCGAAGATTTGGAGCATAAACCGCTTAGCGCCATACAAAAGTACCATCTAGCACAAGTTGCGGCAAAGTTGGAGAGAAGCAGAGCTGATGAGCCAAAAAAAGCGGAAGAAGAGCTGGGGCGAATTCGTAAGATGGCAAAGGAAATCCAAGAAGCTGCACAAAATATTGAGCAGGAGAAGCCGGTTCTGAATTCTGAAAAGGACAAAGAAATTGAAACGCGAATTCGGGAGATTGAAGCTCGCCAAGCTATTGGCAAGGGAAGAGAATCCAGTAGAGCAGTTCATGGCGGTGGAAAAATAAAAAATATCGCAGAGAAAATGGAGACTTTGGCACAGGTGGCTTCGGGTCAATATGAGGTGCTAAGAAGGCAAAGGGACCTAAAGTCGCTTCCAATGGTTTTTGAAGAAACGCAGGTGACTTTTTAAGATTTACTCAAATTTTGGGCCTTACATATGGGCAAAGTTAGGACAAAAATTATTTAGTGTCCAAAAACTAATTTAAAATTGCGCGATATAAAACAATATTGTCACAAGTGTGAAAAATTATGGGCTTCTTCATTATCGATGGTTCACACGAATCTGGTGCAATTTTTTGCATGCCATTTAAAAAATGACAATTTTTGGGAAAAATCGGCACGGTGGTTGGCAAAAAGCACAACGCAGAGAACCTTTGTATCAATGTTTTCGCTGCTATCCGATAATATATCCCTGCTGTCCTGTGATACAAAATTTATACAAATGCTTCCCTTTGCGTGTATCTTTTGCCAACCATGATCAGTACAAGTAAATGTCTCATTTTTATTACTGAACATAGAATATTATGACTCAGTTCTATAACAAATGGAAAATACAGTGATTATTATAAATCAACAGAAATGTGTGTAGATAAACAAACGTGTGAGTAACTCACTAGAGAAGCACCGCGGCTACGCCGCCAAATGTAGAGTCAAAAAGTGGCAAAAATGACACTTTTTGGCCTAAAAATGCACTTTTTGAGATCTGCATTAAAAATATTTGCACATTCCCTAGTCAGAATTCCCAGGGGAGTATCTTGAGCTATCCTGCAGCCTGTATCGGGGGCACAGAAAGTTACAGGTGTTCGTAATCCGGCGTAAAACCCATACAAAATCCGTAAATCCTGGATAACTCGGCGGATATCCGCCAGATCCGGTGGGAGCGGCCTATCTTTCGTATAATTTTATGGCGCTAATTTTGAGCTATCACTCGCCCGGAACTGTGAGATTTCGCTAACTGTGCGACATTTGGACCCTTAATATAGGGGGATGACTAAGGAAAATGTCTGAAATTTTCAGGAGAAGCATGATGTCCGAGAAAGGACAACGCTATTAAGTACAGGAATATCGGACGAAGCTGTTGGAATTGAACCGGTTGGAAAACCAAAGTCTTCACAAAAGGATATGCAATCGTCACAAACTTTCGACCCGAAAGAATTCGATTTTGAGGATGTTAAAGATATGGAAGAAGAGCTAAAGACACTCGAAGTTACTGAGGATTCCTCCAGCAGTCACTATTCGAGTGACGAACCAATGCTGCCTGAAGAATTGGACAATCTTGTCCAATCCATTGTGAGCACTTCGAAATCACCAGCGAGCAGAACCAAATCGGCACCTGTTCAGGTAACCTTTCAATATAAATCATTGTTTTCAATTTATTCGTAAATAGTATTTTATTCTCTGAGTCTTAATTTGACAATAGTTTTTGAAATGTCACCAATTTTCGGTTATTTTACGACCTAAAACAGGAGAAAATGACAAAAATTTCAAACAAACGTTTTACATCCGATTTTCTCTCACTTAACTGGTATAAATACGACCAATTAAATTTTGTGAAAATGAAATCATACAGTGAATCCGGTAATTTATATGAACATGGAAAAATATTTGCACTTTTCTTACAAATTAGTTCAGAGATTCTATTATTTTATCTATGGCTTGTATAGGCCGTGAAACAATTACTATAACTACTGTGTATAAAGTGAATTATCTCATCTTTTCGAGCTGATAACATAATCCGTAATTGCGGATTACATAATTTCTGGATTAATCAATAATTTAGCTTGATTAAAATAACCAGTGGGGTGTGTGAACTGCTTTGTGCGAAAAGACGTATTCAATTGTTGATTCAGGTCAAACTCTCAAGTGCCATTAGCGAAGCAGACACCCAGGAAGTAGAATCTATGAACACCGAAATAATGACTGCTGAGAATGAACGCAACATATTTAAAGAATTTGAGGAATCTCGAATCAAACTGACCTACGAATTGGAAGAAAGCACTGAACACATTCGCGTCAAACGAACTCCTACCGGCGAAATCATAGAAGAGACTTCAACAGGCCCAGATACCGATTCTCACTTGGAAGTGCAGAATGAACCGGTGAAATTGCTAAGTAAATCACGCGCAAATTTTCGTAGCTATTACCTTTTAATTACAGATGAAAGCGAGCCTCGTGATGAGTCGCTGAACATATTGAGTCGATCCGCGGAATTAACTCCACAGCCTCTGTCAAATCTTCAGAAGTTTCGCCTTCACAGAAATATTGAGAAAGCTGGGGAATCGCCTCCGTCGCATCTCGGCGCAGGAACAGCAAAAAGTGAAAATATTGGACGCATAAAGCAAATGGCAGAGAAAGTTGAGACAGACATTCAGGTGAAATTCGGAAATATCTATATAACAGGGGTGTTATAGACTCATGTCCAAAAATAAGAACATTTGCCCCAAAAAGTAAGATTTCGGGGTCAAAAATAAGAACATTTTTATAATTTTTTAAACCATAGTGTCCCCCCTATGATTTTTTAGCAAAAATTTTTTAAAAGAATTTTTTGCCAAAAAAACCATATGGGGTACCCTATTGATTTTTTGACAAAAATTTTCAGAAAATTATTTTTCAATCCCTAGGGTCCCCCCTATGGTTTTTTGGCAAAAATCTTTTTCAGATAATTTTTTGCCATTTTTCCAAATGCATTCTTAGAGGTGCATTTTTTCAAATTTTTAAAATTCGCGCCGAAACTATAATGCCAATATTTTTATTCTGCATGAATGAAAAAATAGCGCCGCAGGTGAAAATTTTCCAATTTTAGGCGATATTCATAAAAATTTGCACTACTTTTTAAAATATTTGGAGGAAAATGGCATCCAAATAGCGCCGCAGGCGAAAATTTTTAGGAAAAGTTGCATGTATTATTTGGACCCTCAAAATAAGAACAAATCTTATAAATAAGAACATATAACACCCCTGCTACATAAAAATTAACAAACTTCGGGGAATTATTGGTCCAATTTTGAAAAATGGGACTTGCAAATTGAATTTTAACTTGTTGTTTCGAAATATTCGACCATGATCGAGATCTCATTATCAGCCCCATACCGCTCAGGTGTATTATTTGTTACATAAATAAACAACTAAATAAACCGATGTTACCATTGTTTTACACGAATTACAGCCGTTTGACCAAACATTATCATTTCGAATTTAGCGTTTTTTGGTATTTTAGGGAATATAATTTAATTTCCTTACTTTGTTCTTACAATGTTCTTAAAGAACATTTTTTCTCGATTGTAACAAAAATATTTCGCTCACGCAATATACCCCAACAAGTACAATACCAAATTTGCGCTGAGTTTGAATTGCAGTTTTTAACTGACCGGATAAGTTGTAATATGCACAAAAAAGTTAATTGCACTTTTGGGATTCGAGATTTTGATTGTAGCTTTGCTTCTCATTTAACTAACAATTCAATTTTTCATTATTATATTAGTTTTCTTCATATGAGCTTTCCCCCAGAGGTGGCTTAATTTAACCTTTTAGGCAATGACCGGTCATTACGACGTATTAAAAAGAACCCGTGATCTGAAGCGGACACCTTTGGAAATTCAACCGGATGCCGAACTGATTCAAAGCAAAATTTCTGCAGTAACCACCTTAACTGAGCCAGTGCATGAGATGCCAACATCAGAATTGTTAGAAACAAAGGTAGCTCCGGTCCAAACTCAGCCACCGATAGAAGCCCTGCAAACATCTCAAATCGAAGTGGAGCCATTTTCTGAGAGAACTGATGAGAGCATGCAAGCCAAATTTCCCGACTCTAAATCTGGAATCTGGAAAACAGCCGAAAAAGTACCGATTGAATCTGAGTGGGAAAGACCACCATCCCGGAAATCATCTGCACATATGCTTGGAAGACTTCTGTCCGATATTCAGGAACGTGAAGATGAAGACGAACAAAGGGGTCCGGAAAGCAAACTATCAACATTGTCGGAAGTAGTGATTTTGCACTGGCTTGAACCAGAAACTGACATGGAATATGAGCCGTTAGAAATAATGCAACAAGCGGTATATAATTTCATATTACATAAGCTATAAAATAAACATTGAAAAAGCCAAAAAATAGCGAAATTTCGACCCAGCAATGCGGAAAAATCCAAAAATATTTTCCCGGAAGAATCATAAACTGAAAATTTGCCCTACCGTATGATATATGATACTGGTTTGAAAAATTTGGAACGAAAGATGTTATAATATTTCCCTTTGAATATAGGCTGCTGAAAGTTTAGATGCCGCAGTATGTCAACGAGGAATTTAAACAGAAGGAAGAAGAAAACCAAACTAGTAGCCAAACGGCGCTTTCGAGAAGCGGCGGTATTGTTCAAAGATTAGTTGAGGAATATGATGAGACAGGAATTGAAACAGTTGTGGAATATGTGCTCGAACCAAATTTGGATTATGAAAATAGGCTTGCAAATGTGGAAGGAAATTTGTCTCCTCTAGCAGATTCGAAAGAAAATCAAGATCAAATTGAACCTGATGTTACTTCTCCAGCTGAACCATCATCATCTGAAGGTCTTACTGCAGAATGTGAGATTGGGGATATTGAACTGGGAGCGACTGAAAGAAGTCAGAGAATGTTTGAAACGGTTGCAGAAAACTCTTACGATGTTATCAATGCAGAGGAGGACTTTGAGGATTTGGCAAATATAACACTTGATGAAGAGAAAGCAGATATTTCGTATGTGACAGAAGAAATCCCAGTTTATGATTCTTCTGTGGTACAGACAATGCTGAGATCTAATGAAGATAAAAAAGAGACCGCAACTCTACAAGCGTTGGCGAAGGAAACTGGAGTAGAAACACAAACCTTTGGAACGGGGGAAAATAACATGGCTATTGTGCCAGAATTCAGCCATAACATACCGAACATGCCAGAAGGTAAGCACTTCTAATGTACACCACAGAACCAGAACTTTTTTGCCTTTTAACTCACATTTTACTTTGCCCATGACTTTAGTGCCAAATTTTGTGTCAACTTTCCAATAAAAGTGTAAATGACAGTATAACTTTGATGTCAATTAGGGTTAAAACAAAACAGCTTTGTAACAAAGCTTTGAAAATTTCCATTATTGTTTAGATTGACTTAATTTTCTAACGTTTTGATTAAAGTCTAATACTTTTTAGAGCGACCATCCGAAGGCGAACTGTATCGAGTTGATTCTCGTCAATTGCATTATGAAGAAATATTCAGCCAGGATCTATCCACGGAATTCATACCTGAATTAGCTGCTGAACTGCCTTCACGAAAGATCACAGTTGAAGAGGCCGACGAAGAAAGTCGTGTGGAGAATCTCGAGAAAGAACCGGAATTGCACTCGAGAAACATGACCATCACACTTTCGAGCCAAATTCCTTTACATCCTGATTTGGTCGAAGGCGCATCGGTGTTCAGCTTGGCATTGGAAACAGAAGAGGAGAGAAATCGAAAAGCAATTCGCGATAATTTAGCAAATGAAAGGAAGGAAGGAGGTGAGAATTATCTATAGAGTACGGGCCATGCGAAGAGGGGCAAAATGTATGGTTTTGAGGTTATTTTCGACTTTTTTGCAAAATAACAGTGCAAAAACTGCCTTTTATGGTCCTTCAAATTTTGACGTTCCTATGAGCTAATGAGATGACTTTTTATAGTCTCCTTAACATTTTGGACTAACCTGTAAATTATTAGGAAGAAAAGATGAAAATTTTATGATTCCAAGTAGTCTTAAACGAGAGTGATGCGCCGGGGCCTTCGCCGCGATTATTGTGTCCATAATAAAGGTGGGGTCCGCTCCCAAACTTTTACATTTTCGGTTCTGGAATCTCCAAACGGTCAGTTTAACACCAAAACCGCAATAAACGGAGGCGAACAAAAAGGTTTCCTTTGTAGCGTCAAAAACATATATTTTGCCACTTTTTGGCAAAAAAGTGCACTTTTTGAGATCGCCGCTCCCAATTTTTTTTCATTTCGGTCTAGTCTCGCCGAGACCTACAAAATGAGCTATCACACACCCTGTATGAGGGGAAGCAAAAAAAGTTACGCCGTGGGACAGACATCCGGACGGACATCCGCCACTTAGGTAGAGCGGATTAAAAAATGAAAGCTTCAGTGATTTAATAAATGTTCAAATTTCAGACACATTTGTGACGCATGAATTACGCAGAACTTTCGACTTATTACCCAGTATTCTCGAAATTTTGCCAGAATCACACCAGAGTGTCGACGTAAGTCGAGAACAGCCATATATTTCTACCTCAGTTTCCACTCGCGATGATCACAAACTTGAAGCGTCTCAGGAAATGACAACAAAACCCGCGACTTTCACCACAAAAACTACGGCGACTTTTGTTATAAAAGATAAAGCAAAAGTTGATTCAACAACACATCCAGGCGGTTCAGACACACAACTATCTGAACTAAACGTTCCCGCAGCAGACACACAAATTTCTGTACCAGGTACCAGCAAAGCATCCGAGACAGCGCCTGCTCTCATAACTCGTTGCTCATTTCGTCGAAGTGTAGGAGTGCAGGCAAATCCCTTGTATTCTCAGGTATGTTTCAGAAAATCCACAATTACCATATAAGCAATTCTACATTTTTGAAGTTCGGCGGAAATCTTCCAAAAATTCGCTTAATCGAGAAAATTTCAAACAAATTTATGTTTATTTCGAGTAACAAAATCTTCGAAATCACTTTTCCACATATTTCCGGGTACTATTATGCGAGCGGTAGTAACAGTCTAAATGATTTTGGCAATAAAAACGTATTCCACTTTTAAATTTTCAGGTTGGAATGCAAACTGAATCAGGACAAAGTCGCACAACTAACATAGGGACTCAATCGGAGGTTAGTTCCGCTGGTAACATTCGGGCAATACAACACAGTCTAGCAGAAGATGGTCTCTCATCTGTCGATCTGGAAATACACACGGAGCCATTCACAGCGTCTTTAGGAGATCAAGCTGAATTACGCAGGTATGCCGATGCCTCTTTACAAACCGATGGGTACCTCACGGGAATCGATGACGAGCATCAGCTATTACATTTACATGAAGAACAAAGACCCTTAAACGAGTGTCCTTCTCTGAAAATACCTGTGGATACAGCGGACGCGATGGCTCAGACTAAGATTCAACCCGAACTAGGGAATGTGACCGATATAGAAATCATAAAAGAATTACGAGAACAGTTGTCTAGCTCAGCCGTCCAAACTTCCCCGATTTTGATGAAGGAAGCGAAAGGAGAAATTGAAAGCCATCAGCAAGGTATTCACAACGGCGCCGGGCGGCTCAAATTGCGTGAAAACGTCTCCCCGGATTTCCCTGTCGTTACCTACCCCCCTAAATCGACCCCGGGGAGTTCAAATCCGGGCTCAGATTTTGCCTGGTCCCGCCACGAAAGTTGGGAAAATTGCATTTTTGGTAAAAAATGGCCCAAAAATGACCATTTTTGACGCGTTACGTTAAAAATAATTGCAGATTCGGACTCAGCGCATCAAAATACCCCTAAAAACACATTTTGCTGACATTCCAAAAAAATTTCATTTTTTGGCCATTTTTCACCATAGGGGGTACCACATGGATTTTGAAAAAAATCGATTTTTTGAAAATGCGGAAAATTTTTCTGCAATCAGTGTTTTTAGGGGTAATTCGATGCCCTGATTCCGAATCTGCAATTATTTTTTTCATATCACGTCAAAAATGGTCATTTTTGAACGATCTGTTGAGCATTTTTCGTCTCAAGTTCGAACCCCACGTCCGTCAATCATTTTTTTTTCTCGCGAAAATACCGAATTTTCTTAAAAATAACCACGAATTCTTGTTTGCCGGACCACAATTGATTAAAAATTTGCAACTGTAAAATGAAATACCATCAATACTAATTTTCTTGCACCATTTTGTGATAATTTTGGCCCAAAAACGCCAAAAAACGCAATTTTCCCAACTTTCGTGGCGGGACCACCCCCGATCTGAGGTCAAATTCGGATTCTCCGTACCCGAAATAGGGTATCTACCAAAAATCCCAGTCCATTTCGAACATTCTACTTCACATTTTCAGCAAAATACACGAAAATGGTCATTTTTTGGCAAAAAAAAACTAAAAAATATCGTATTGGGCGCAAATCGTTTCATAGGTTTGAAAATTTATGATAAAGTAAAATTTGAGGTGTTACTCGATCATATTGGACAAGTGAAATATTCGTCCGTACGATTATTATTTCTAAATCGGGTCTCAAAGTTGACCCATTTAACACTGAAAAACGCAAAGTGTACCAACTTTGAGGCCCAAAATATAAATAATAATCGTACGGACGAATATTTCACCCACGGGGTATGATAGAGCAACACTTCAACTTACTTCCTGGCAAAAAAAATCTTTGACATCAAACAATTTGATTTTTGCCTGTATTTCTGGTTTCACACTTTTTGAGCCGCTTATAAGGGAGCGGCGCCGTCGTGTATTATTATATTACATGATTATTACTAGGGGCGGATTTTTAGGTACGTACCTAAAAATACCTAAAATAGGTATTTTTAGGTACGGTACCTAAAAATACCTAAAATGGGTTTTTGTACCTATTTTAGGTTTTTATACCTAAAATGGCCTTTTTCGAAGATTTTTAAAGCAATTTTTGAAAAATGTCTAGAAATTTTTGAAAAATTTTTGGAAATTTAGAAAATATTTTCTGAAATTTTCTTGGAAAATGTATAAAATTTATGAAATTTTTTTGAAAAACTCGTGAATAAATAGTTCAAATGAAATTGTAATATACATAACTCGCAAAATAAATGAAAAACGGTTAAATATGGATGATTTTGCCTAAAAACCAAGAAAACCTAAAATACCTTTTTTTAGGTTTTTCGTACCTATTTTGGACTTTTAGCGTACCTTTTTAGGTACCTAAAACAAGATTTTTCGTACCTAAAAATCCGCCCCCTAATTATTACATACATTTTTGAGCATCTAACATTTTTGTAGTAATCAGTGATCACTGATCAGTATTAATTGTTTTCTCAGTACGAATTCAGTTGAAGTTCGTTATTTTTTTTAACTGATGAATTGGAAAGCGAGTCTGAACTACCAAATTTAAAAAATATCGAAATGAAAAAGGCATACTATTATTCATTTTGATAATTAATATAACATGTTGCAGAACATCCTTCACAAATTGCCGAATCACAAAACCTACGGCGCCATAAAGAAAGAACCCTTTCTGAAAGTGAACTAGAACGCGTAAGAGAAACACTTGAAGCGATTCGCAACATAATACATTCGCCAATTACCGATCAGCAGCCGCCGATCGTCGTAGAACCTCAAAGAAGGCCCTTGGAAACTCTAGCTGAAATTCAGGAACGGTCTAGCCAAAGCCTTGAAATAGACTTAAGCTCAGAGTCGGAATCTTACGAACACAAGACCGTTGAGGGCAAAAGCAGCTCAGAAGTGGAACGTGATATGGTAACAGTTATTTATTTTGATTCAAAAGACGACAGTAATTTTGTAAAATAATTTTCCTTAAAATTTTCCAGTGTGCTGCTTGAGAAAAAATATATGCATTGAAGCTTAATATTTTAGGAACCAGCTCAACATTGTGGCACTCTTCTCAGGTCGGTAGATCTTCAATGGCTCCCTGTAATCCCACCTCGGAGAACAGTCGATGATAATACAAAATTCCTAGAGGACTTAGAAAAAGTAGGTCTAGCTTTGGATGTAAATCAGCATCCCAACTACAAGGAAGTGATCGAGGCAGAGCTCAAGGCAATTCGGGATAGGCAAATGATACCGGAAATGGGAGAGGTATTTACTCCTGTGGTTGATAGGGAAACCGATGAGGAATTGTTGGATGGTGATGAGGTAATTAGGTTATTTAAAAGGCTACATAAAAATATTGTTGATAGGAAATTGAGTAATAATTGAGTAAATTTGAAATCTCAGACAAAAACAAATTTTATAATAAATTTTTATAAGCAAAGAAGTTCTATTTATACTCTAAATTTGGCAGCTGAAAATTTTTCAATTTCATTCAAAATACGGTAAATTCACGAATTCTGATCGCAAATTGTTATCTTTCAAACATGTTCCAAATATTTGGAATTGAAAAACCGGATTAACTCAAAATTCATTTGAATCCTAATCGTACAAATAATGATATCTGTCTTAGGGATCCGACGACGTTTGCCGCCATTTAGACGCCAAATCGTTTGAAACTCCAGCGGTTCCTCAAAGAACAGAAAAAGAGTATCCGCCTGAACCTCTTTATAGAATCGATGAGGAGGAAAGAAGTGAGACTAGCGAAGAAAGACCCAAATCAATTTCACTAGAGCAAAAATCTGATAAATCCAATGAACCGCATCTTCCTGTTGCGAACATCGAGGTATGAGTTCATTTTAGGAGATCGATTTAAATAATAATAGAACGCTTTAATTCAAGGAGTACGCTGATAGTGCTAAGCAGATAAAGCTAATTCCTTTAAAATATGGCAAAGGACAAGAAACGATAGAGTACAGGAGTACAGCCATCGACACATGCAGAGCCCCAGTAAAACCTCGAAGATCTGACGATCTCCTCTTGGAGAGAAGCCAAGAAATCGAAGAAGGACCCATAAGTGTGAATAGTTCTGAGAGCAAATCTGGGCACGATTTTAGAGAAGATCAGCTAAGGATTATCAAACACACGCTCGATGCTGTTAACAGACATCTGCAAAATGATGAGGTAATTAACATTTTGTGCATGTTGAAAGGCCGAAATATAACAGGAAATAACTAACAAGGAACACTCACCTGGGGAAACGTGATGGATAGGAATTTACCCCACCTTGTGGGCATTCGAACGGTACCAAGCTTTTTTCCTAACACGATCCGAAAACAAAAGTTAGCATGATACGGAAAATTGGAATTTTACAAGGAAAATGCGAGAAAATCCGACTTCAGAGGCCGTTTTCGGGCGTTTTTGTCTATGAAAGTGCCAAAAATAATGTCATATTCGTGTTCCCCGTAATTTTTTGGGTAAGATAGGGCCTTTTTCAGATTTTTTGAGAAAAAAATTTTTTCACGTTTTTTTGCTACCAGGTGAAAAAACGTGAAAAAATTTGTGTCTCAAAAAAATCTGAAAAAGGCCCTATCTTACCCAAAAAATTACAAGGAACACGAATATAGCGTTATTTTTGGCACTTTCATAGAGAAAAACGCCCGAAAACGGCCTCTGAAGTCGGATTTTCTCGCATTTTCCTTGTAAAATTCCAATTTTCCGTATCATGCTAACTTTTTTTTCGGATCGTGTTAGGAAAAAAGCTTGGTACTGTTAGTATGCCCACAAGGTGGGGTAAATTCCTATCCATCACGTTTCCCCAGGTGAGCGTTGCACCAGGTGAGTGTTCCTTGTAAGTTATTAATTCAACTATCTGTAATACTGATTCGCAATTTTTAGATTACAGCCGTAGAGCATGCAGAAATTGTTGAAGAAACAGATTTGGATTTATATTATCAGGATTCAATGCATTTCACAGATAAACGACACCCACTTGATAGCGGCGAATTCGGTCTACGAATGGATAGTAGAAGTCCAAGCTTGAGGATAAGTCCGACAAATGATAACGAGAGGCTTCTAAAAGACATCCGAGATGCTAGGAGATTGCTCGGAAAAAGTAAGATTTTATCAATCCAATTTAACATTAGACTAAACAGTTGTGCTATAAAGTATCCAATTATAGCCACCAATGGTTCCATATCAAAAGTGCGAAAACTGTGTCGCTTTCTGATTTAGATTCTCGGTTAAAAATTGACTCCTCTTCAAAATTTTTGAGTCGATATTTCCACGGTTTTGTGTTTTCAATCGTTCTGAACTTCCAATTTCTGATTAAAAGAACCTTTCTTAATCCCACGCAAAAAGTACCTAATACCGTGTTCCCTTTAATTACTGACCCGGGGAAATAATATTTCAAACGAGCTCCAGGGGGTAATAATTTCAGAGGAGTAGTAATTAGAGGGAATACGGTAGACTAATATCGGAGCCATTTAGGAATGTGCGAAGCCAAGACTCATAAATCATCGATAACGGTGTCACACCGGGAAGCTGACCATTTGGCTATTGAAACAAAAGAACGGAACAGGCCCATGCCTTTGGACTTAACATCAAGCAATATCGTAAAAGATTATGATTTGATCCACGAACGACTTCAACTTCAGCCACCTCCACTTTCACTGCGTCGTCCAAGTCTGCCCGAATATCGACCTCCTTCACCAGTTGTAATTATGGATCTCAATAACATTCCATTGCTATCGCCGACTTCCATGCACTTCCACATTTTCGATCAATATTTGCAGGTAAACAGAGAAAATGTCATGTTGGCCAAAATAGGAAAATGAATAATATAACGTTTCCAGAAACGCAGAAAAAAGGAAAATTTTGATATAATAATATTAGTTAAAACTACACTTCTCCTAAAATAGTCCTAATACTCTTAAATCTTATAACACAACGTATTTCTTGTATAGTACACTGCATTGGATGGGAAAGTGGCCATTTTTTGGAAAAGAATTTTGCATAACGGACTCAGTTCCATACATTTTTTATAGCAGCACAACTGGCAAATGCCCTACTTCTTGGTGCCGAAGGATCACGAATTATTGGGCCATTGCAAATGGCCTCTGATAGAACGAGTGATACCTTCATTTTTGGAAGCCGCTGCTGAGATACTAATGAGGTCAGCTCATCTTGCGACAGACAGGGTCATCGTTATTCAAACCATCAATCAGACTGGACGAAGATCGGGTATCTTTGCATTTTTTATATATCCGTTTGTCGGTTTATTAATGTCGGTGAGGAAATTAATATTCGAATTGGCGCCATTCATTTTAGCCCCTTTAGAAGGGGGCAACCTCAAATTTGATATTGCTAACCCCTCTTAAAATACGACTTTAGAGGGGGTTAGAAATATCAGATTTGAGCTAGCCCCCTTCTAAAGAGGGCAAAACAGAACGCCAAGCATTCACACGTTAACTTTGGACGCTCTTACTCACTACACTCACTTAATAAACCGACAAACAGATATGGAACCAAAAATTGGTAGATTTAAAGGATTAATTTTGCATGGAAAAATAACGGTTTTTTCGCTCTTAAAGAAAACCTAAATAAAGAATCATAGAGAATTAACTCTTACAGTTGCCCAATATCTGTATTAAAATGCTGCGTTAAATTACATGTTTAGATTTCCCACGCAAATTTTCTAAAGCTTCCGAAGAAGTTCTGAGTCCACCTATGGCTGATAGTGACTATACTGTAACTCAATTTCAATTTACGGATCCCATTGATCGGCCTATTAGACCTAAGAAGCGCTTTAATCTTTACTATGACGTCGACGAAGCTTTCATTCCCGAGAAAGACGAGGACGAACTCGATCAGTGGCATAAAATGTATAGGGGGCGCGAGGAGCCAATCAGGAGCTTAAAAAATGAAGGGCCATACGCGGATGACTTGGAAACTGAAACTGATTTGGATGAAAATGCGTCAGTTGGATCAGAAGAGGGTTCCGTAATTCCGAAGGATTCGATGTCTCTTTGGACACAACCTCTTAACGAAAAACGGAGCCTAGTCGACGAATTAAAGTAAGTTTTGGATGCTTGTTTGATTGAAGTATGTAACATTCGGACATTTAAGGATGTATATTTTAGCTTTCAAAACGACTTAGTAACTGCATTTAATGGAAAAGATGATAGGAAAAAATCTCATTCCCATATCGATAGCAATTTTAAATCTTCGACTGGCATTGTTACCACTGGCATTGTTACCATAAATAATTTTGTTATTCGTCTTGGAATAACAAAATAAGCCGGTATTTTCTTTTAAAATACATTTTTAGGGAGAATTTAAATTTTCAAAATTTGGGAAAATGTATTCGAATATTATTTGGCTTATTCCATGGTGGGGAAATTCGATAAATACAAAGGAAGGCTTCATCGAAGCTTTATCGAAGTTTTCTAGTAAGCGCGAATCGCCGGCCACTATTTCCTGCTGTTTCCCAGCTGCGCGCATTCGTTGTTGTCTTTCCAACGAAGGAAACGAATGCGCGCAGCTGGGGAAGAACAGGAAATAGTGGCCGGCGATTCGCGCTTACTAGAAAACTTCGATAAAGCTTCGATGAAGCCTTCCTTTGCATTTATCGAATTTCCCCACCATGGCTTATTCACAACAGGTACCTAGATCGTTAATGCTTAATATGTTAAAACAAACATCGAACAAATGATTGAAAACTATTTGCGTAAATGATATTGTGCTTAAAAATTTCAGATATATAATCATCCGATCTGAACCAAGCGAAAACATATCACCCTATCGATATCCAGAAATTATTCCGGAACGACTCTTAATCAAAGATACCGAAAAGCCGTCTGAGTACGAATATGAACTTCCCATCGAATTGGATGAGCCTCAAAAAGAAGAAAGCGAAAACAAAGTCAACCTCCCAGAAGTGGTATTTAATCCGAACGAGGCTCGATTTGTGATTTTCCGGCGATCTAAGAGAGCAAAAGATCCAAAGCGCTCAATGGTTGAGTCAACGCCACAGATAGACGCTAAAGAAAAAGATAATCAAACGCGGAGCCCAAAACACGAATTGCAAGAAACCAAAATCCAAACGGTGTCATCACAATTCGTCAAGCTGAAATCGCCTGCACAAATAACAAACTCGTAGGAATATTGTCACTACCTTTTAAAATCTTTTAGCAAAAAGCTAAAACGAAATATACGTTTTTGAACAGTAGACAGTCTTCCAGAAAATTGGCTCATAAATTAGACATATCTCTCAAAATTAGCCTTGAATTTGGATTTTGCAAAGGGTAAATATGAATTTAAGTTTAAACAAATGAAATGACAATTTTTAAAAAATTGCCCATAACAATAGAAAAATGGTTTTTAGAAAAATAATAAAATTTTGAATGTTATGTTTCTTTTTCAGTCTTATTTTTAGCCCATCACCCGCCGATCATCGTTCAGAAACAGCAATAGAACTTGCTGGCGTTCTGGCTCGTCGCTTAAAACGTCTCGAGGACATTGAACAAGAAAAGCTGCAAAAATCCGATCAAAGTTTGCAAGACTCCAACATTACTGATTCACCCAAGACAAAGACAGTCAGCTTCCATCACCCCAAAGAAGTCGAATCTGCAGAAACAAAGAAAATGTCGCCTTTTGGAGGAAGGAAAAGCTTCTTAAAGAGTGGCAAAATGCTGCAAATATCGGATGGCGATTTTGACGAAACAAAAGTCATGCGAAGTGGTCGATCGGAACAATCAAAACAGCCAGAACTGACCTCTGTGCAATTCCAGGATTATGGCCTGCGCGAAAAGGCTTTAGAAAAAAGGTGGGTACCGAAATAGTGTAAACTATGGGTATTGTATTTGGTGGTTATGTGTCATCCTGCTCTAAAGAGGGATTAACGCAAAATCATCACACTAAAATGCTCGCTTTTAGTGCCGGCACATCCGTTATTTTCGGTGGATTTCTAAACATCAGAAATGGCTGAAATATTTCTATTTAATGGGGTCACAAAGCGGGTGGGCAAACGGGTGACCGAATTATAGCCACAAAAATCTAAAAATATATGGAAAATTTGGCAATCTTGTTAGTTAGTGCATTTTTCTCGGAAAATTTGTGGAAAAATTTTCAATTATGCTCATATTTCACTAAATTTTTAAAAATATTTTTGCTTATTTTTATGGTTTAGTTTTATAATAACACATCATTACCTTTGAGAAATATTATAGCCCTGAGAGAACTTTTGAAATTTGCAGAAAGTTTAAAGGCGTAAAAAGGGCATTTATCGCAAGCTCAGGAAATATAGCAGTTGAATTACGTTTAATGGTACCGGTATCTTGATTTTGCAGTCCCTGTTTTATATTTCTTATCATCATAACAATCATCTCATAACTAAAAGCATATTCGTATCATTTGGAGTTCTCATAATGAATTTTGTATTCCTTATTTGTTCACTATTTCATTTCTTTTCAAATCATCTAAAAGCACTCCACTTGACGAAAAATGCTCTCGTCTCTAGCCATTTTCTCATGCCTTTTGATTCTATCTAGAGGAAGCCGTTATGTCCTTCCACATTCTCCGGAAAACACATATGGGTGCGCCCATCGCTAATACCCATCATCCTCGACTCAGAAGAGACTAGCACTCCCATGTCTTTATAACACAAAAAGATTCCCTTGCACATATGAACCGAACAGACAACTATATAGTCTCAACACTCCTGTTGGGGCAGCTGTCAGCCGGGATTGCTGGCAACTGCTTTGCTACAATGCTATGCACTAGCCTTTGTTTCTCATCCCACACGTATGTCCTCATTCGTGTGTCTGGCATAAAGAAGACTCACAAAACTTCCGTGACATCCTAAAATGTATCCTTCTCTGCATTCTCTCAGTTTACGTCCCCTTGTGTGGTCTGCACCACATCCCTTTGTGAGCCCAAGTCGAGAGTTTGCTCACTAGCGTGTCAGAGATTCGCGTGTCTGCGCTTCTCGTCGACTCCAGTCCTCTTCTTTTTTCTACCAATTACTCAGAATAACTTATTTCCCATTCCCCGTCGCTGGAGGGAAGAGAATTGGGCAATCTCTGCTCTGCATCTCCATTTTATTTTGCTTCGCTCGGCTGCACGCATTTCCATTCTCTCTCTAATCATTGGTGTATGCATTTCTGTCTTCTCTAAATGTGATATTATTGTTTACGACAAGGTAACATCGCATCCCCGAAAACAAGTCCATCGTGTTGGCTAAAATTGGGCCCATTATTGCAACCAGGTGCAAATCTTTTTTTGTATTGTATTTTATGTGGCCTGTCATAGCCTTAAATTTAGGGGCATAAATTTTTTTAAACTGTTTTCTAATTTTATTTCACTCTCTATAAGGGACCATTTTAACTCCGATTCCTAGTTTTTGTCAATGTTTTCCCCATGTCTCAATTGGGGAAGTGCAATACTGAAAAAATGACCGCATGTTTGTAAAAAAAAGACGTAAGTCCTCTGAATTCATCTGTCAAATTCCAAACATATGTCCTCAAAAGCGTAAAGTATTGTCAAGAGCTTCACTTTACTATTTCCCAGCATTACAGAGTGAGGATGTCCGTTGAGAATTCAATTATACAAAGCTGAAGGGTGTTTAGAGAAGGATCTAGAGGAAGTGGTCACTTTAAAAGACACTCCGAGATATGCTTTTTTATATTTTACTAATATTAACTATTTCGTTAATACTTAACTTGTAGTAAATTACCCGTCATTAAAATGTTCGATTAAACTTGAAACATTTTTGAGCATTTCACACATCTTTGTAACATTGTCTATGTACTACGCAGTCTTTTCTGGAAACTCCTTGCTCTAATCCTTGGTCAGAGTCTGTTGCACTCTTCCTGATGAATAATACAACCTCCAAATAATGGAGTGCTCTTCCGCACCCCAAAAGCCAATTCCGGCTGAGGTCGTTGGTCCCAAAATAGGAAAGCCCTGAGACCCATTCTTCTTTGTTTCGAAGAGTCAGCGGCATAAAATGTGGCCCTGTCTGCCCCGGCTATTATATAGGATGCTGTTTTTGCCGAATTTCCACGCATTTGCCAGTATTGAATAGAACCATCGTAATAAGGAAGACGACCATCCTATCCAATTTACGAAAATTATGGTCTGGCCCTGTGCCATAAATTTTCCCAAACCTGGAATAATCCAAACTGTTCTCGCATTTTCCCATTCAAAATTGTATATTACTTTGTTGTATTTTTGAAAAATAGAAAACATCAACAGTTTTACCTATTTTAAAATTGGCGCTTTCGTTAAAAGCCAAATGTGGTTTTGACTTTTTATAGTTTTTCTGCTCGCTCTCAAAGATCATCTTTTCACTTCAAACAGGGAACAGTTAGTGTTCCGGAAACATAATTGGTTTTGACTGCCCTTTAGCCGCTTTGTGTACGTTTTATTTATAATCTAATTGAATATTTTCGAAACTTTTTATCTTTCTGTTTTATGCCAACAAAATATTGATATTAGTTGCCTTGTGAATAAAAGGATGTTTTCTCTTTTCTTTATTTGCTTTCCTGCACGATAGGGTCGATTTTTTACGTTGTTTGGATATTTGGATAGGGCGCGATTGCGTGATTCCCAGCTCGTATTTCCGGCTGTCCTAAATGCAGTATTGCGAATGTCGTTCATTTCTTGAGGGACAACTTTGTAAACATTCTAGAGAGATTTTTACGCAAAGCATAAGAAAGTTAAAATTCAAAGATTATTATTCAAAAACTGAAAAACTTTCGTAAAAATTATTGAGAATTGGAAAAAACTTATTTTAAGAACTTACTATTTGGAATCGTCTGCCAGATATGTCAATCTTGCACTTTTGCGACAAAATCCTAAGCAACATGTTATAGATATTGTTTCGGTTTTTTCTTTTGTGTTTGCTATCGGAAACCATTGATCTATTTCCCAGAAAAATCCCAATTGAAAAACTTTCGAATTTTCTTTTGATTTCTGTTCTTTCGTTTTGTAATAATAGCTCAGCAAAATTGGTCGTCTAATATGGGAATGTTTCATCGTTTGCTTAAACAGTGCTTTCTGCCATCTTTTTATTACAACTGATTCGAGTTTTAGCTTTAAAATTAGCGAAGTTTCACTAATTGGGACTATGTAATAATTCACTTTACGCCCAATTTCTTCATTATTCAATTTTCAATGAAATACAAAATGATCTTATTTAGAAAACCGGAAGACAACACATCTCAAACCGACACTAGCGTCGTATCTCTTCCATCACACCAGCCAAAAGCGCCTTCGACTCAGCCGGAGCAAATCCAATTCGCCCACTCACACATCCAAACTCTAAATCCAGTATCGGTGTCAGAATTATCTCGTCCGGCACTAAAGTCAGTTCAGCTCCGACAGACACCTGCTAAACGGAAAAAGAAACCTGAGGATTCAGGTGCTTTTAATTCCGACTCAGAATCGGAGCAAGAAGACAAATACGTTCGCAGAGCCAGTAAATTATTCCGGCACTTAGACAGAGAATATTTGAAGCAAAAAGAAGAGTTTGCTGGAAGTGGTCCCAGATTATATACAATAAGGTATTTGTCAAAACATTTTCTGACAATTGAAAAGGGCACAAACGACATTTGGCTCTAAATCGTTAACATTCGGAACCCAGGTTAAATTCGCAACGTTATTCCGGCTTTTGATCTCCGAATTATGATTTTGACTTTTCGCTGTTCTGATAAAATATCTAAATTCTGTTTTCAGGTTCGCCCGACCTCCAATCCTGAGCATTGTTGGTAATCGGAAACATTACATAGCTATGCCAGAACTATACGACGGTTTACACAACACCAACGGCACTCAAAGTGATACTTTCGGCCTAAACGGCAAAGACGAATCAGACCATTCTCGTCAATGGGACCCGACCACTTTATTGAACACGAAACTCTACAAAGTGGATTACAATCCATTGGTGGAAAAAAGAAACAGATTCCGCACCATGGAAGGACATTTGGAAGTACCGAACGATGAGACGAATATCGTGCCGGAAATCGAAAATGCCTGGAAAAGACTCTACTTCAGGACAAAGGATGGCCGATTTCAGTGGTTTGCGGTAGGTATAAATCCACAAAGTTAGGCTTATACTAGGTTAGATAATTTGAGAGTTCAAAACGTGAATCATAAGATTATGATTTGAGTTGCAATTTTTAACAAAATTTGCTAATCCATAGCGCTTATATATGAACTATACTTGTGACCCGTTTCCCCTATTCATTTCGCAGATTTATTTTTACTTTACAATAATTGCAGAATCATTGTGCTGACGAGCACCCAACTGAAGATGTGTTACTTACGGGAACAACCATTACCGCAAACAAAGATGAATGGACATTGGAGGTGAAAGGCGGAAAAGAGAATGCCAATATCACAGTTAGGGCGCCATCAAATTTGTTTGAAAAATGGCGTCAGGCTTTATTGAGCAACTCGCACTCAACTATCATAGACGCATATGTCCAGCCTGTTTATCCTCCAGTGCCTCACTATACTCATGTAAGATTTTAATCCTTATAATAAGTTAGTGACGTCCGTGCGTCCCTCCCTCCGTTCCACGTTTTGAATTCCCGCCTTTTGGCATTCTGTATTTTTCGTGTCAGTTACGGTTTTCTCTGGAGAGCCATTCTATCCAGTGCATATTTCAGACTTAGACTGAGTCTCAGACTGAGTCTTAGACAAAATTTTAGACAAAATTTAGCTAAAATGTACCTAATTTTCGTGTCAGTTACGGTTTTCTCTGGAGGGCCATTCTATCCAGTGCTTAATTTTCGTGTCAGTTACGGTTTTCTCTGGAGGGCCATTCTATCCAGTGCTTAATTTTCGTGTCAGTTACGGTTTTCTCTGGAGGGCCATTCTATCCAGTGCATATTTCAGACTTAGACTGAGTCTCAGACAAAATTTTAGACAAAATTTAGCTAAAATGTACCTAATTTTCGTGTCAGTTACGGTTTTCTCTGGAGGGCCATTCTCTCCAGTGCTTAATTTTCGTGTCAGTTACGGTTTTCTCTGGAGGGCCATTCTATCCAGTGCTTAATTTTCGTGTCAGTTACGGTTTTCTCTGGAGGGCCATTCTATCCAGTGCTTAATTTTCGTGTCAGTTACGGTTTTCTCTGGAGAGCCATTCTATCCAGTGCTTATTTCAGACTTAGACTGAGTCTCAGACTGAGTCTTAGACAAAATTTTAGACAAAATTTAGCTAAAATGTACCTAATTTTCGTGTCAGTTACGGTTTTCTCTGGAGGGCCATTCTATCCAGTGCTTAATTTTCGTGTCAGTTACGGTTTTCTCTGGAGGGCCATTCTATCCAGTGCTTAATTTTCGTGTCAGTTACGGTTTTCTCTGGAGGGCCATTCTATCCAGTGCTTAATTTTCGTGTCAGTTACGGTTTTCTCTGGAGAGCCATTCTATCCAGTGCATATTTCAGACTTAGACTGAGTCTCAGACTGAGTCTTAGACAAAATTTTAGACAAAATTTAGCTAAAATGTACCTAATTTTCGTGTCAGTTACGGTTTTCTCTGGAGGGCCATTCTCTCCAGTGCTTAATTTTCGTGTCAGTTACGGTTTTCTCTGGAGGGCCATTCTATCCAGTGCTTAATTTTCGTGTCAGTTACGGTTTTCTCTGGAGGGCCATTCCCGCTTTTTTCGGGAGGGTCAAACTCAGAATGAGCCAAACTCAGACTGAGCTAAACTTAGACTGAGCCAAAATCGGACTGAGACTGAGCCAAACTCAGACTGAGTCTGCGAGCCACCGCAGGTGGCGAGCCAATCCTGTGGTCGGGCGCGTAGCGCCCGACCTTCCCCCTTGGAATGTGGATGAAGTTAGAACAGAAAAGGCATACTGATATAGAAAAGGCATACTGATATAGAAAGGGCATACTGATATAGAAAAGGCATATTGATATAGAAAACGCATACTGATATAGAAAGGGCATACAGATATAGAAAGGGCATACTGATATAGACTCCCCGCGCGCTAGCGCGCGTTAGCGCGCTAGTAGTAAGGTAATACGATGATTCCTATTCCAAAAATCAGTGAAAATTGATATACATTAACAATAAAATTACAGAAAGTGGTTCTGATCGAGCTTGGAACTTGCTCCGTAAGAGCAGGAATTTTGACGAATAAGCCATCGTTACCGGTAAGTTTTCCCTCAAACAGTTACTGTTGTTTGTAAAACGCATTTGAAAATTGAAAAAAACATCTATAGGGCAAAACGTTTCAGAAAAAAATTTTCATCGAATATTTTGACGGAAATTTTCTTTCAACATTTTTCATGTAAGTATCCGAGGGAGGCCTCACGAACATTTAAAAAATGTTTGGAACCCTGAATGTTTGCACCCGGTTTCGGTTCTGTATGTAACTATCTTTTAGCAAACTTTTTTCCCTGCGGTCGGCTGTGTTACCGCTGCTGGAGAAGTTTTCGTGGGAGTCGATGCATTCAAGCCAGATATTCGCTCACAGGGACAACTGCAAAGTCCACTTCAGGTTGTTTTGAAATGTCGAAAATATTTGAACGTCTTAAGTTTCAGACTGCAGAGCATCAAAATTTGGTGGAACGATACAAACTCAACAAGGTCGTATTGGAAGCTTGTTTGCGAAAAGTCCTTACAGACTTGAGAGTGGATCCATCACAACATAAGGTTTCGCCTTTAAATTAAGCATAATACAATTTGTTAGCACTTATGTCGTTTCAGGTTCTTTTATCAGTGCCTCAAAATATCCCGACAGTGTTTATTTGTGATCTACTTAGAAGCTTACTTCGAGAGCTTAGATTCAAGGTGAATATTACGCGAATACGTGAACGTAACGCGACATAGACAATCGTTATTCTGTCGAATATTCATAAGTTATTACAGAAAATATACGCTCTAGGACGTTCGGAATTCAGAGATTCGTTCTTTTCACCTTCGCATAGAATTTCGGTTTTTAATATCAAAATTTATTAACAAGTATTAATATTTTAACAACGCGAAATCGATCTGCATGCTACCATAAACTCTAATTTAACCACACCCTTTCATTTTATCCCTCCCTCTAATTTTGTCCCTTCTAGAGGTCGATTATACCCCCGCGGGGTTAAATTAGAGAGTTTATTTATATTATTTATATTTTAAATGCAACAATTCGTAAGATATCTATGTTTTATTCTATTATCACATATCAATAATATAATAATCCGTAAAACACATCGATTCGTGGCGCAGTTAAAATTCATTCCTATTTTATTTTTATTTATTTAGGCAGCCAGCATTGCCCGACAGCCATCTCTGATCCTCTATTCATACGACGTCACCACAGGCGTGGTTGTGGATATCGGCGAAAGGCTCAATATTGTGCCAGTAATAGACGGTAAGTAATAATAAGACCTGACTTACGCCATTCCTTGAATTATGGCACTTAATAGGACTAGCGTTTAGTGTTAACGATTATTAAAGGCACATAAAAAGTTATACAAAAGTTGATTTTATCAGCCTCGAAAAAGTCAAATTAATTGCAAAATTGCAATCATTATCTAGAAACAAACTTTGTCATAAATAATTTGCAAAAAAGCTACAATCGCTAACATATTAATTGATTTACAAAAATTTATCTTTAATATATTTTTGTATTTATTTTATTTTGTGTTACTAGTGAATAAAAACTATTTTGGGAGAGTACGAAAGAGTGATGTAAAAAGTTAATGATTATCTAACCGTTTCGACTCTAAACCTAGACGGGAGTAACGCAAGCACGTTTTTTTTGTTATTGTATCTTCCATGTGTCAAAAAGAATGTCACTCCTGGCTGACACTTATGAGAAATTGTTTATAATATTTCACACTTTTTGAAAGAATTCGAAACCGTTTCCGACATCTATTGTGTGAGATTTCTTCCATAGTACAGCGAAAAAAATTTTGACTAAAGGCCTCTGAATCATCAATTGAATCTGAAACATGTATTTTAGAGTACATTGTGGAAAGTGCAATTATTTCTCTTCCGTTTGGAGCGCAACAAATCCGTGACAGCTTGAAGAAGAATTTAAGGGAGCGCAACAGCGGAACTATATGCTCATTCAGCTCAGCCGTCGAACAAATATTCTTGAGGCACATCATGGAACAGGTATATATTGAACGTAATTTTCTGAAACAATGGTTCGATTTTAGTCTTGTTATGTGGCAACCGACTTTGAAGAAGAAGCCAAAAAAGCAAATGATGTGGAAACGACTGTGAACTTTGACAAGTTTTTGATAGGCAGTGGTATGGACAGCAAATTTACGGTGAGCTTAGTAGAATTGAGAAATATTGAGAGAATAGAACAGAATTGAGAATAACTTAGTGTTAATATTTGTCACTACAATTTATGAGTATTCGCGTAATATCAGCGCACAAAAATCATTGAAATTTGGGGAGGGGGATTGCGCATCTGTGATATAAAATTGTTTGAAAAGATTGTAAAGACGTAAATATGTTCTTAACATGTTTAGTATGCTATGAGTATACTATTAATTTAAAATGGTACGTTATCTTAGGTTGACGCGTCACGGTTCCACGCAACGGAAGGCCTCTTTAAGCCTAAAAGATGGGGTCTTGAGATGAAAGGAATTCATCAGCTCATTCATGATGCGATCCAACAGTCACCTATCGACAGCCGCCGTACTCTTTACAGGTGAAAGCTTGGCTTTTGACTTCAATGTTTATTAATACCAGAAACATTTTTACGTTACCTCTTTTCAGGAACATATATTTAACCGGTGGCACTTCGTTATTGCCCGGACTGGCTGAGCGTTTGGAAACTGAATTGGCTAAAATTGCTCCGAGCTCCATATTTGTCCAGGTAAGAGTGAAATTTTAAGTCAAATGCTTGATAGTCGTGTTAGTTTGTCCGCAAATAATGCCTATTTGTCCGCAAATAATAATATGCTAATTAAAGCTAACTGATGCTTAGGGCCCAGTGAAAAATTAATTGATAAGACCATTTAAGAAAAAATTTTTCATAGAACTAACATTTGATTATAAGCAGAAATTTCGTTTTGTTCATATCTTTTGTTCTTAAGCAAATTTTATGGCAAGTGTGGAAAACTAGTTCGGTAAAATAGTAGGTAGTTACCTGAAATACCGTTTTGATTTCTATAAAAATTTACGTATGTAAAGATTGGAGGTATCTTTGGGTAAATTCGGGGTATCTTTAATCTCATAATCGCTTACCTGGCAAGAATTTATTTTTAATATTCATCTTATTTTAAGAATTTATTTTAATGTAATAATTTCCAGGTGCATGGCAGTCCCTGGAGATATCATTCAGGATACCTGGGCTCTCAAATTATCGCAAACTCTTTCCAATTCGAGAATTGCTGTGCCGATCTCAACAATTTGGACGAATACATCGGACAGTTGGAAAAATCTATCAATTGACAAAGTTCTTTTTACTTTTATATGTTTAGAATAGTTGGAAATTTATGAGTTTTATTCATTTTTGCTATTTACTCAGTCATATTTTGCAAAACACTGCATCGCAACTGTGATCACATATCTTTATTTTTGATATTACGATACATTAATTTAGTCAAAGTTTTTATTGTAATTGTTGAATATTTCATAATAAAGGGTTATAGAGGAAACGATTGTATGATTTGTGATTAAGCGTAATGATGCATATATGAAAGTATGAAACAAGACTCCATGGAGGAGTCAGTATGCAATTGAGTCGTTGTGCTTCCCGTTTAATCGATGACATGGTCCCGGATTGAATATGGATTTTTGTTTATTTGCCAAAAAAAAATCCACATTTGATTATTCTCAAACGATTTCGAATGTTCCAAACGTGATGGATGTTGATCGGAGGTACCGCTGTGCTACGAAAAAGGAAAAGTATGGAGTGGTATTTGAATGATAAGATTAATTTACATCTGTTTGTTCCATAATGTTTAATCTGAACGCAAAAGATTGCTTTAATTTAGAAACAATATATTATAGCCCAAAGAAATGTCTGTAAAAATGCCTTCCATCGCTTTATTACGTCATTAGTTGGGATTGATGACGCACTGATTTGATTTTTCAGATTTTTTATCAAGTCAGTTAGGCGATGTTCGACGTCGTTCTTTAATTCTTTTTCTTCTGTTAATTGTGTTTTCCTTGAACTAAGTTATTCTGCGTTAAATATTAGGTTGGAGACAAAGTTTTCAGACTGGGCACAGGGTTTTTGACCGGAAAATCGAGGGTCCGGAAATTTTGCCGATTGCACCTATATAGAGTTTTCTGGTGCGGGGAATCCGAATTTGAGGTCAGATTTTAGGTGGTCCCGCCACGAAAATTGAGAAAACCGCTATTTTCTTCAAAAAATGGCCATTTTTGGCAAATAATGGCCCAAAAATGCCCATTTTTGACGCGATATGAAAAAACTAATTGCAGATTCGGAATCAGCGCATCAAAATACCCCTAAAAACATGTTTTGCAGAAAACGTTCCCATATTTTCAAAAAATCGATTTTTTTTCGAAAACCATGTGGTCCCCCCCTATGGTCAAAAAATCAAATTTTTTCGAATTTTTCGTAAAACGTGTTTTTAGGGGTATTTTGATGCGCTGATTCCGAATCTGCAATTAGTTTTTTCGTATCGCGTCAAAAATGGGCATTTTTGGGCCATTATTTGTCAAAAATGGCCATTTTTTGAAGAAAATTTTCGTGGCGGGACCAACTAAAATCTGACCTCAAATTCGGATTCCTCGCATCAAAAAACCCCTATATAGGTTCAATCGGCAAAATTTCCGGACCCTCGATTTTCCTGTCAAAAACCCTGTGCCCAGTCTGAAAACTATGTTTCCAACCTAATATAACCTGTAAATTGTACAAGCGCTCAAAATGATGATTATATAATTGATTTTTCAGATTTTTTATCAAATCAGTTAGGCGATTTTCGACGTCGTTCTTTAATTCTTTTTCTTCTGTTAACTGTGTTTTCCTTGAAATAAGTTATTCTGCGTTAAATATTACTTACAATACTTTACAACACCTTTATTTCCACCACTTTCTATTTAATTATGTTTGCGCAATTCTGTGTTTATCAATTGCACCGGAAGAGCGTGGGAGTAATATAAGGCACGTTGTATACTTTTGATATTTTCAGTTATAACCTTCATACCACCAGAATGAAGTGTGGTCGATTTTCGTGTTTTACGTGAAAACTGGGAATATGGGCCAATTGATAAACAATTTCCTTGGTCCCCAAAGGAAATTTGGGAACACTTATTTGGGAAATTCCTATGAAAAGGTAAAAAATGAGCGAAAATGAAAGAAATGGCCGCAAATTAGTGACGAAATTTTTAAAATGTGGAGCAAAATTAACGAAAACTTGAAAATTTTAAAGAAAATTTCATGTGGTACTCCCTATGTTTTTTTCTCGCCCAGTCGGACAAAAAGTGCAAACTTAAATGAGGTAAAATCCTTTGTATTTTTGCGTTTTGTTCCCCATTCTAGCCCTTCTAAACTTAAGCGAGGTGCAAACTTAAGAGAGGTGCAAACCTAAGTGAGGGTTCGACTGCATATAGTACAAACACTATCATGCTTCCTGTTTCCATGAGTGCTTACCCTGTTTTCAACTAATTATATTTACCCAAACGTGAGAGAACCATAAAAGGAGAAGGCATACATTACAGCCTGCTCATTCGATGTGTATGAGTGCTCTCAACATTACCGCCCGGAACATCTGTCCTGTCACAACCTCGAGAATGCGAGCGACTCCTACCCGTTGGGTTGTTTATTGTTTATCGATTTTGCAATGGAAATGGCAGGCCATTTCCCAGGGAAATGGTCCCCTGCCCAGTTTATTGGGAGGAAGAACAACCCGGTCCGCCCATTCTGAAGCATGTGGACCTAAAACCTATTAAAAATTCTCATTCCCCTTTTTCTCTGCTTGTTATCTTTTTACGTTAGCGCTGTTTTCGGCGTTTTGGAGTGATTCACCGCTAGTTAAGTTGATCGGATGCGCTACTCTGAAACCCATTTCGAGGAGTTGATGAAACACACAACTCACTGTAAACATTTTTACTTTTTCCAGCTAATTAATCCGGAAAATAATGAATTTCCTTTTATACATTTTTCGTAAATAGCCATTTTTAGTCCAAAAGGTATTCCTGCCAAAATTTTAGCGGAAAATTTATTTTACGGCCATATTTTAACCTAAAAGGCCCGTCTAAATTTTTTCTAAAGCGATCCCTAGAGAGGCCCCTGTAAAATTAAAATTATCATATGAGTTCTTCCAGCGCTCAGAATTGACTAAATTGCCAAAACGCTGCAGGATATAACTGAAAGACCCATGTGAGAATAGATAGTAAGCGGGAACCTAGGAAATTTGAAACAGATTCGAATTTCGTTCAAAATTTCGGCCAAAATCTTTCATTCACAAATTTTTCAAACCTTTGCAAGAAAAACTTTGCAAGCATAAAATGGGTCGCATAAAACGCACATGTAATCATTCAAATTCCCATTCCATGTTTACCCAACGCTTGTTGTTTTTTCCGACGTCACTCATATTTTTGATGCTTTGGCCGAATCACTATAAGGGATGCAGGCCAAAACATACACAGCAAAGAGTTGAGGCCAGATGACCGCCGACGTCACTCTCTTCATTTGAATTCTCCCTTTTCACAGGGCCAAGCCACTCTGACTGACGTGTTTCTTGGGATTTCATAACAAACACTCAGAATAGCAGCCGAATGTTGCTATATTAAGAGACAACTAGTCATAGGCATTTCCAATTCGAGCACTTTTCTAGTAGCTTGCTTTTACCCATTTTTGGAAATAGTCTTTTCTGCGCATTGTGGTATACATTACGAAATTTTCTATACTGATGACCGATCGCCAAACGTCACATTCCTTTCAGGCTGGTCTATTTTGTTACGACGAGTGGACAACTGACCGATTGACGTCAGAGTGCCCGATTTAGTTTTCCTCTTTCTTTTTCTCTCTCTTCTATTGTTACTCTGACGTCTATTCGAAAAGTTTCGAAACAGTTGCACCAGCAATGCGCTTATAAGCAAGTACTGAGCCACTGAATCTCACTCATTGTTTTTATTTGTATTTCTATTTCTTTAAATATTCTCAAGAATCAGAAATCGATAGCAATCAAGTGCGATACGACTTTGATTTACAATAATCTTGCATATTCCCCCATGAAACCTATTTGCCCTATTTTGTGACCCGTAATTTCTTTACAATTTCTTTATTTAGTGATTTCGTTCCAATATTTTTTGTTTATTTCAGGTGATATTTTAGTTGGTCAAATTCTTCAAAATTTGCCTCTTCCCGCTTTATTGCACATCCGGATATAGTGAGGGAGAACGAGCCATGCGCCGTACAGCTTGTAATACAATCATCAATTTCGTGCCCCAGCAGGAAGCGTGGTGTGTTTTATTACATACATTTTGTATTTATTAATAGTTCTATTTTGTAGGATTGTCGAGCGAATGGGTAACCTTTAAACTCACTTTCGTTTGCACATTTAATCATATTTTTTCCAGGCAAGTACCACAAAATCCTGGAACCAGTAAGTTCATTTCTGTAAAGTTCATAGCTAAAATAGAACTATTAAGAAATGCACGTTGTATATTCAAACAAATATTCAATAATCTTCTCCATTTTTCCTAATTACAAAACTAATTTTACTAAATATTATTGCAGGACATTGATTCTATGCCTAGATATTTTGCACTATAAATTGTGAAAAATGGAGGCTGTAATGCAGATTTTATAAACTGGTTCAATCATTAATTTAGACATTATTCATAAATATATGCAAGCTAGCTAAGCGGGTTTGGATTTAAATCCATCAAGATTCTGAGACTTTTAGGAATTTAAATTTTACTCCTATGAAATCTTTCAAGCGGGTTTATTTCTGTTTTATGATAAGTTTATATTTGAAAGTAATTCCAAATTTCAAGTCTTTTCAAATTTGATCTATATCAAACCATAGATCAATAGAACAGATTTTATGACGCTATTTAACTTACACTTGTACTTATAAACTTTTAGTGTACATGCTAATTATTAAATTCTTAGGGCCTCAACGTCCTCATTCCTTTCATTGATTCCATCGCGTATGTGCAGAGTTTGAAGGAAACCGCTGTGGAAATTGACAGTCAGGAAGCCATCACTCTAGACAATGTTCAGCTTCAATTTGACGCAGTTCTCTATTTGCGAATTGTCGATCCCTACAAAGTTTTTCTTATTTTTCCTTACAATATCTCAAGCGCTAATTTTAGGCTTCGTATGGTGTCCATAATCCAGTGTTCGCTGTGTCGCAATTGGCTCAAACCGCTATGCGATCTGAAGTGGGAAAAATCAGCTTGGACAAGGTGTTCCAGGAGCGCCAGCGTCTAAACATTTCAATTATTGGTAAAGCTTTGCATGCTTGCTTTTGAGTTTGATTACAACAGGCTCAAAATGATAATGAAAAATCGGAAATATTAATAAATCATATGCTTTTGTTGTTTTGGATTTTTCTTATGTTTGATTTTTCTACCCAATATGCTAAAAGTTACTAAAATTTAAAAAATATCGAGTATCATTCTTTAAAAATTTTACGTGCTTTTTTTCTTATTCAGCAACTTTCTAAAAAAGATATTGTGACCTATCTTTAGTGATAATTTTGTTATTCAAAAAATAATCCGAACAATTAGGAAGGTAAAAGTAGTAACAATAAATAGTAGAAACTGAATGGTTATTAACTAAAAAATTGTACTGAGAATGTCATATCTAATTACAACTAAAAATGAATAATTTGGGATATCGGTAACATTTTGTACTGTTTATTTCGTTCTTAAATTTTTGCTCACATGTATCCAATCTAAAAAGTAACCAAACAAAAAATAAATTTTTAACATACTTTAATCTACGTTTTGCTTAAATTTATGAATTTAGAGTCGATTAACACTGCTGCTAAGCCATGGGGCCTGGTCTGCATGCGATACGAAATCCGAACAATCTCAATGCCTGACGAAATTCAAAGAGCTATGCGAGTAAGTCTAGCCGATGTTCACTATCAATTTTGAAATATATATCGGAATTTTCAGATGCAAATCGAAGCCGAGCGCAAGAAGCGCGCCGTTATTCTCGAATCTGAAGGTTTTCGACAGTCAGCTATGAATAATGCCGAGGGTGAGAAACAGGCTCGAATTTTGCGCTCCGAGGCGCAAATGCAGGTGAACTTTTTTACATTAATTAGATTTTCATTTTCTCCATAAAGAATATTGTAATTTTGTTGGAAAAATTTCTTCAGTGAATAGACACAATTGGAAGCCACTTTATTTTTTTTTTGCGAAAGGGGTGATTAGACCGTTGAGAAATTATTGTTTTCAATCCCTATTTAGAAATAGGCCAAAATTTTGAGTAAGAGGAACTATACGGGAAAAGTTTCCTTCGGGACTAAACAAACAATGTCTAATGTATTGAAATATATTCCGATCATCCCACAAATTGCCCATTTAATTTCAGGAACAAATCAATAACGCCAACGGTGTCGCCAAGGCTATCGAACTCGAAGCTGATGCTCGCAAAATCGCCTTGGAGAAAATTTCATCTGCGCTGAATCAGAGTGGTGGTCAAGATGCTGCTGGACTTTTAATCGCGGAACAATACGTCAAAGCTCTCAACTCGATGGCTAAAACTAACAACACGCTCATTGTGCCGTCTAATATGTCGGATGTATCATCTATGGTGAGTCTGACTATTCCCCTTCGTAAAATGTGATGATATGTAATGATCAGACGTTTTGTATATTTTTACTCCAAAAAACCCCGACAATCTTTTGCGTTGAGTTTCTACTGAAAAGACTGAAAAAAACAATGACTGAAAAGTTCCACACCGCTTTTACACCAGCAACTTTTTTGGAGGTGAAACGAATTTAGCATTAGTCTGACAGACAGTGTCATTACAACAGTTTATTATTCAACAATGTTCACTGCTGCTAACTTGTAAACTTTTAGGTTACCCAGGCTATGACCGTGTATGGACAGATCGCCAAGAATCAGAAGGCCCTGGAGAAGAAATGATTGAAATGTTGACTACGGAAAGAGACTACCTCTTATGGACATATATCTTGACAATCTCATATTTTGTAATTTATACTTATTTTATTTATCAGTTATGTGCAAAATTTTGGCCATAAATAAAACGCAGGCGTCAGGTGATATTTTTATAAAACCAAGATTTATAAATACACGAATGAGTCAATTGATGCCGTTTAAGATGAATTGGGATTTGCTTATACAATAAAGCGAGTCAGTGGACATTTCCATCGCTGAGCATGTAACCATGGAAACTCGCCGGCAATAGAGTTGGCATTGGCCTTGCTCATCAAATTATTGTCTTTGCCGTCAGATGAGCTGCATAGTATTTAACTGCTATTTATGGGTATATTGTTAAGTTTGTAGAATTTTTCATGCAGCAAAATTCCTTACTCTTGCCAAATGAGTTGCGCAACTGTTTACAAGATGAGAGCAAAATCCCTTTAATTCGTACCTTTGCGCGATACCTGGCGGCGTATTTCCTCGACTTACCTCTAATTAATGCTAATGACAGCCTTGACGGTGGAAATAACTCAAAGAGAACAAAACTTTTTCTTGGAAATGAAACGCCAAACTTGTTCGTATGGTCATCTGAAAACTGCCACTTTGATGAAACAAATCGGACACACAGGTTAGAAATGTACAATATAAAGAATCAGTATAGTTTTTGTAAAGTTAGGTTCAACGATTAGATGGTAGCTTTAATTGCGCTAGATGGTATGTACCAAAACTTTATCATAACATGCTAAAAGTAGATATTTCGATGCATTTTGGAATTGGAAATCTTTTATTTTGGAGTTAGTTTTTTCTTTTAAATAAAAATTTGATTTATTTAATTTTTTACAACAACTCATTTAGCAAAAATTAAAAAAATATTGATTTACACTTACATTTTTTATGAGTTTGGGCCCCATTCATTTCCTTTTCTAATTTTCTTATGAGTTAGGTCAATTTTGGCTGCTGACCTTCCTCCTGAATATTCTCCTGCGCTGGTCGTCCACCTTTTATGCCGTTGTGAATGCTGGCTTGAGGCGATTCTTTTTCTGGATCACTTCAACGACTTTCGCTCCCAACTAATCCTCAGGCAACTGTACGATCAGAGAAACAACTTCAGCCTTTTCAATGAGCATTGCCATAATTGCCTTGTTGATAGTTTTCTGCAAACTATTCAAGAATTTCGCGCAGAAAGTACTCACGATTTACAACGAATGTCAAAAATGATCGAAAACTATGTGGACGCTGCCGTTCAGATTGATGTGGTTTTTGGAAGTGCATTGGTCGAATGTCTAAAAAATCGCACAATGGAATTGCTAGATGAAGAGTTACTCAACATGATCAATTCAGAAGTTGATAACAGTGTTCAGGTAAAATGCTGATTACATTTGCTATAACAAAGAGCCAAATTTTAGATAAATGTGGCTTCTATAGGGATTTTGTTTGCTATTTTCAGTGCAAATAATTGCTTAATAAAATAACTCTTTTGTTGATAGTTTAGTTGCCTCGACCTCCGCTCTACTCAATGCCAAGCGATTGTTCCGCTGAAATACCAGAAATTATTACCTGGAATAGATGCCACTACTTTTTTAAAACGCTCATCGCCTGTTTCAATCAGACCAATCAGCTTCAGGCATTGATTGCTCACACATCGACCTGGCTTGCCGACATTTCGCAATCTTTTATTCAGGTAGAATGTGAACGTTTCCTATAAGGTACACCATGGTATATTACTTGGATTCGTGTTTAAAATTTGTCTTCTCGATTATTCAAACAACTCCTCGTCAAAACTGAAGTTCCGGGTGGCATGGTTTTTCAAAATTTTTCGGATAGATTTCCAAATAAAAAATATTATTTAAGAAATTCCTTCTTTTCTGGAAGTTCTAGATAGAAAGCGGAAAATTGATCAAACAAATTTTGGAAATCATTTTTTAATTAGCTGTCGAGGAGAAAAATTAGGAATATTTTCTAATAGAATCCCTTTAAGTAACATAATAGTTGCAGAACCGCTCGCATTTTCTCCTGGAGAACAGTGATAACGATGATTTGGCAGAAAATGACTTGGTTATATTTGAAACCGCTATTTTGTGGGTGTTGCAAATGACACTACGCGACAAGAGTTCTCTTGCGCAGAGACGAATAGCCGAGCATTTGGAAGAAATATCCGAAGAGTATGATATAATCGACGAGGAGCTGTCGAAAAGTAAACGAAAGCTCGGAGCATTAATTGTAGACAATTATGCAGAGGATGCTTGGCAGAATAGGAAAAGTATTCAAAGGTATTAATTATCTTTCCGCTCACTATATTTTATCCGTTATAGTATCATCATTTTGACGATACTTTGGGGACAACTTTGGCGTCTGGTATTTCAGCACTCTCATTGTCATTTCTTTGTTCTGATTACACTTCCTATTTGAATTTTTACATATCTTGAAAAAAGTATCCTCATACCCGTATAAGTATACCTGTACAATAGCATATGAAAAACGAGAAGATAACTGATTTCATTACTTCATTAGGCCGCTGTCAAGTACACTCTGGGAGGTATACCTCGGCCAAAAATTGGAATATTGCACTTAAAATGGCAAATCATCGAAAATGTTTCAGGAAAATTTTTGGTTATTTTTAAAGAGTGACTCGAGGCCGGGATTATTTTGACATGCTTCCACCTCATTTTGTGACGATATAAGTTTTTAGGTGGGTCGAAGAGATGGCTGACGAAAGTGACATTGAGGTCATACGAACAGTTATAAACTTTCTCTTAGAAAGTAATCCAAGGACTGAGATGTGAGTTAAATATTTTGGTACAAGTTTTTATGTTTCTTATAAGCCAATTCCGATACAATTTTTTACAGATAAATAAGCCAAATTTAGTATTTACCACCGTTTTCAAAATTATTAGTTATATATTTTCATAACAAAATTTGATTATTATTTGAGATTCAATTTATGGCTCTGACTTTTCAGGTACTTACCGCCTTTGAATGAAAAGTCGCGTCACAAGTGGAAAAACGTAATAACGGCGCATGTTGACATATCAAAGAAACGTGGATTGGAATCCGACGCTTGCTGTGTTTCCAACTTTTTTCCAGGAACAGACAAGTGTAAACTTGTGGTGAGAGTGTACCGTTCCACACATTGTTTTTATTTTATATTTTAAGATTGATACAGACAAATGGTTGGAACTGCAATTCGTGCTGCAAAGGCTGCCCTTTATTGAATTGACCGATCCAACACTGATCCAGATATCAGTAGCAATTCAGCCAAATGACTTTGCACAGCTGGAAGAGAACGAAAGAACCGCTCATGTAACCTTCGAAGAAGAGAAAGAATGTGAGCACAATGGTAATTTTTTAACAAGAAAAGAGAACCCGCGGCTTCGCCGCGGACCCCAAATCCGGAATTTTCGGAAGCCATAAATCCCGGAAAAGGCAAAGGTACCCGGCGAAACCGGTACCAAGGCTTCGTACCAAGGTATCTTGACTCGTCGAGAGGAAGCGATTCCTATATCACACGCCCGGATCCGAGCCGCGACGGAGGTACTTGCACTTTTACGTGATTCATGTAACTCACGTTTTCACGTATGTCACCCCCAATTCTGACGTTGACACCCCCTAAAATCATGGGTTTTGGGGGATTCTCGCGAGTTTGGGGTCCGGGAGTGTCGAAAAGTGGGAGATTCTGCTCATCTTCCACAGTTACAGTGCGCCTTAGAGGGAGTCGATATTTTTGACCAAAAATCACAAATATTCTGTAATCTAAAAAAATCTAATTTAGCGAATCAGGACGCCGCGACTAACAGACACTGTCCAAATTCCGACATATTTCGCGACGTCCGGTCAACAATTAGCCGAATTTCTCAAATTGGTGTGACCAAAAATGGCAAAAGTGTTATTCATAGTCACAATGAAACGTTGAACGAAATGCTTCAAGACTATCGGCTTAGAAAGTTTCAAAAGGAGATAGAAAAAGAAAGAAGGTTTCTCGAAACGGCAACTTTAAATTCGAGCGAAATAGATGACGGAAAGTCGTCAAGTATTGAAAATATGAATTTTGCAGGAATGAAATATCGCCTAAGGTTAATGGAGGAAAAATTCCGAACTAACAAAAAGCATCGCATGAATCATATCACCGATAATGCATCACCCTCTGGATCATCGAGGCAGTCAAACGACCGGAGTCAAAGTTCCTCAAGTAAGTGAAACAAAATTGGAGAGTGAATTTTAGTCATGTAATCAGTTCTCAAAAAGAGTCACAATTGGGGATCAGTGAATCCGGATCTTACCCAATCCGGTTAAACATTTAGATTCATAATGCTTAAAGAACGGAGAGTGAAAAATTTTCGCCGTTTATTGCACTTTTTGTCTAAACAAAACCGATACAGTTAGTCCTGAAAAATCTATAAATTTGATATATCGGTCGATCTTTAGCATAGTATCCGGCCGTTTTTGGCCAAAATGAAGGGGTCAACGAAGTTCAAGATATACTTTCTGAAATGCCTTAAACCATTTCTTTGGATGTACATATTTGTAAGTGATTTCAGGTTATCCCGAAGAAGTGAAAGTGATGATGCTAGAAAAGGAAATTGCAAATATTACCAAAGAATTAGCTAAACTTCGACAAGAAGTACAAATCCAACAAACAGAGAATGACAGGATATCTTCGACACGGCGCTCTGGTTCTGGTCACAATTCGCCTATTAGCAAATCATCCGAAAGTAAAACCAAAACCACTCAAACTAAGAAAGAGGTTGCACAGAAGAACAATGTTTCCGAAAAAAATGATGAGCCACATCCGGTTGACCAAAGTGAAAAAATATCTGCCAAGAGTAAACCTTCCACGGGGTATTATTCTTCAGAAGCGCAAGAATTTCCCACAACTCCTGCAACTTTACCGTCTTCACTGACATCCCTATCAGACGACGACGAAATCCCGAAGCCTAAAGTGCACAGAAAGAAATCGAAGAAAAATGCGCCCAGTTCAACTCCAAATGAAAAGTCGATGCCAGACGGCGGATTCCACTTGGACTTCACTGGGCTAAATAGCTCACCTGAGAGAAGACGTAAGGCAAAAATGCACAAAGAATGGCACGACTTGGAGATATATCCAAGAGAGAGCAAATCAGGTGAATCTGGACAAACGATTGTTGCAAATAGTTTGGAACCCGAGAAGAGCAAGAAGTCTGCAAATTTTTCGAAATTGATACACCGAAAAGAAGATGTCAATAAGTACCCAGAATGGGTCCGTCTCTTGCCACTCAATAACGAAAAAGCAAAAAGACAGAGGAAAAAGGCTAGAAGCAGCGGACTCATCGATGAGAAGCAACTGCTCAGATTATCTGGAGAAAGAGGCCGTATTCTCACAGATCGGACAGGTATGGTTTTTCGTATGACCTTTAAAATTTTGTATCACAAGGCAAATTCAGGCAAAGCATCCAACCAAGACCGTGAAATCAAATCGGCTCGGCTGTTTTTGGATCAACCGCAGAGCCCATTCAACGGAGAAATGCCTCGTTACGACAGCGGATTTATAGACCAAAAAGAGCTTTCAGTTAGCAATGCGACAATCGGTGATCACGCAGCCGACGAGCTACGAGACATAAATGTTCAAAGCCTAAATCCTATTGAGAGGCTCGACCAGAATGGAACGCAAATATTCAGTTTTGACATATCTCAAGCCCGTGCTAAAGAATTACTCAATCTTTATCATTCTCAAATTGAGCGTTCGAATGAATAAATTTGTAGACTTTGGCCGAATGTATCACTTCATTCCTGAAATTGTTCAATTCGGGAATTCGAAGATATTCGATAATCCAGAGCTCAACTATACATATTGTTTTTGTTACTTTACTTTAAGAGAATAATAAAAAGAGAGTGACTAAAACCTATCACGCATCCTTGATTTTTATTTTCGTACTTTTCACACAAACTGTCACCCTTGAAGAGGTTCAAGAAAATTATTTAGTGTGGAGAAAAGAGAAATGGAAACCGATCCACTTTGACTGATTTATGACGCGCGCAATAATTTGGAACAGGTATTTAAGGGCCGAGGTCACGAACGGGTTAGTTCAGTTCGCTTTTTACTTTTATCAAAATGAAATTCTTGAGTGGAACGTTGTTATTTTTGCTCTTGACATGCGCTTTCCTTCAGGTGTTTTCACGTAAGTTTTAAATATCTAACTATTAAAATATATTTTCATCTATTTCCATTTCACTATTTTCAACATCCTAATCACCTGAAATCGCTGGAAGTACATTTAGTGAAATTAAATTTTGTATGAAAGAAGCATTTTAACTAGATTTATAAAATCACAAAGTTTCCGATTTAAATTTCCGCATCTTTCAAATTTATAGCTTTATTTCCCTCGGTCGAAATATTTTCGTCATTCGATAAAATTTTGCTTAAAGTGGCATTCAAGTCTATCAGCAATGAATGACACAGATTTGTAAACCAGGAGTGCTGCTTTCGATGAAAGCGAAAAACAATTTTCCAATTAATATTATTTCGAGGGTAATCAAAATTAACTTTGACCAATCTGATTATTTGTTAAATCTTTATTAAGAAAATATTTTATTAGTCGAAATGAGTATTGACCGAAAACCGGTCCGTATAAATTATTAATTAACTAGTCGAAATAATTTTTGTCGTGTTATAAATAGATAAATTCGATATCAAAATTCAAGCCGAAAAATAGTGTCACTTCTCTAAACCAACTTTTATGAAATAAGTTCAATTTTCAGAGGAGCTTGGATTCGAGAGTCCGTCAAACGATGAAGTGATGATATTTCGGGAAAAGCGAGGCAGCAAAGATGCCAAAGTTAAGGTGAAACCCTTGGGCGGTCCGGGAAGAAAGCGTCGTTCGCCAGGCAGCAAAGACGCAAAAGTTAAAGTGAAACCCTTGGGCGGTCCGGGCCGAAGGAAACGATCGCCTGGTGACGCAAAGGTGAAGGTGAACCCTATCGGACCAGGATTTGGACGCAAATAAAATTAGCTCTTCTGTTGCCACTTTGAACCATATTACTTTACATTAATGAAAGTGTAAATAAAATGATGTATTTTATTGCTACAAATAAACGTAAACAGAAACGACGATAATTTATGGCATTGAGAACTTTGTGTGGACTTAGAATATTAAGCACAGAAGGATGACTGTAATCGCGATGCTGACCAAAACGTATACCACTGTCACATGTAGCAAGCGCACCTAAAACGTTGGAATAACTGAAGATATTGAATAATATCAAAAAAGAAAATGAACAAAATCAAGATTTCTGAGCCGCGCAATTCATCTTTTAATCAGCTCAGCTGGATCCGTTAGAGATGGATCCAGTTAGCATCTGCGTTCTTATAATAGAGCTCTTATAAAATTCGTTTTCTAAAGAACTAGTTGAAATTTCTCGGTAAAATTGGTCAGAAGGTAACCAAACATGGCTTGATCAAGCCATTGCGTCAATACCAAAAGTCATAAGCTAGAATACATTATTCAAAAAAACATTCCGCTATCCTTTTAGATTTGGTCCATTATCCTGCTTTTGTTTTCTTTACAGTAAACTCTAACCTGTATATAATTTGTGGCCTCCACTGCTTCAGGATCAAGATTTGCATCTTTTCTTCGTTCAATTAATCGCTTTCTCAGCAGCTCCATAATCGCAATTTCGATCAAGAACGTTGCCAAAAATATTCCTCCGCCGAGCAAAAGTGTTTCTTTATTTCCATTTCGGAGCACCTTTGAGGAAACAAGCCAAAATGCAGCAACTGAAAAATAAGATCTAGCGATGTCATATAAGAGTGCATGCCGATATTACCGTAATACCTGTAATTACTCCCCTCCCTATAATTACTCCCCCTGTATGGATTTTTACTCCCTGGTTGACCCTGAGTGCAAATTCGTGTAGATCTCATGGAGTTACGTATGTTTAGCTAGTTTAAAAAATATTTTGCCCTAAAAAAATCGGAGATACTCCCCGGGGGAGTAATTATAGGTATTACGGTATGTCATCAATAGAGGGGAAATATTGTGTTGTATGACGTTGGACGACTAAGGGGAGAGGTCAAAACAATGCTGACACCACCTTTTGACCGCCATATGAGGGCAAAAGTCGAGAAATAGTGCAGGTACACACTTAAAATTTGACGTCAACAAAGTACTTTCGATTTATCTTAAGCACATTGGTGACAGTTGATGATAATTGGGAGAGGTGCCAAATCCCGAAAATTTTCAGATATTTTTCAAAACATACCTGCCAAAATAAAAGATAATGATCCGAAAGTTCGATGAAATAAAACAAAGCGAGGCCTCCTCGGATCACATTCCGACGGTCTCATCTGTGCCCATACAACCTGCGAAGTGGCTAACAGAACACTCAAAGACCCGACCAAGATATGCCAAGTTCCAGCAGACCAACGAAAGATATTAAGCCCAGGCTAAAAATTCTCCCATCATTTTAGTGGATGAAGTTATAACATTTTCGAAGGACTAACCCATCTCCATCGACGTCCAATGATTATGCTCCCAAGCCCAACAAGCATCAAAACCATAGCAATAATCGTCAAAGCTCTGTGTAACTAAAACAACAATAAAAATATGTTTTAAACGCTTTTTTGCATCTGTAAGCGTGATTTCTCCTAACTTTGGTTATTTATTTTCAAAAGAAAATTTATCAAAACTTTTACAAAACTTTTAACCAAAACTGAAAGTAGAAACACACGTTTTCTACTCTAACTATGTCGCATGTCTGCCCCGTCCGTGTGTCTCCAAATAATTTTTTTCTCTCAGAATGGGCTGAAATCGCGGATAGCCCCGTTTTAGGATAGGTTTAGTTTGTGAAAATTTTTTCAGACATCCTTGCACACACCAAAAGAGGGTAAACGGCCCCTTACTCCTTATGGACCAAAAAGGTAATTTTCTCAGTTCTTCTCCTTTTGGGACGCATGATTGGGCCTTTTTCCAACTTTCCAAGACCGCTCGCTACGGGGCGCATGATAGCTAAAAATGTTCCCACAGAGATGCTGAGACGGAACCCGGAAAAAATTTTTAACGCAGATCACAAAAGTGGCTTTTTTGGCCAAAAAGTGTCAATTTTGCCACTTTTTTCACTGCAAAGGAAACTTTCTGCCGTATCCGCGTCGAAGGCCGCGCCGCTTCACTTTCGTAATGAAAATAAATCACCAGAAACCAAATAGGCAGGCCCATTATGTTTCGATTCGGCGCCACTTGTCTAAATTTTGTCCGTTCGTTATGTTTAACTTATTTCACATTTCTCACCGGATGTACCTTGCACTGACCACCGCCACGCTCACGAAAAGCAAATACGCAACAACGAACGAACCACCGTGCAAATGGTAAAGAAAAAGCCGAGTGGCGTCCATTTTTGCGTGTGGTTCCAAAGTTGAAGAGTTTAAACTTGTCATCCTCGAAGATAGTTTTGTTGTGAAAAAAGACAAGGACAGCGATGATCTGCTATTCCGAGAATGGCTGAAGACAGAGATCAACCAAACTACTTTATATTCTGATAATTTATGGTTCTATGACAAATTTTGTTGATAAGGGAGGTAATTTTTGAGTTATTGGGGGTGTTCTCGCAGTGGCGTTCGGATTGCTGATAAAATTAATTTTAGGCTATAAAATTTTGTAGCGCGTGCATTTCGTCACGTAATTTGTTTAAGTGCAAGTAAACTTGTTGCAAAAATTGCTGATATGAGAAGTCTTTCACGTGGACAGTTTTGATACAGAAATTTGCCTCCTCCCATTCTTCGTTGGAAATCAAAAATGCTAAGAATGCACTTGAATTAAGTCTCCAAACAAAACAAATTTACTTGCTATTATAATTAAATAAATATCCGCGATTTATTTTTTGTGAAAATCAGCAACACAAATCGATTTCTGATCTGATCCATTTAATGGACACTAATTGGTCTGCAAATTTTTCCACATGAGCAAAGTTTTTCGGTCGTTTGACCGCACCGTTGACATTGATTTGCTTCCCACTCATTTTTCTATCATGCACAAATTGTCGCGAAATTGGGAGTGAATTTTCACGCCTCCCATTTTCACCACCGGTCAAAATTACAGGGATGTTTCTGTTAATAAAAGCGGCCCATGGAATATATGGATTTTTATGGCTAGTGGCCAGGAAATTGTTGATCCAAATTGCAACCCCGAAATCCGAAAAAGTGTATATGTTGCAGTTAATACTGGTGCAGCCCTCGTTCGGGCCCGAGCTCGGGCCGGGCCAGGAAACCAGAGCCGATCTGACCGTGCCGGCAAATTCGGCCCTGGATCACGTCCTACCGCACCCCACAGGTTTTTGTGTTGGGTTTTTCGCGCCTGGTCCAAGGGTTTCTCACATGGTCCTACAACCATACTAACTGGTTAGTAACAATGTTAACTGGAAACAGTATTAACAGCAATATATATATACCGTTAGAACTCCTAATAACATCCCTTTCCTCAACACCCCTGAAATTCATGAGTTCTTCCAAAATGTTGATGACTCTGTGTCCGCGGAGAAACTAGGATTGCATTGGAATTTAATTAGAATTGGGTCTCAATTTCCATGTCATATTTTCTGGGTATTCTACAAAATTCTGAAAGAATTTAAATTTTCCAATTATTCAAATCATTTATTTTGTTCCAACTGATTTTTGTATGCGTAACTTTGAAGGCTGATTCTCTCTTATGTTTCAAATGTGCTCAAAATTGGCGGACGAGGAGATGCCCCTCGAGGCCGAGTTGCACGTTTGTGTGAATCAATTGCTATTTTGCTGCTAGTGACCACCACCACTTCACGTTTTACCTTTTCAACACGTCAAAATCCATGGGAGCGGGCGCTTTGAAGGCGACAGGCAATTTCCTGTTCTAGCAAAGAGTGAAATCCTCGTTTGGTTGTCCCTCTTTGGGGGGGAGGGGGATATTGTACAATACGGCGGGATTAGGGTGGCGTGGGAGAGACACGCTCCCGCTAGATAATAAGTAAGAGTGGCGGCACGAAACTTTTGTATATGTCTTAGGATTTGCATTCAATGAGTTTTCGTGGTGGAACTGCTTTTAGTATTAGATCTTTACTATACTTGGTGGTGGTTTTAAGGATCGATCATTTGCTCAACCGCCATTTACTTGATTTATATGGATTTTACTTTGTTTTTACTTTTTAAACTCTTAGTAATACATTTGGTCAAATTACAAAATTTTTTCTTCCAAAATGTTCATTTTACCGAAAAATATAGATTGTAAGCCATGTTTTCTCAATAAAATTCATTTTTGAAAAAAATCGCTACACTTTTTGACTGTCTAAAGTTACTGATTTTAGAACGGTTTTATGTCACAGTTTTGTTTCTTTTTATTTAAAAAAATTATTATTTACATTTCGGGACAAATAAGTTGCAACCATTTCAAACCAGCAAACAGTTCTTTTGTTTATTACTGAAACCGCAAAAATGATTATTGACATGTTGTTGTGATCATAATCTGGCTTATGCCTGAACGCCATTGCCTTGTCCCCTTGCACTAAAGACAATGAGTCAAAAAAGCCTATGAGACAACTAACCTGAGGCTTTGCAGGACTCGTTCCCACAGCCTTTCCTTGACAAGGTATTATGTTTCTTTCATTTAGACTTGAGACATATTTCCTCCTGGATTTTAGAGGTTGTTAGTGGTTTGCAATTTGTCCATTTAACATTTCATTTTTACTCCTTGGAATTTAACGATTGATTAAATTTCGCGCCAAATATTTTTTGCCGATATTTGTTTACATTCATTTTCTATCTGGGCGTCCCATTTTTAATTCAACGAAAAGTTAATTTTAAATTATGGAAAAACTAAAATATCCAATACATGGATGATCAGTTGCTGTGACTCACTGTCTGCATTCTCTACAATTTTATGAGGACCTCAGTCAAATCATTTCTTCTTTTGGCTAATAAACTCTCCTACGTCAAAAAAGAAAAAAGAGGGAACCGGTAACTGTTATGCGCTCTTCCGCCTGTAATATTGGTTGACTCGCACTCTGTCTTGTAATTGGATTATTTATTGGTGGTAGTGTTTTGTTTAATGGTGTTGCGACGAAGATAGGAACCATAGAGTTTTACTTTGTTTTAATCCAGAACACAATTTTGGTGATTGGACGGATGCCATATTTCCCGTATTACCATCAGAAATTTCAATCATTCCTTCCAAGAAAAGTCATGCAGTGAAGAAAACGAAGCTATAGTATTCAGGATTTTGTTATGTGTGCGACAAAACGTTCTGCGACCGGCCTGCGAAAGTTTGTGCCAAGCGGTGAACAGTTATTATGTTGAATCGAGCTCCCACAATTTATACGCTGAGGACAACCTTCCAAAAGAAAAGAAACAATTTCCTCCTCCCTAAATCAGTTTGGTTCTTCCTGGTTGCATTGATGTGTATATTTATAGAACCATGCCAATTGTAAGTTGCTTAGAATTTGGTATTAGTTTGTATAAAAATTTGCAAAAGATGAGAAGGTCTGCCAAGTGGAACACTGAATTTTTCGACTAGGTAAATTTAGGTGTCGGCTTTGTGCGCTGGCTTAACAAATTAATGACTTATTTGGAAGACTGAGAACTTAAACTTTATTATGCAAAATAAATATTTTTCAGCTTAACGACAGAAGAAAGAGGCGAATTAGCTCGCAAATTTAAGTACTATCACAGGTCAGTTAGACCTAGCGAACGATTCAACCTGGCTGAGACCGTGAACGGAACGTACTTTAACCTAAATTCTGAGTTGGAGGTAATACATTCGTAAATTTTTGTTTATACTTTCCACCATTTATTTTTTGTCAGATACTTCAATCAGTGGCCATGTGGGATACAACAGGCAATGTATGCATTTTATAACTGAAAATGTGATAAACATATGAACCAAATATGGAAACTATTCAGAATAAAACTCAAAAATTTCAAACATAAATAGACAGAATTACTAAAAAGTTTTCTTTCAGACTCGCCTCCACCTTGAATTAATGCTCATAGTTCATTACAACGATGATCGCCTTATCCTCAGGGAATTGCCCGAAATATTGACCATGCCCGATGAATTTCATCCGTGGATCCCGTCAATTGAACTGACCCAGGTCTGGGGCCCATCGCTGACCTCATCCACGCTTGGGACACTGAAAACAATTCATTTGGATCCAAAAACGGGACAGCTGACAGTCTTTCATCGGTAACTTTATTATGTGAACAACTTTTAATGGCAGCATTACAAAGCTTCGTCAATCGCATGCTCATCAATTATTCAAGAATGAATATCTAGGCTTTTTACAGCTTTCTCCATCTCTCAAGTTTTAGGCGGTCCTAATTTGAGATCTATTATGGCATTAGATGACTGAAATGTTCGGGTTTTCAGCGAAATCTGTCTCATAGACCCAAGATAGTATCTTTGTAAATCCATGTTTACCCAAAACATGGTTGCAATATGATAAGTTATAATAATAGGTTAAGCTTAAAATTATGCTTAAGACGAAAAAGAGTTATAAAAGACCCTAGTAATAAAAAGTTACTATAACTTTTTGACTATCATTATCAGATCTCATTTCCTAATATGGTGGTTGTCGTAATATAGGGATATTACAGAATCTCAGGATCCATTGCATGCACGTCTTCGGTCTGGAAACAACCATTTGAACGATATTATTGTGAATTAGAGATAACATCTGAAAAAGGTAAGCGAAACATTTATGTTTCGAATGTTGTTTTATAGATAGATATGTTTCATAGATCTGTCTAAAAGACAGATGTACAAGACTTTTTATTCAGGCTTCTGGTCAAGTCTGTGCCGAAAAGGACATTTGGCTCATAATAAAAAGCATTGGAAACCAAAATGAGGGAATAAAACAATTTGTTTGCCTATCCTTCATTTTGTCTTATAGTTTTTCTTCTTACCCTTATTATATTATTTCGAAGAGATAATACCCGATTTTATTAGTCTTTAAATTAGCCTCCAAATAATAGTGCATAATTTTCCATATTTTCAAGCAAGTAATATCTATCTTTGTGTCTATCGGTTATATTAAACTAATAATGAAAAAATTCAAATATGCTACAAAACACAAAGTGCAATGCACTTACAAAATGCAATGCACTTACAAAGCAGTTGTTAAAGTTTAAATACCAAACTACTGACGCTGGTTTAGATGAAAGGATATTTCTTCGTGTGACCCGCGATCTTAGACCTTCTACGCAGCTCAAATTCTTGTCATACTCTTTAGGTTTGTGAATCGTTTTTTTATCAAAATATTGAACGATATTAACCGTAGCAGCTGAAATTCTATCATATCAATTCTAAATTCGTTTGGTGTTTGCGAAACAAGGAAGAATTTCAGTGGATAGTCGCCGAGGTACTTGTTTAGTTCCCCTCCCCCTCCCATCCGATGGGGGGAACTAAACAATTTTATCATAATATAAGGCATTTTTGTTTAGTTCCCCCCATCCTACATATTCAGTTGAAAATCCACTGCAAAATATGACTGCCTACATCAAACAAAGGAGTTCTTCATTTCAAACTTTCAAATGAAGAACTCCTTTGTTTGATGTAGACAGTCATATTTTGCAGTGGATTTTCAACTGAATGTGTAGGATGGGGGGGAACTAAACAAGTACCGTCACTAAATCAATGCCAACGCAACCTGGTACTTGTGCAAATTTTATGTATGCAAATAAAAACTTTAATAAAAACGACTCAAAACCAATGACTTTTTAGGTACAGAAAGATTTTGTACTACTCTTAAAGCGATGAATCATTCTCTTTGTCATTTTTATCTGTTGTAGGCAATAAAAAATGGGTTTGAGGCGTTTTTATGAAAATTCAAAAATTATGATTTTACACACAGGGTTTGCACAAGTACCAGGTTGCGTTGGCATTGATTCAGCGAACATCCACCCAACTTCTTCCTTGTTTTGCAAACGCCAAACGAACTTCTTCCACCAAAATTGAATCGATATGATAGAATTACAATTCCAGGTACATTAAAGTAGGTCATAACAAATAAATTTTTTATTATCGGTTAATGTCGCGTTCTCTTTAAATAATGTAACAACAATCCAATGATAATTTTTATAGAAGAGTGGCCTACATTGGTTCTCCAGTTCACCTTTGCCAATCAATGGCACTCAGCTTTGGTGAATATATTTTTGCCGTCTCTTTTAATCTTCAGTGTTGCTCTTTTTGCTCAATGGAAAAGGCGCAAAATGCAAGTGATCGTCACTGCTACCTCAATAATTTGCATCGTTATTATGGTTAGTCAGTATAAACGAAATTATGTTCGTAGCAAGAAAAGTCCATTAGCCATAATAAACATTTTTAAAGTTGGCGCGAAATATGAAAGTTGATTTTTGGTTCTTTAAGGTTTCCCCGAAATTAGGTCAAAAATGGACGAGGGGCTGACGGATGCAAGGAGCAATAATCACAAAAATTCAAATTTGATGACAAGAGAGAGGGGTCCGAAATCGGCAACTTGTACCAATGGCAAATTGCACCCTTTTAGTATTCAGTGGGTCCAGGGAATGAATCTTATTTTTCTGAATTTGATATTTTCAGCCGTTTTGGACATCCGGTTTCTGGAATTTTAACAATTTAGAAATTTAAAAGGCAAAAATATTGCGGTTTAAATTATACATTTAACATGTTTCGTTTAGCAAACGGCCTTTCGAAGTGCGCTCAATACAAATGCTGTAACTTCCAAAGTTAATATGCAGGAATTGTGGTTCAGTGGAATACTTGTGCACTTGATATGTATTCTCACCGTCGATCTCCTCTTTCCATCCAGAAGGATAGTCTATACAACAAACGACGAAAAAGGTTAGCAACCCACAAATAAAATTGGCTCACAAAATTGGATCCTGAACTTTCCGAAACCACATAATACGATATATAAATACTTAAATGGTAATACTTACGCAGTATAAACGAAGCTATATTCGTAACTATAATAAAAGTGGGTTCGAAATCGACAACTTGTTGTTTTAGTTCCTGGATAATATGATAGAGCCCCCGGACAGTAGCTTCCGAACCCATTCAAATTGCCGTGTAAACAGGGCAGCCGCAGCTTGTTTACGTCAAAATTAAAGGGTAAATTAATCGTAAACAAGCTGCGGCTGGCCTGTTTACAACAATGTGGATGCTCATCTTTTAGCGGCAACTTTAATGGTTTCGGAAGCTACTGCTCGGGGACTCTACCAAAAATTTCAAGAATTTTAATAGTTGATCAGTGAAAAAACGTTTTGTTCCAGCATACCCAAAAACGTGTCCTACGAAGAAGAGAACGGCTGTGCCAACCAGCACTTACCGTCGAGCATCTCTGGATGACCCGTCTCAGTGGCTACCAGTCTCGAATGTCCACCCTGGAAATAGGCATTTCCCTGGAAGTCAGTATCCACCGGTCCTCCATGCCGCTCAATTTCCACACAATAGGTCTGTGGCTGCAGCGGGCGATCGCCAAGTTCGGTTTCATCAAAGGCCAGCGCCTCTGCCTACTTATATGGTTTGGGCTTTTATTTTCTGTTGTCTATAAGTACACAGTAGTCCTTACAGTACATATAATTTCTGTACTAATTTTCATTGCATTTAAACCCAACTTTGGCCAGTTTATAGTAGTGTAAATAAACGGCTCAAGATCCTATATAGTGATTGAGGATTTCCTTACACAAATAGAGAAAGAAAGATATGTTTTTCAAGAACTCGCATTGTACTTTAACTCTTTGAAGACCATTGAGGTTCTGAAAAGCCCATTGGTCTCCAAAGAGTTAACAAGAATTTGTAATTGACCACAAACTGATCCGTTTGTAGTGAGTTGCAATACAGTAGAAGAATTTTTGAACAGGGATCACAAACAAATTGCTAGTATAGGAATTCTGGATGATCTGCTAAGATCTGCTCTAATAGTTTATCCAGAAATTAAAATTCCTCAAAAAAGAATTTTCAGGAAAAAGTCTTTGATAGAAGCCGAAGATGAAATAGGAATATGTCTTCTTTCCGGAAATGTCTCCAGAGCGACATTTTCTGGAGACATTTTGAACCACCATTTCTCTCCTGCTAATGCTTATCCTTTTTACAGAGACATCCGCAACAGCAAACTGGCATCCATGAGCAGTTAGTTATGTCCATGTACGATCCCGGATTTGACATGCTGCCTATTGATATCGACGACGATGTTGACCTACGCGATATAAAAATTCGTGCCACCGAGTTTGAGGACGACGACGATGACATGGAAGAGGAGCATAGGCCAGTGGCATTATGGACTCCAGTGAAAAAGGAAACTGAATCCCGACAATACCCAGCGTTTGCTCGAATGGGAGCTGTTGCAAGCCAGAGACGGAGTCCGCCATCGGCGCGAAAACGACAGATCCAAAAAGTAACTATGGGCAGGAAAAAGCGCATGGCGCTGATGGCCATATTTTCTAGTTTTGTACTTTTTGTGTGCATTTATGTCGGAATTGCTGTATACGCAATCAATGAATAGGCAATAAAATATCAATTCTTGTCTGACAAGGCAACGGAAATGGAATGGAATTTGAATTGAAAAGAATTATACATTGAAGCATGTATGACACAATATGTATGATACAAATAGAAATTGTGTGACACATATAAATTGCTACTTGATACAGGTTGCAGGCAGGTATCACGAGGTTTAGTACATTATATAATAATATAATTATTAATGTTGTGAACGCATGTTGCCAATACTTCTATTTATTTTATCATTTCAATACTTATCATTTTTGCAAATAAAAATTTCGCTCGCAAATAATATGTAAATTCTCCATTTGAACAATAATTATTTGGATTCTCCGCAAACACTTCTGTAATTTGACGTAAAAGATCAATTATGCAAATTTTAAAAACAGTCACTTTCACTTTTAGTCATAGTGAAAGTGAATGTCTGTTATATAGCGCATTAGTGAAACTTTTCGCGTTTCATTGCCCAACTTTCATTACTTTTTGAGTGTTCATTTTTGAGGATACATTTATTTACTTTCCATTTTATTTTTGTCTATAAATCTTTGTCGAATTATCGAGATATAAATAGTTGGGTACCAATTTAGGCAATGCGTTCGAATTAGCGGTGGTTTGGTATTATGATTATTATTAAGCACTTGATAGCTATCGGCCCTAGTCTAATATGATGACAGCATAATGTTAAACTAGCGCAAATTTTAACATCTTTCCCAGACTGACCCGGAATCTTAAATTTAAGATTAAATTTAAGTTTAATTTCCAGAGCACAATTTCCCTGCAACGTGCTACAATTTCCTCCTCACACATGCATCCTTTCGAAGCTCCGCACCATAAAGCGGATTCCAGAGAGACGTGGACAAGTAGCCGGCATTTCACACTGGCATGTATATCATTCGCAGTTGGAATGGGGAACATATGGAGATTTCCCAGTTTGGTTTATGAGCACAACGGAGGTATGTCCTTTTAGAATTATGTTCCTCGCGTTTTATAGCGTGTACAAAAGTGAAAGGTTTTAGGCGCATTTTTGATTCCTTATTTCGCCTGTTCTTTCGTCATTGGTTTCCCGATGTTATATTTGGAATTGAGTTTGGGTCAATTTACTCGAATGGGACCGGCAGTGGTGTATGGCTGGATAAGACCTTTCATGCAAGGTGAGTTCAAAATGTCTCACGATTTAAAAGCAACAGTGCAAAAAATCCATATTAGCATTTCTAGCAAGTTGTCTATAAGAAGTTGTCTATAAAGTTGTTGATAAGAAGTGTACACGATTGGTAAATGTACGTTTGCAGAATGCCAAACGACAATTATTGTTACTCAATTCCGGAAACTATTAAAACTCTGGTAGGGGAAGTATTTCCCATACCTTTTCATCCGGAAGTCACCTTCAAATTTTATGATGGAAGTCTGATTGAATTATTTTATTTTTCTGAGAAGCTTTAAAATGAAAAGAATCAGAACCTTGTTTTCGAAAATCGAACCAATTTGATTCCATAATAGAGTGTCACAAAGTTCATAGTATTCAAGATTTCCCTAACTTGACAATTTTAGGAATTGGTTGGATTATGGTAAGTATGTCGCTTTTGGTCTGCATTTATTACAACATGATCGTCGCATGGACGATATTTTATTTGGTATGCTATCGATACCATTCACTTTTTGATGACGTTCATTTTTCAGTACAAAATAGTCACCGGTGGGTCATATGAATGGGGTTCTTGTCGAAACGAATTCAATACCCCGTGTAAGAATGCATATTTTAGCTATCTCTGATCTTTGGAATTCAGATTGCTCTTCATCCCTTGAAGATAATCGATGCCTGGATGAATTGCTGAAAAATGAAAATGTGACCGTTGACTCAGCTTTCTACTTTAACGGAAGCTGCTACCCGCATTGGGACACAGAAACGGCGGATATAAGAAGAAAACTTTTCGAGAATTTGTCGGCCGTGAGCCCCGCGGAGGAGTTCTTTGAGTTGGTTTGCATTGAAGACTCTTCGATATTGCTCAGTTATCAGGGAGACGTTTTTGTCCATCTGATAATAATTTTCAAAAATGTAATGTCCTAAAACGGGGATTTTAGGAATTATGTCCTTGAAAAGGCAGCAACAGTTGACTCATTTGGCGGACTAAACTATAAATTAGTGTTCACTTATTTTGTGGCGTGGACCATCACCGCTTTGGTACTTTTTCGCGGTGTCAAACTCATGGGCAAAGTTGCATATTTTACTGCTACTGTCCCATACGTAAGTATGCACATATCTAAAAATTGGAATTTTTTAATTTTTTAGATAATTATTATAATTTTGTTCATCCGAAGCGTGACGTTGGACGGCGCTATAATCGGAATGAAATATTACCTATTAGAACCGGATTTCAGCACAGTTTGGGATCCAGCGGTTAGTATGTTCTTATCTAAATATGGTACCAGCAACAATACAAAAGCTAGACCTGAGGTTTCAGCACCCGTCAGAGACATTTTGGGTTGTTTTTGCTGAGGTGAAAAATCTTGTTATTCACCGAGTCGTCCCATGTCCTCGAGCATATTTGTTTTCCAGGCCCAAAAATCATCAGAAAAAGGCGTATTTAGGACGCTTTCAATGTGCTGAATACTATTTTGAATGTCTCCTTGTGTTATCAAATAAAGACACACGATCTCATATATAAAAATTCCAAGTTGTGAGAAAATTACGAAATTTTAGGAATTTTAAAAATATTTTAATTAAAAAAAACTTTTCTAAATGTTTTTATCAGTTGATAAGCCCCAAATTTAGTCATGGAGAGCAGCAGCCACTCATGTGTCATTCAGTTTGTCAATAGGTTTTGGAGGAATGCTCTCTTTGGGAAGCTATAACCACCGAGATCATAATTGTTATCGAGATGCCTTGATCATTACTTTGGCTGATGCAGCAATGTCACTTTTCGGGGGTACGGCAGTGTTCAGCGTTCTCGGATTTATTTCCAAGCAGCTGAGCTTACCAATAGATCAAGTAGTCCAGAGTGGTAAGACATAACAAAATTGTTATAAAAATGCACGAAAAGAAAACCCGCAATTTCTAGAATGTTTTATTTTTAAGCCATTTCGTTTAGCTAAAAGTAAAATATTAAGCTTTCACGAGGCTTATAAAATGGCATCTGGGGCCGATTTATATCAAGTGCTCAGATGCTCCGAGCATGTTTTGCTCTGAAGTCTTATTTTGCTTAAAACTCGTTTTTCTGACGGAAAGTGTAATATCTGATGTTACCATATGGTACTGACTATATGTCAAAATTATGAGAGGAATATAGTTGTGAAGTTAGATTTTTCTAGAACGCCAAAAATGTTATTTTTGGTTGAAAAGCGATTTTTTAATTTCTACCAAAAATAACATTTTTGGCGTTCAAGAAAAAATCTAACTTCACCACTATATTCCTCTCATAATTTTGACATATAGTCAGTAACATCAGATATTACACTTTCCGTCATAAAAAATGAGGTTTAAAGCATAATCAAATTTCTGAGGTAAACATGCTCAGATTTGAGCATTTTCAACACTTGATAGATGTACGTATTTGACAATGAAATGTTGACTTAATCTCTTGCTATCACTGATTAAAGTAATGAGTCTGACATTTAGGAACCGGTTTGGCTTTTGTCGCTTATCCTGAAGCTCTGAGTCGTATGCCTATTTCTTGGCTGTGGGCTCTGTTGTTCTTCTTTATGATATGGGTGCTCGGGATTAGCAGCCAGTAAGTCAATTCAACTTTTCAATACTATTTTTTTTCAGCTAAATTTTCAATGCGCTGATTTCAGGTTTGGATACGCTCAATGCATTTGTTCAGCTATGTGCGACCAATTCAATGTATTGCGCAGGAATCAAAGCAAGACCGTATTTGCGGTGTGTGGTTGCCTCTATTTGTGTGGTCTCATAATGTGCACCAGGGTAAACGATAAATATTCAAAGGAAATGAGTTTATTTGAAAGTTTAAAGTACTCAAATTTCAGACAGGCATTTTCTACTTTAACATTTTCAACGATTATTCTGCTTCGTTTGCTTTGACGTTTGTTCTCTTCTTGGAATCGATTTTGATTTGTTACATTTACGGTAACGGGTTTACTAATCCAAAGCACTTTTATAAAAAAAATTTTCTGTATTCAGGCTGTCAAAATTATTTGTCCGACCTGCGGTACATGATAGGCCTGCCAGTCACAAGGCTTGGCAGGATCTTCGGCCCAACTGGCAAATACATATCTTTCGTTTGGCGTTTTATATGCCCAGTCCAGGCATTAGTCAGTTTCCTATTATAAATTTGCGTCCAATATTTGCATCATTTCTCGTAGTTTAGATCATTTTCGTCTTCAGCTTGTTGACGCAAATTACTTACGATCTTACCTATGGCAAGGGCAGCAGACTTTATGTGCTTCCCAGGTATGTATGAATTTCCCTAAGCTCTCTTTTTGGCCATCGATTCTCGAATCAAGCCAAGTGCATTCCATTCTATCCTGAATTTTAGGTGGTCGGTGGCTTTGGGATGGTGTCTGTCGTTATTACCGCTTTTGTGGGTGCCTATATTCTTCATCTATCGAGTAGTGGTTTTTAAGAAATCGAACACGGTAGGTTTTGCTTCAGTGTAGTCCATATAACGGGTTACAAAAAAACTTTTAAGGAATCAATGTTTTTATTTCTGATCTCAGATCCTTATAATTTAGAGCATGCGTGAACTATTCCGACTTCAACCTGAGTGGCCAACGTATTCTGAGAGAACTCTGAAAAGTCTCCCAAACGATCAGCGCAAATTGAATTCAACATTTTTGAAAGGGATGAATTGGGCTGGAAAGCGTCGGGCGACTTATTACATTACGCCAACAGATAATTATTCGTATGCAAATGGGTTCACAACTATGAGTAATGGTACTAATTTGGACAACAATTCGACTATTCACACAAAGCAATACACAAAAGTATGAGTTTTTTAATTGTTGCAATAATTGTAAAATTTATTATGAATTAATTTATAAAAATAATTTACAATGTTTATTATTATGGCAAATTGTTATGGGCAATGAAGGGTTATTAACCCAAGTCCACATAATCGTTCAATGCGTTCATATAACCATGCGGGTCCCGGCATTCCGACTTCTCTTCGGGATTCTTTTGTGGTATACCAAATTCGGCGCCAGTCAATTTTCGTACAAATTGGTGTCCTCTTTGGAAAGCGTTTCGTAGAGGTGCAGCAATGTTTGCGTCAACGTTATCATAGTTGTTTGTGTCGCGTAACAATCTCGATTGAAGCCAGTCCCGTTTTCCCGTTATCTGGATCATGTTTATTATAGGATCCAGGAGGTTTGAACTGCAAATGCTGTCTTGACTATAGTGGAAGGCTGGTGGCTGAGAGAAATATCCTGAAAATTTTGGTAAATAATTAATCAAGAACATATAATTAGAGCACACATTAATCATACGGACTTTCTTTGGAATTTTTTATAGGTTTCATACTATTTTCCTTGGACAGTGACTCATTGATTTATGAAAAGTTAAATTTGAGACGAGGGAATGTTGTAGTTTTATTCTCTAAAATTCTTTGTCCTATAAATGCGATATTTTTCCAAGTATTGATAAATTATTTGACATACCTTCTTCAGCCTGAAGCTCGTAGATCCGCTTTGGATAAAGCACGCTTTGTGGTGTATAGTCGTGAATTGCTGCTGAAAATTTATACTCGATCTTTTGCTAATTTAATTATTACCGTAATACCTGTAATTACTCCCCCGGGGGAGTAATTTTTCAACTACCCCCCGAGGGGGGGAGTAAATATAGGGGAGGGGAGTAATTTTAGGGAGGGGAGTAATTTTTCAAACCTCGCCGTGCCGAAGGCACGGCGAGGTTTGAAAAATTTTCGCGGCCCGCCGAAGGCGGGCCGCGAAAATTTTTGGCGTTTTTATCAAAATTGTTGGGACTTTTGGCCATTTTTCTCCAAATTTTTGTAAATTATTTTTCTGAAAAATTTGTCGAAAAAAATCAATAGGGTCCCCCCTATGGTTTTTTGCAAAAAACTTTCTAAAAATAATTTTTTTCATAAAAAACCATAGGGGGACCCTATTGATTTTTTGACAGATTTTTCAGAAAAATGATTTTTATACCATAGGGTCCCCCCTATGAGTTTTTATGCAAAAAATTATTTTTAGAAAATTTTTTGCAAACAAACCATAGGGGGGACCCTATGGTATAAAAATCATTTTTCTGAAAAATCTGTCAAAAAATCAATAGGGTCCCCCCTATGGTTTTTTATGAAAAAAATTATTTTTAGAAAGTTTTTTGCAAAAAACCATAGGGGGGACCCTATTGATTTTTTTCGACAAATTTTTCAGAAAATAATTTACAAAAATTTGGAGATTTAGCTAAAATTTAGCTAAAAAAATAGACTATATTTTGTCTAAATTTTGTCTATTTATATTAAATACTAGCTAAAAAGAGCAAAAAATTGGAAAAAACCGCATTTTTTTTGGGGGGGGGAGTAATTCTAGGGGGGGGAGTAATTTTAGGGAGGGGAGTAATTTTTCAACTACCTCCCGAGGGGGGGGAGTAAATATAGGGGGGGGGAGTAATTTTAGGGGGGGAGCAATTACAGGTATTGCGGTATCTATTTTTGTTTATTCCTGCGCTCAAAAATCAATCTCACATTTTCCGTAATTAAAACATATTTACCTTCGTTGAATTTCGCGAGGCCTTTTCTAATGTGATCATTGTTCCCGGAAGATTGTTGCCTTGTCCCACACATTCTTGAAAGCAGCCAGAAGAGAAGAAAAACGAAAATTATGCCCGTAAGAGAGAGCAAAAGTACTGCAATGCCATTGCCGGTGCCGCTACTTCCTCCAATTGTCCTGCCAAAAATGCCGGCAGTCGTGGATCCTCTTGAAATGTAGTCGCCTCGGTTGGGTTCAGGTATGGGCTCAAGATTTGAGGACCGTTGTTGATCCATGTATTCTGGAAATATGGTTTGTATTGTGGAAATAATAATGAATCTCGAAGTTTTTGGATTAGGCATTTTTTACTGGAGCCGATCAATGCTAATATTGGGTTGACTGTTGCCAAATTGAAATACTGATGTAATATTGTAGCTTATGGCAATAGCAATACTCTTATGTCTATAATAACCAAGTCAGGATTTTCCAGTCTGAATTTTGCTTCCACTATATGCCATGTGACAGGGTATAAAAGCCCACTTAGAACATTCAGACGATTTAATGGAAGTTAATCATCGTAAAATGGGATGATTAAATGAGAAGAAGGTTACGATCCATAATGTTTTGGAGTGAAATTGGAAATATTTTTCATTTCTAATGCATTTTTATCATTTAATTAGTGAATCACGATCGGATTTGGTGCTATCAAGGAGGAAACGATGTGCTTTAATCTTTCGCGGTTCCCAGAAAAGTTTCGATTATTCAAAAAGACATGAAGAAGAAGAAAATATACTCCTTTCATGGGTACTATATTGATAAGCTACAAAGAAATGATTATCATTGTCAAGACTAGAGATCGGCCGATACCGATATATCGCCGATAATATCGGTATCGGTTCTTCAATTTTTTGAAAATATCGGTTCGACCGATATATCGGTATCGTATATCGGTATCGCTAAAACGGTTTGGCCGATCTCTAGTTAAGGCGTATGTTTAGAACATTCCACCGCCATATATCCTTCCATCATCATAAAGCTAATTGCCACCCTCATAAGTCACACGACACTTCACAAAAAATACACTTAGCAAAAATATGAAAGTGCACGTTCCTCAAGCCTATAATTTTGCTGGATATCGCAGACAGACTACTGTGATAGGCTTGATGCTAGTTCCCTAAATTGTAGTTGGGCTGTAATTAAAATTGAATTTTGTTGAGACTAAGCCAATGTCAATTTGTCACTATACTTCACTCTAGACTTATCTTTGGTGTCTTAAAAATACTAACGGTAATCCAGTAATGGATATGATACAGTTAAGTTCGAAACTCTCTAGCTCAATATATTCTAGTTTCTGAAGACTTCAATACTTTTGTTCAGAAAACGTGATATGAGGCACGTATCAACAATGTTCAGAGTCGTAAAGAAACGGGTTGATTCGTACCTCATATTCATATTCTCTGGCAACTCTTCCACATCTCTACGTCGATATCTATATTCCGTTAAAAATTTTCCGCTAGATGACTCATAGCGGGATTTAGCATACCGCATGCATGGAACTTTCAAAATACGGTAAGCTATTACTTGAACTTACTCTATCGCATTTTGCACATTTTTTCGCAACATTAGGTATATTTTAATTATTATAAAACTGTTATAGAACATCTTTCCCAGTAAAGTGGCAAATTTTACTCATTCGGTGCCCGATTTACTAAAGGAAACGTGAAACTTACTTTGCCTTGCTATGGCAAATCTGCCACCTTCTTGTTGCAATCGGGCCGCTTCGTCTTGTCTCATTCCATGTTGAAGCTTCTTTTGATAGCGCCGTTGTGAGTTTTTTATTTCATAATAAACAGCGCGTTCTGACGCGACTCTCGCGCCTTCCACTGTACGCCGGAGAGTTGCAGGGCGCTCGTCACTTTCCGTAAACGTAGTAGAACTACTTGCTTTTTGGTCCTGCGCGGAATTAGGGAATATATTTTGAAATACGCGAGTTTTCGAAGAAGAATGCGAAGAAGGAGCAGCAATTGTTAGCACGTTTTCGTACATTTTACTGAAATTTTAATGTTAAAATGTGAAAAAAGCAACATTGTCATCAAATACAGCGACACGTGGCATTGAAACGTTTTAAAATATTTGACAACTTTTGAGTTCAACATACATGTTAAATAATGAAAATTTACTAATGGTGGACGTTTCTCGAGGGCATTAGGTTTACTTACGATAATAAGTGCTACATACGTTGGCAACTAACACTGACTTGGATTATATTAAAGACGCGTTTCTGCCTAATCCTGGCTCTGGCATTTGGAAAGAGTACTAAACCAGAGAAGGACTAAAAAATGGTTCATCTACGAAATGCATTTTTGACGTTCGTTGTAAAGAAAAATTAATTTTCAGAACCAATATGGGTACTTTATGCAAAGCGAAAAGCGTCAAATGCTATAAACATAAACGCAAACAGGAAACTTTCTGCGTAAGTTGCAATAAGAAGTCTATAGAGAGATGGTTATTAGAAAAGGCAATAGAAAATGTCAGATTCCTAAGAAAGCACATTGTTTGAGTCAATTGAATGCTGAGTTTGTATTGTGATTGAGTTAGACAATCTTTTCTAAGCGAAGTGAGAATCTGTTATTTCACGTTAAAATTGATATTGGATTTCTGATATTCTCTTCTAATTTTTAACATGGTGGCATTTTTCGCCCTTTCAGTCATAGTTCCTGGATAGAATACTTCCTGTGAATTTATGGAACTATCAAATTTTCACTTTTAGTACATAAATATTACACCATGCTTCCCTAAGCTTTCTCATTTGACCAAATTTGTACAAAACTTTCACTTTAAAACTAAAAAGCGAATTGAAAATATTCTCTGAATATATTGTCGTTGTCAGCAACAAACTAAGCAAATGTGCATCCAGAATATCATCCCAGAATATCATCCTCGCGGCTATAAATATGAGACTCCAAATGAAGGTCGTAAAAGTAATAACTCTTGTCTCTAATGAAACCACACGCGATGCTTGAATTTGTTTGTCGGAAAAATGGCAAGAAATTTAAGAAATCTTAAAATATTGACAGGAAGCCGAGCTGAGGTGAACGTAATCGCTCGGCACTTATCCGAGTCATTTGCTCGCTCTGAAATAGAGAATGATTGCTTATTTTCCATTAATCCACTAATCCCAAAGTGTGATGCTAAAAATGAACTGGTCTTCAGGCTTCGCATACATTATGGATGCCGTTGTATGAGCGATTTGACATTTCAGTTGAGTCGAAAATAAAGAAAAAGTAATTTTCTCGACTTTTAGCTTACTCACAAACAAATAGCCTTGTACAGATTATTTTGAGGATCCGGAAGATAATGTAAACAACTTTTGATTTGGTCTACTAAAAGTCACCCGGAAATCCAAGTGAACGTCCGTTACTTTTTTACAAATAACAATTGTGACTGGTTATTTTAGAGGTGAAAATTAGAGTAGCATATTTTATGGACAGAAAGAATGGAAACGGTATCACTATCACGGAAAATAACAAGAGGAAAAATTTGAAATGTATGATCTTCTAGGTATTTTTGGGCGCGCGTGTTTCGCCTTTTTGGCTTCCAGCTCTTTTGGAGGGAGGTAGGAAAGCTGGGACCCGGTAAACTATAACCCGGTAAACCGGGACCCGGTAAACTGGGACCCGGAACTTTTTACTATTTTTGTATCTAAGTTGTAGAAATAACTGTATAAATCGGTTTTTTAGCCGAAAAATTACATTATTAGACAATTGGATAGTCAACGGGGCTGATTTTCATGCAAAAATATCGATTTTTCGTTAATTACACAAAAAACAGCGGTTCCAGAGAAGGGTGAAATATACAACATTTTAGCAACGGCAAAATAAAATTAAACAAGAAGAGCCAAAAATAAAACTCAGCTATTCTCTCACTGTCGGGCTAAAGAGCAGAGAACAATGATAGGAACGTTGCTCCTTTAATCCTCTAATTCCAAAGTATTGCTCCAATAGAATTCCCAAAATAAACTGCCGGCACTTAAAAGCGAGTGTTAAGTATGGATGGCATTTGGGTTAATGGAAAGTTGTTTTCGTGACTTTTAGTCATTACTCATAATGCCACAAGCAAGTTTCTTGTAAAAGGTGTAAAAGTAAACAGAACTTGCTCTCTTATAAGCATAATTCGGCTAATTCCAAAGGCATAAGCAAAATTATGAGAAAACTAAGAAACAAAACAAGTTGGAATGCTGGAAGTGTTGCAACTCGGAAAGCAGATAATTAATTTGTACTTTAAAAATTTGCATCCTCATTCCGCAATAAAACTAATTTGCCACAATGGATTTGTACTGATCAAAGAACATTAAATAATGAACATTTTGTGAAGGACATGAACAGAATTTGTAAAGTTTGATTAAATTCGATGACATACTTCAGATTATGAAGACAATTTTAATTATTAATCCCAAATGTGCTATTCGAGCCATTTTATTTCCAAGTCAATTTAGGGACATAAAATTAAATAGTCTGGTTTTCTGCAGAGGGAAATGACTTCAAATTGCATAAGCGAATGTATATCTAATTAGTTATGCAATAACGTTTTATGAGAAATGATGTTATACGGATTGTATTGAGACAAAGTTCAAATTCTGGGCCACACAGATGGTCAGTGAAATGTCTTCCATCAGTCAAATCAGGCTCACCCGGGAGGAATTGTTCTAGAGGCGTTCTCAATTTTTTGAAAATATTCACTTATCCAAAAAATTCAGCCGAATCTCTATTCCAGGCCTCAAAAATTGCACTTTCAAATAATATTCCTGTATTGGACGGTTTTAAGCATCCGCCGGGATTTCAAGGAAATGCTCAAGGAAATACTCAGATTGACTTTAAGTAAGCATTTCTCACGGTGAGGATCTTTTTAGAGCGCGCGTTAATGAATTTCCGAGTCACAAAAGGCAGAAGAAATGAAAACGAATTTTGTCTGAGAAGGGCTGAATTTGGAGTGTTTAAATAAACACGGGCCTAAGGGCTCGGTCGTCTCAATTTCGATTAAAGCCTCTTCGTCGTTTTGCCGTTTATTAAAGAGCGGGGGAGCGAGAAAAGTGGAAAACATAATTTTTGGAATAGAGGAATTATGTGTCACTCTTTTGCATATCACTCCTGGAAAGTAATTCATCCGGTGGCAAATAAATTTCGCTTGAGGACATTAGGAGATGTCTATGACTCATAAGATCCTTCAAGGAATGGGAAATTATGCAAAAATTAGTTTTTTAATCACATTTTGCAAAACTGCAATTTTTTAACTTTTTTAAGACGAAGGCCTTCGTCGGAGGACTTTTGAACAATTTCCTCTAAACGTTGGCATAATCAGAGAACATCCGAAACATTGAACGTAGCCGTTTAATTTTTGAATAATCATATTTGAAACAGTACATTTTGGAAAAGTATTCCTACTTTATTCTTGGATACAGTATTAGAAATTCCAAGATTCCAGCTGCGCTACTACTCAAAAGCTTCCCCCGCAAAACCTCGAACAAAAGCTTGAATCCTTTGGCAGTTCCGCGTTATTTTCGAAGTTGGAGAGCGATGAAGTTCATTCCCAAGCAGGTGATTTAATTCAATTAGTAGCTCATTGTGGAACAAAAAAGTCTGCCTTGAGATTAATTTGAAATGTGAGAAACCGCATTATTCAGAAATTTCTCCGAAAACGACCATGATCTTAGGGAATTTTCAATAAGCAGTTATTTCTTTAAAAACGAACACTTCCTCGCAGTAATGGCACTTCCGAACTCTCCTCGTGAGATTATTCTGATGGACTTCAGCAATCACTCACAGCCCGGATTTAGAGCAGTTGCACTTTTGTATGCTGAACTTGGATTTCACGCAATCGCGATCCCGCTGAACACATTTTTCGTCATATTGCTCATAAAGCATGGAATGATTCACACTAACCTACGGGTAATAACGGTCAGTTTTGATAGCTGTTTCTATCGTAAAATAAAACGTAATTCTATTCACTTTCATCCATTACTTTAGGGTGTTTACGCAATTTCGCTGATAATTGGGAGCTTAGCACGAATCCCGATTATTGTCATCAACATTAATATCAACTTGTTGTTTCAAATCGATAGAAAAGCTGTGTACTTCTACTATATCCACGACGTTTCAATTTGCAACCATCTGTTTATAATGATCCCAATTACTGTTGAACGCATTATCGCAACGATGCGATCCAAACATTATGAAAAGGAAACAAGGCCGTTTTTTGGGATAATCTCCACTTTTATTATGGTATCAATTATTCTCACATTGATTAGATTTTTTAGTCTATCAATTAGTCTAAGCGGTAATTTGGCTAAAATTGCTAACATAAATCAATGTGACCAAGTTTTTTGACAGGGTTTTTTTTGTACTGATTTTTACAGACAGTTCTGCTCCTTGTAATATATCCCGGTCGTAATTACCGTAAATCCTCCAATAAGTCCCCCCCTCAATTAAGTCCCCCCTCAAATAAGTCCCCCCCTAAAATGGGTATTTTTCCAAATTTTTCCAAATTTCAAATTTTTGGCGCAATTTCAAATTTTTTGGCGCAAATTTTAATTTTTATTGCAAATTTTGCTATTTTTTACAAAATTTTGTCAAAAAATTGAAAAATTTCCTAAAAATTGGCGAAAAATCGATCAAAAATCCAAAAAATTCAAATTTTTGGCCAAAATTTTTCGGCGCCAATTCAAAATTGGTTTAAATTTTCAAAAATTTTGCCAAAAAGTCCCAAAAATTTTCGCGCCCCCGGCTTCGGCGGGGCGCGAAAATTTTTCGCCGCGCCTTCGGCGCGGCAAGGAAAATATAAGTCCCCCCTCAATTAAGTCCCCCCTAGACCCCCTACGAAACAATAAGTCCCCCCGGGGACTTATTGGAGGATTTACGGTAACCTAAAGTTTGAAGTAAAAAGCTGGAACTGAAGCCGAAGGTAAAGGCTATCGATCGACCATTCACTTAAGCCTGACCAAAATCCGTTTGTCGGGATAATCTCTGGATAATCCTGGATTTTATCTAGAATGGCTAAAATAAATCAAAAAGTAATCAAGCTTCATGAAAAAGAAACTTCATGAAAGCGAACATTTAGAGTACGGAATCTTCTAGTTGAATTCAATCCATTTAGCAAATCTGCAGTTATGGAGTTTGTGTGAACATCACGGAACAAATTGCTTTGGCGGAATTAATAGGCAACCAAATAGTTTACATCATTCCACACTTTCCGTTGATCATGATTGGCTGCGCAATCGCCGTATTTTGCATCACTGTCATCTGCGTCGTGGTAAATACGTACACTGATGATAAAAAATTTGCGATTTATTTTGTCGAAAAATGACTTTGGTGTTTTTTTATTTATTTTCATCGTTTATATATTCTATGTCTATTTTCTCAAGCTAATGACCCTGTTTCATTTTTGATCTTGCACATACTTCTACGCTACAATCGGCGTTGCTATGTTCGCTCACAATTTGATCGGAAGCACTCGATACACCAGAAATATCAATACTCTGAAAACATTCGCACATCCGCGCAATTGGTGCCTTTGATTGTGATATCACTGATATGGTAGGTCAGATCGACTTAAAATAATGATTTCACCAGAGTTCTCAATACTAAATTAACAGTTTTCAGCAATACATTGATTACCATAACCTGGTTTCTTTCCTTCCAATTCACATCGCTGAATTACAGCATGAAACAAGCGCAAGACATCATCCTAGCCATAAGCAGCGTCACGATTCCAATCACTGCCATTTTGTAAGAATTTCCAACTCTTAGTTCAATTCTTCTAAGAGTAAAATTTTAGTTTCCATCCATTTCTTCGGCGAGCGGCTTTACGTCATTTGCATCACCGCAATAAATCACATGTGGGATCTGAAGAGGAACTGCCAGGATTCTCTAAGAATGGCCCAAAGTCACTGATAACTGGGGAACAACTCATAGTGCGACGAGAGCAAGAAAGGGACCTTTACTTTGAGAATCTAAGAAAGAGTTGGAGCTAGTCATCACCAATAAAGCGAGCTTCTTCAATACATAAACGTTTTAAGAAGCAAAATGGTTCATTAGCATTAATTTGTTTACTACTTAACGGAAAATATTGTACGTAAATTCATTTATATCACAAGAACACAGGAAAAAACATATACAGTCCATTGGCTAAGGTTGTTGTGAAGGAAAGAAATGGTTTGAATTGGCGCCAAATTAGAATTAAGAGGCAAGGTTCAGTTCTTTCTTATCACCATTCTTATTAGCGATACCTAGCAAACAGGCGAATAATTAAAAATTGATAAAAGAGGTACATTTCAATTTAGAAGAGGCGGCAATTCAATTGAGTATTGTGAGCAAGCGTTTCATTAATTTTGGTTGGATGGAAATTTGTCTTCCACTGATGAAGTTTGTTGTTTATCTTCTGACGCATCGGCACAGTCTACTTTCAGACGCCTGCGTTTTTTCGTTCGTGCGGAAAGTAGACTGTGCTGATGTGTCAGCACAGACTTTATCAGAAGCATGGTGGGGAAATTCGGCTAATTCAAAGGAAGGCTTTGCAGAAGCTAGCCGAAATTTATTGCAGACCGATCCGCTTGGGACTACCGATTATTTGAAATTTAAAAAAAAATTGAAAAGGTAGGCTTACGTTTCAGCGATGGCGTTCGTTCTTATACCTTCTATGCGGGCAGAATCAAGCATAAGTTGGAGTGCTGCCAGAGATAGAAAGAGATGAAGCGAGGCAGTGAGAAATAACCAAGCACAGTGGAATGAGCGCGAGGCTGTTTCCCACTGCCTCGCTTCATCACCCACTACCTCGCTGAAACGTAAGCCTACCTTTTCAATTTTTTTCTAAAAATTTCAAATAATCGGTAGTCCCAAGCGGATCGGTCCGCAATAAATTTCGGCTAGCTTCTGCAAAGCCTTCCTTTGAATTAGCCGAATTTCTCCACCATGATCAGGGGCCTAGGGCACTAAAGTTAAAAGTGCAAACTTTGCATGAAAAAGTGAAAAGTCCTCTAAGCGAAAAAGTCTAGCTCTTCTCCATTGCATTGTGCGTCTTTATCTGTCTCTGGCTACCTACTTCACTTCAAAGAGGCAGAGAGAGCGAAAGAGGCGAAGAGACTTTGCAATCGAGTGAAAATTTGCAAATTTGAAATCTTCGACTTTTAAAGCATAAAATCCAAGCATAAAAAAATCTGAAAAATGTGTCGGAATGAATAGTTGAATCTAGATATCATGTCACATTTATAGCCATCATATCCAAAAATTATATTAATTTTTAAAAATTGATAAATGCAAATTTGAAGACTGAACGCTCGGTCGACACTTTTCGTAAAATAAAAGAAGAGAGACTTTGGTTTGATTACCCACTGCATATGCATTGGAAAATGCATATCAATTCGGTGCTAGTGTGCGGCATTCCTCTGCGTCTCTCTCTTTGAAGTGAAGTAGGCAGTCAGAGACAGATAAGGACGCACAATGCAATGGAGAAGAGCTAGACATTTTCGCTTAGAGTACTTTTCACTTTTTCATGCAAAGTTTGCACTTTTCACTTTAGTGCCCTAGGCCCCAGAAGACAGATTTCTATCCAACCAAATTTAATGAAACGCTTGCTTATAATAATCAATTGAATTGCCGCCTCTTCAAAATCGAAGTGCGCCTTGCTCCATAGCTTTTAATTAATTATTGTTTGGTATCGCTCTCTTATGTTGTTCTTGGACCAACAGACCAATAAACCAACCTTAGCCAATATACAGTTTCAGTTTTTGTGAACGAAAGCTACATCAGACAAAAAAGAGTAATACAAAAATGTGGAAGTCAGAGAAAAACAAAATTATTTCAGAATTGAATTAAAAAATAATATAGAAAGCATTATGGTATTTTGCGGACCCGAAAATTATACCTTTTCAGATTTAGTACCTTTACAGTTAATATAAAATTATTGATTTAGAATCTATACAGTCAAAAAATTCTATGAACTTTTAATGTTGATAGGTCGTCGTTCTAAAACGGTAATTCGTAGACGGAAGTTTGGATGCGATTGAGACTTTCTTAACCATGTAGAGACTAGACGTCTGACTGACAGGATTGTATGGTCTGGGCATTGTTGGCGACGAATTTTCGCCTGAAATATTTCACAGTTTAGAAAGATTCATGATATTTTTTACATTTTTGTTGTGTCTTATTATTGTATTACTTAAATTTTCGCCGATATCAATAACATTTCTCAAAATTCACTAACCTGATGATTGTGAATGCTGTCTGGGAAAACGGCCGACCGGACTTCCTAAATTTGGAATCTAATATTGGAAAAGAAGAACTAGGGCTTGGAAAAGAAATAATCTCTAGGAAAACTACTCAAAATCCCATGTTTTAATGGGATTTTTAGTTCACGGTCATCGTTTTTATAACTGTAGTCGCTAACCTGATGATTGCGACTGTTGGCTCGGAAAATGTCCGGTCGGGCTGTCTTGAGCTTCTCTGCTGCTTCTTCCTCCCAACCTAACGCTCGCTGTACGTGTTATATCCTTGCAATAGATGGGAATTATGGCACTCGCTCCCAAACCAATCAGCCTTCGATGATGCTTCGGAGACTCCGTATCCACAGACCGAGATCCGCGTCTCAACTCAGGCTTTTCGCTTTTCCTATTCGATGGATCCGCCGATCGCGTATGGGTCACGGGAAATTTTCCTGGTTTTTCGTGAGCTTTTGGCTCAGAGATCTGAGCATCGGTCGGTGTTGTTTCATTTCGGGAACCATTCGGCTTGGTTATTGGGTCTTCAATCACAGGAGTAAGGGATTTTACGTCATTTTTGTCGAGATTCCATTGCACTCGGTTAGTTGTCTGTTTTTTTATGTGTTCTGAAGGCTTCGGTTTGTCGTATTGCCCGCGGTACTAAAACACTGTGTTTTAACTTTTTTCTATTAGATGTTTTGTTTGGATAATAAATTTTTGCAAAATTTACTAGCAATCGATTCAAATGTTCTTAAACGATTCGTCCCAAAATCACTGGCGCGACTTATGGATGAACTTTCCATTATCTCAGCGATTCTCTCTAAACTAAGATTCCATAAAATGTCATTTTGCTGGAATTGCCATAAGTAATTTTTCGCTTCAGGTACTTAAAAGAACTCATAAATTCACCTCTTGAAAGGCACCGCCCCAGCTTGTGCTTCTCCAAAGGCCGTTTTCTTTGGCTATCCTGACACGATTACTCACGTCGTCGAATTGCATTTTCTTTCGGAGTTGTTCAATTTTCATTTTCTGTAAAGGAAATACGAAATAAAACTCAGCAGTAGAAAAAGGCTTACATTTAAATAAAGTGAACACTTGACGACCGTTAAAAACAGATAGCATTGAAACAACGAGAAAGTTAGGATAATAGTCGAAAGCCACATTCGTTCCACAAAATATTCAATCTGAAAGGCGTATTACTTAAGAGCTGGTGTAAAACTACCAATATAAGTTTCATCTAAAAAAATGTACCGAAATCGAATTGTATTCCATAGGACTACCCAGCGGCTTCGCCGCACGGCGGCGCCCTTGGTCATCCAGGATTTTCCGGATTTCCGGAAGCCATAAATCCCGGTACTCGCAAATGTTGCCTGCGAGACCGGTACCAATCGACTCAGCTCGCCGAGACGAAGCGATTGACGTATCACACGCCCGGATCCGAGCCCCGACGCGTGATCTGTGACCTGGCCAAATCCAGGATTTTCCGGATTTCCGGAAGCCATAAATCCCGGTACTCGCAAATGTTGCCTGCGAGACCGGTACCAATCGACTCAGCTCGCCGAGACGAAGCGATTGACGTATCACACGCCCGGATCCGAGCCCCGACGCGTGATCTGTGACCTGGCCAAATCCAGGATTTTCCGGATTTCAGGAAGCCATAAATCCCGGTACTCGCAAATGTTGCCTGCGAGACCGGTACCAATCGACTCAGCTCGCCGAGACGAAGCGATTGACGTATCACACGCCCGGATCCGAGCCCCGACGCGAAACTTGCCCTTTTACGTGACACACGTGACACACGTAATTCACGTTTCACGTATGTCAACCTCAAATCTGACATTGATAACCCCCCCTAAAATCATGGGTTTTGGGGGGGTACTCGCGAGTTTGGGGTCCGGGAGTGTCAAAAAGTGGGTTATTCTGCTGGGGGGGATACGATACCGAAAAATATACCTGGAAAGACTTCTTCTCTATGTACAAATCACCGTAGAAATAGGACCAAGCGTAAAGAAAGAAATATCCAAATGAAGTCATTAGTCCGATCGCTTGTATCACCAAATGGGGCCTTAATTATTAGTCGTTAATGATTATTGACAACGGCCATTGATAATAAATCCTCACCAGAGGTACCTCGGCTTTACCGTTATTATACCATGAAAGAGCAATATTATCTAAAATTTCGCGGTAATTTGCAATAGAGAGAGGTTTGAGAAACCTACACAAATAATTATGGCAATCAGAAGAAGTGCAATAATATAGTCGCCAATGTAAGAGGCAAAGTTCAAACTCGGGTGGACAAGATTGTAAATCAAACAGTCCCACCAGCGCCTGGAAATCCATTTAATTCGATTATATTCCTAGGGCTAAATATAGTCATTCCGAAGATAATTTTCCTCAGACAGAAAAGACACTAAAGTAAAAATTCCATAGAAATCATTATTGAACTTCGAGGATTCTGATCTCAAACTTATTCAGTCTATAAGCCATCATCCAAAAATTCGTGACCAACCTTTCGCGACATAACGATTTCTCGGCATTTTTCCATATAATTTGCCGAATTATGCCACTTAGAAGCACACTGACAGCAGTTAACTCAATAACTCCCAGTAATAGAGTACCGGTTCGTATGTGCCAACAGTTGCAACAAGTCCGATATCGATCTGCACCATTCGTCGGCATCCTTTCAAGCACCTTTGCACCTCTCAACTTCCAATAAGTGTTCACGGGCATGCCGACAGCAACCAATTCAAAGGCCAAATATGTCACTTATCCACAAATAGACCTGCCACTTTGACCAAATGGCACAGTAAAAGGGCATACAAAAATGGAACTAAATTCATTACGTTAGCCATTTGCAAGACCACACACATAAAAATGGACACGAATTATGCAGTTCAAAAGAAAATGTTCAAAACGAAGTATTTGGGATCCAATTTGGATACAGGTAAAACTTAAAATTTTACGTACGGGGCATACGGGAGGGGGCAATGTCAAGGGAATGTTTTATAGCTGATGCAAGCGATTAATAATGCAAAAATCATCTAAATTAGAAGCGTTTATAAGAATAAAGTTCATAGATCAAAAACCACGCTATAGGTAAATAAATACAAGATCATATGACATATGTGTCTTTGCACCACAAGTCAACCAGTTATGAAATAGTGCAAGGCGTCAATATGAACTATAAATAAGAAAAAATAGCTTTAAAATGCGTTCAAATTGAGGTATAAACAACTTTTTGCGAAAGAGGAAAAATCAATCGAAGTCCAATGGCTGGGGCCTTTGCCTCGAGCGATTTCTCTCAATTAATCATTCGGGATAATGGGCTTTTCCCGGGGATCAGAGCTTGAATCAGGTGTGGAAATTTTGATGAATTGGCCCGACTCAAAGGTACACTAATCGCTCATTTCATTCAATATTTGTATTTTGCAAAAGAACAAAAGTTCAAAGGATAAAACTATCGGATTTAAAAAAACATTTGACAAAACTTATTCGACATTTGACACTTTAGCAATTTGACTTTTGCCGCTGTGAATTGGAGTAAAGAATACGAAAAGTGATTTGCAATCCTACAGAGATTAAAAAACAACAGATAATTTTTTACATTAATTTTTCTGTACATATCACAAATATCCATCTTATCGTGTTTTTGCTGAAGACGTTTTAGAGACTCGAAATCCTTATCTATTATGAAAGAGAATTGCTGAGTAGAGCCGTTTAAGCGAGTAAAAGAGACGTTTAAACGGCTCTACTCAGCAATTCTCTTTCATAACTGAAATAATTTTGCATGAACCAAAAGAGTGATTGTTTAAACGGTTCGTCTATGCCCAAAATGTACCCTTTATCAATATTTTATTTATACAATTTTGGGGCCTGTTTTACCAAATGTGGACAAAAACATAGTATTAATCCTATATCATATGGCAAAGAGTACTTCTATTACACCAGACTAACACAACATCATTTGAAAAACCAAATAATGTGAAAGAAACACTTAAACCGTTATCTACTCTTCAGAGAAGCTCCGAATATAGTCTCCTAATTTAAATCTAAATTTTTACCGTCATTAGGAGGTGAATTAAAAAATTGTATTTGAAGGCTAAAGACATGAAAAGTTTCATTTAGCAGATCAAAAGTGGCGAAAAACGAAACTTTGCAAGGCCAGCAGCTCCTGCAAAGCTGAGCAGCTCATATCAATTTGATCTGTTCTTGCCTCGTGCCTCTTCTCCGAGCAGGGATGTGCACTTCAGCCAGGATGTGCCAGACGAAATATCAGAGCAAATGTCTTCGCGTTGAAATGACTGGAGGCGGTGTGGACAGCTGTTTGGCTCGTCTATGGGATCCATTCTTCAAGCCGATTTTATGGGATTTCCCAGCTGAGAGTCCCATTCAGGGATCAAAGTTGGCGACTAATTCCATTGTGTTGGTAATTAAAGTGCACATAATTGGACATAAAATTACGAGACAATTTATTTAGTAATTCTCGGAACGTATGCTCTCTGCTAAAAAAACGCCAGAAAAAATGGCAGGATTTCCAGGCCGACACTTGGAAAACTGGAAAAGTTTTTGCGAAAGGCTAGAATTCTCTATAAATGCAATACGATTTAAATCAAACGTTTTATTCAAACCAATAAATAAGACAATAATATCCATAAAACGTAAGCTTTTTGATAAATAAATAACTGAAGAAATGTTTTTCCGTTATAAGTCGGAAACAATGGGCAAGAATTTCAAATTAAATAAAATACTTCGCATAGAAATTGAACAAAATTCGGATTTTTTTTTGTAGATTCTGAAAATTTCTGCATTTCAATGGATTTTTGATCTGAAGGACTTAATATTCATCCACGAGGGTTCATTTGTCTCTGACGATCTCTGATTTGATCTTCTCCGCAACATTTCGACGGCTATTCAGCTCATCTTCGTCTAGCAACGAAGCTCTTGCGGCTTTAGCCGTGCGGGGTCGCTCAAGGCTTCCGTTGTCAAACGATTGCTAAAAATAGCAGAATTATTCAAATTTTTAACAAAAAGTAGAGAGAATTAGAAAAATCAGAGCGACATTTTTTTATTCCTTTCCATTTCATACCTGTAACTGCTTCGCCCTTTCTTTCCTTTTCAGCTCGAGCAATTTGTCTCTCTGCTGTTTTAAATACTGCGCTCTTTGCTGTATTTGCTCTTCTGAGATTCCATGGCGGCTTTTCAATAACGCCTAAATTTATTAGATGATTAGGTGTCAGAAACTTAATCAAATTGAATTTTCTTACTCTATAGTCGTATCCGTGCGATCCCTCTCCTTCTCCGGGAAGCGTGGGAATGTGAAATTTCAACTTTCCCAATGAGGAACGCCTGTCCTTTTTCGAATCCTTATTCTCTTTCAACTCTTCCGGAGGTGCCGTCGGCTGAACTGCTCCTGAATCTTTTGTGGCATTCGATGTGCCGTCCAGCTTTGGATAGAGAGAAGTCTTGTCTCCGTTGTTCACAGCTGCTGTAGATGTCCGAGAATAGCTATTAGCAGCAGGTGTAGTGCTAAGTTTTGCACTTGGAGTCTTGGCTGTAAATAAACGTATAATTATGTTTAACTATTTTGCGAAATCGAGACGGTATCTCAAATTCGTAGCATTGGACGCGCAATAAAAATTTCCCGAAATTCTATTGTAATAATCTTCACCCGTTTCAGAATACGTTTTTCCAATTTTTATTCATTTATTAATCGATTTTTGCAATTTTCGTCCCCAAAATTTGTTGAGGTATCAAAACAAACATATACTTACGTTTCTCAGCATTTTTATTAGGAGTAGCTGGAGGTTTCGCTGACGTGCCTCGAGATGTGACATCAACTTTGTCCGTATTTGCCCCACTTGTGCTCTTTGACTTTGTCGCATCCACGCCTGCATCGACTTTAGAGGGCCGCGCGCCCCCTCGGCTGCTTTGATTCATATCAGTGGTCGTACCAGTCGATTTCTTTTCCACATTAGCATCGACTCCAGCATTTTTCTTGGAGCCGTTTTTGGCCGAAGCTGCTGCTGGCTTTGACTTCTGATCTTCGTTTATTTGAAGACTGGTTTCAATGCTTTCGGGTGCAATTACAGTTTCCGTTCCAATTGATTGATCTTTTCCGAAAACAGAATCAGTCCCAATAGAAACGTTATTTGCTGTGGATGTCGATGCGCTTTTTAGCCACAAATCTGTTGAAGTGGCCACGTCATTCGGAGTAGAGGTAGCAGCACTTTTCTGTCGGGATTGGGTGTTTGTGGCAGCACTCTTTAGTCGTGAATCCGTGGATGTTCCCACATCATTTGGCATAGTAGTTGAGGCACTCTTTAAGCGTGATTGTGTGGAGGTGCCCACAGAATTGGTGCCGATTTCGACGGTATTGGCCTCCGCATTTTTTGAACCAATGCACATGTTAGTGAATCGATCTTCAGACTAAATACAAAATGTTTCTTTAATATTAGTCAGAACGCGCTAAAAACATTGAAGGGTTGGTCAAGTTATTGGCAAGGTAATTCGAGGTGCAGAGCTATTAAAAATATTATCTAAAGAAGGTTGAAAGTGCTGTAAAATTAGGATATTAGTTTTTCCACAAATACTGAACGTTGTGGCAAAATACCAAAATTTGCAAATTCGGGGTAATTTTAATCACAAAGAAAGTGTTTACCATTCTCATTGCATCTTCCATTCTTAACTGTTCCATTTTACGCATTTCCTCCAGTATTTCTTTCTCCCGAAGACTATTTTGTGTGGCAGCATCAACCTGTCTTTGCCATTCCTCGCGCATTCGCTGATCTCGCTCCCATTCTTCTCGGCTTTGTCTAAAATTTCAAAATTTACTGAATTATTCAGCATATTTAGAACCTACTCTCATCCATAAAGGATGAGAATATATTAAACGAGCTTACTTCAAAACCGAGATCAGTATCAATTTCTCGCTTTCGTCTTCGTCAAATAACACTTTCCAGATTTCCGCATCGTCCTCTTCTAGAGTGAGCGAGTTCGGCAATAATCCGCTCAGGTGCTAAACAAATCATAGAATGATGCACGTTATACACGTTAATAGATTATGCTCTCTTGAATTCAAATGCTAAAGTTAAGATCACCTCCAACATATCGCCAAACATTCCACCAAGCCCCGAAATCAAATTTTCAATTTTTGTATATACGGCATAGTATTTTCTACCTTAGAGGGACTCGATATTACTTTTCTATTGAGTACCAATTAGGAAGGATTAGAGAAAGACGAAAGAATAAGAAGATGAATGAAACATATCTATAGAGAAAACATAGTCATTAGAATATGAACCAATTTTCAAGCAAATCTCAGAAGCATACCTCAAGCATTTTTAGAGCCTGGAGCTGAAGTTCAATGTTCTTTCGCATCATCATCGGCACAAACACCTGAATCGACACACAACACATTATTCCTCAAATATGTTACTCCTCAAAAGTCTCACATTGAAATCTTGCGCAGCAACCACAGCTTCCAGCAGGACCTAAATTCCATATTGAGATAAATTCCAGCAAAGCTCACTAGACACCTTTTCCTTGTAGTTAAGCTTCGCTGAATTTTCCGTCAACTTCAACGCTTCAACGAGATCCTGCGGACTTATACCCGTGTCTTCGCAGTAAGAGTCCATCAATGTATCAACTAGATCTCTGAATTGATTGTAAACTGCCATAAACGTTTGGGGGTCTCCTTGTTCGCGTTCAAATGCTAAATCAATTCAATCATTTGACCTGAGACGGAGGTTTAAAATGACACACTTTACTTTTCTCGCTTTAGTATTGAAACTTGCTTTTTCAATCTAGTAAGTCTTTAAGTATGCCACTTTGGCAAATCAAGCTAAAATGCTAACAAATGTTGGCATATGATTGAACAATCTCCAAAAATAGAATCCCATATATAAAAAGTATCCAAAGATCTATTTCCGAAAGTCACCAAATATACTTCAAGATGCCACAAATTAATTTGCTTAACGTAACATAAATATTACCTATGGAATTTTGTTCCATGAAATTTGTCGTGGGAAGTGACCACATGTCAGTTTCGAGAAACTTCAAAAATTGCTGGAATATTTGTTGCAAGTTGGCAGATCGTTTCGACTTTGAATTTGAGCGGCGCAGCATTTTGTATGACGGATTTGAAGACTTATCTCGGCCAATATCGCAAATATAACTACGAAACAAAAGGCAAAGTTATTGGAATAATTATCAAACAAGGCACGAAATGACTGAACATTTTACGCTGGTGGCACGCGAAGCTTGGCTGAGATATAAAGTTAGAGAAAACAGTAAATGATGAGTGTGCAAGGAAAGGGTATAGAATACCGGAGAAAAAAGAAGGAACAGAGCAAAAGTGATAATTCCGTCGCCATGGCGATATTTTCCTGCACGAACTTTTAAAACAACGGAACAGCGCAATAATAGCGGCTTCGCTTAAAGTCGCGTTTAAGAAATTAAGTGAAAGGTGGTATTAAGTGACACGCCTTAATAATTGGTGTGACTACCAAGCTTTTTCCTAATATAGACTTGATGTTTGATTCACAAAGCCGAATTTATCCTAAAGGAACTTTAAGTAAGGATTATTCATCGCAAAACGTCATTCGAAGCATTTCAAACTGAGATGTTGCATTTCAATCTGCATTAGCTAAGTTTAATTAAGAATGTCGCAGATGTGTTATTCCAATGACGTCACAGACAATAATTAAAGCATTTATTGACAAATGGTTTTATTAAATAGGTGTATTTGGCCTCGACTTTAAATAATCTTGCAACTCCGTCAAACCATAAACCAAGGCTCGATGTGCTTCCATGTATGGATATCGGGCCCATATTTGCGGATGGACGCTTCGGAATGTTTCGTAAAAGTCGGCAATCACAAAATCAGCCCACGACACGCCTGAGGGTATAAAAAATCCAGAACCCGACTCGGTTAGCACGCGCTGATAGAACGGGAAGAAATCTCGAGTGATATTCTCCACCTTGGCAGTTTGTTCGGCTGTTGGTGGCGTGGATGCTTGTGCAAGAGGCAGAGTCAATGGCGCGAGCTGGCCACCTACATCCTTAAAAATAGTAATCATAATATTGGCAATATTTTGGATACTAACTTTGTGGAAATCGGCTATTTCGTCGACCTTTGCTTCTTCCCAGTCAGAATCAGGTGTGAAATCTGAAACTCAAAAGAAGGCTCGAAGAGAAACTTTGGGACCCTCTAAAGTACGTCTGGATTAAAGAGTCGTATAAGATGTGGAATCAACTAGAACGGCTTCCTGACGCCATAATTATAGTCTAGACAAAGTGCACTTTAACAGTTAAACAACTGAACTGATATATCTGTCGAAAGTGTTTTACAACCAAAATTTATGCTTAAATACTTTAGTATGTAAAAATAATTAAATAACATACAACAAACATATTTGAGATTTTATAACATACAAATTAAAAAGTTATTCGTTTACCCAATTCCCTCGCCAAATAGCGCAAAATGACAAATTGCTGTGCCAATTGCTCGCCTGTTTCCAAAACTTCCAATATCGGTATTGTGCCATACGGCGTTGCTAAAGAATTTTTTAAATTTAAAATTAAATTTAAAAATCCAAATTTTCATTTGACAATATGCAAAACGATTGTACTTTTCTTATAAGTGCTAGCCCAGTCCGTAGGTTGTATGCGGAAATCCTCGAATGGCTCATTGAGATAGTGAAATAGCAGACGAATGGGCTCGCCTCTGCCGCGAAGAGCAAAATACCACAGTTTATATTCAGGCGTTGATCGTGCTAAAAATATTTTTTTGGCAGATCCACGAAAGTGTAACTTTTTAGCCAAAATGAAAGATCACGTCGTTGGTGAGGACAAACCTGGAATTTGTGTGGTTCGCCGAGTTGGCGTCCGAGTTTGCCTATTAGTGGCAGGAAAAGTACTGCACAATCCGCAAGTCTTCGGACATTGTTCGCGCATGAGCTCTCGCCACTAAAATAATTTGATCTTGTAAAACTCTTTTCTGTATCCAAAAATCTTTTTTTTTAATATTTTTACCTAAATCTGACTGAAAAATAGACAACAACATCTGGCAGCCTTACCAGAGGCACGACTACCAAAAGTATGTTCTGAGGAGCTGAAAACTTATGTAGCGAAGCGCGGCCTTTATAAGGCATACACACTATTAAAATCGATGGCTAAATGGATAGTGCTCCCGGATGAGAGAGAGAGTCACTTTCCTGTGAAGTTTTAATTTTCTTACGAAGTGAACATCAACAAAACCAACTATATCCGTATCGCATTTATCCTTATTTTGCGGACAATCGGAAGCACGGCCTGGCGCTGATTTATCCTCACAGATTTGAGCCAATGTGGCTTGTAATAAGAAAGTTAAGTAAAGAAAACTCAGCATCAAGTTTTAGACTATTCTGCAAGAAAAGTAATGGAAATGCTTGCTCGAACACTGATCCTATAAACCAAAAGCATTGCTTTGCTTAATTCTTTCTTATTCGTCACAAATAAATCACTTCTCTCCTTTGTTGGAAGCTTAGCAAATATTATTTAGACTAAACAAAGAGCAATATTGCTATATTATCTAGCAATACCGTTATATATTTTGCACGTCATTTTGGTAAAATGTAACATTTTTAGAATTTCTTATAGAAATCCTTAAAATGTTAAAGGATTTCTGTTAAATACTTTCCATAAATTTGTCGTAGTAAAATATTTTATTATCCGTACAATTATCGCAAACACGTAATAAAACATAACTCTTTCATACATAATACATTTAAAACATAACTCTTTCAAAAACAAAAGCTGGAAGTCTCCAAAAAATACATCGCTAAACATTAACGAATGTATCAAATATTCTGTAGCAGACCCGTGGCTAAAACGATTTCACGTTTTATTTTTCTATCTTTCTTTCAGGCAGGGAGATGGCATACCGGTACTTACGGATTAATGACAAAAGACCTTTTAATCGAGGCAATAGGCCCAAAGTGCACCTTTTATGCTTATAGGAGGAACATTCTGGAAATGTTGCGCACAAATTTTTGGATAAACCCAAAAGACTTTATTATTGTTTTGTAGTGTCTATCCAAAAGTTTTTTCCTTTATTGTCTCGCCATGGGTCCAATTATAATGGATAAAGAAAACCCGAAATTCCAGAACCCGAAATGACATTATCTTCCCTTGAATAAATCCATCCGATATAATCTTATCAAAGGATTATTTTCATTTCAAATAATCATTTTCAATTCCAAGCGCCGTCCACACAACAAACGGTCCACGTTCCTCCTCTATAAACATCCAAAAGAGATCGCAATTTGTGGTCACTAGAGTGCATAGACTCGACAATGATGAATGATCGGATCAATGAGAGTGGTACCGGCTTCCGGGAGCATGAAACAGTTTCTTGACCATAAATCATAGACTGATACATAGTGCCGTCTTTGCTGTTGGATTTGCGGAGATTTTCCTGTATTATTTTCTTCTTTTGTTGTGCTTGCGATGGAAACTTTTGGGAAGACTTTTCCGAGAAGGTTATAGTCAATCAGCAGTCTATAAGTCCATTCGACCGTGAAGAATGTGGCAGCGTTTGTGGGAAATGCCCTGAAAATTTTATCAGTAATATGGGATAATATCGAAGTTTTAAAAGTATGTATTTGTGTGGAATACATTTTTGGAATAGAGATTGTTTCTCCAAGCAATAGGCAGGAATGCCAGATACTACATGATGCTCAATGCCAAAAATGACTTCAAATTAGGAATCAGCAGGATCGAAAATGTATAATGAATACCTCAATGTTTGCGAAAGTTCAAATTTCGATGGATTTGGCAGTGGTTGAATATGAGTTAAGTAGAGGGACTAATATTTAGACAAATATATTTTTTTTCGATTTTCATTCTTTTCAAAAAATTAATTACCTGATCAACGTTGATCCCAGACCAACAAAAAACGTCCGCATTCCCCTCTCAGCGTACATTTTATTGATCACTTCCATATAATTCTTGTAGCTGTCGTCAGCTTGGAAACGAGTTTTGACCACGTCCACCGGATAATTAAAGAGCCATGAAAACGTTCCCGCCAATCCACCTGCTAACAGAAGTTGGAGAGAGTTTAGTGACTCCATCTGACCATCAGGACTCATCTTCCGAGCTAGAAATTCATATGCGGCGAAATATACACCAACTCCAGTCGAATCCCGTAATTGCGTTGCAAGGAGACCTCTGAAATGAAAGTTCGTTGAAAACTGTACATACCAATACCTGTCTTTTAATCATACCTGGTAAGAGGTTTCCACCCGTGTTGCTGTATGATATTCCTCAGACATTGATAAGGAGTCTTGTGAGGTGTGTTTTGAATGACCGGTTGAAGTTGGACCCGTAACTTGACTAATTCACATGGAGATGCCAAAAACGCTTGCGCAGAGCCAGCGGCACACCCAGCCACAAAGTGCGTCCAAAGTGCGTGCTTCTCTGTGAAGCGTTTTGCTACTGAGCCATGCACGCCGAAGATTATTGCATTGAGAAAGGCCACACTGCTCAATGGACTCGATACACCTGAAACTTATGTGTGTTTTAATTAGGCTACCGTTTTTGAGATCCTAAATGATACATATTTGGAGTTTTATCTTGAGTGTAAGTATCAACATGTAATTATCATGACCAAAGATCAAGTAAATTTTTGGTTGTCATAAATTTGAACTTTAAAGGTAAATAAACATTTGCAATGGGTGTTTGCAGAAAGACTTTACAGTGGAACTGGAAGTGATAACTTTTTATGATCCTTATGACTCTAATGAACGGAAATTTGAAAAGGGCAATATTTCATGGGATGCGACGAATATGTCTGCAAATTGTGGAAAAGGTGAGTTTCAGTCTATAGTCGATTTGCGCATTAAATTATTGAATTCCTTTCCATAAAAGATTGGAAAATAATACACTTCTCATGAATATAATTTTTCTTACCTTTATACAATCCTTGAACTTTTTCTGCCTTGGCAATTGTTGTAAAGCAATGGACTGTGCCCCGATAAGTTGGATTGCTTGCGCATTGAGTTTGTAATCGAACTTTCACAGTATCCAACGGGTGACCGGCTAGTACACCGGCTGCTCCTGAATAAAAATCATTAATAAAATCATAATAAGGTTCCAGAGATAACCACTTTGAATTCGAGAAAAAATGTTGTAAAAAACGGCAGCTATTGACCATATACAGTATAAAAATTTTGAAAATGTTGAATCATGAAATTGAATGAAACTTTAGTGATACGTAAGAACCTTCGGGAATGTTCAGCAGATGCAAAATTCCAAAACCGAATCAAGATTTACCTCCAACGCAGCCGGCGGCGAAATCGATGCCAATTTCGGAAGCCATTTTCTTACGAGCTCCTGTTACGAGGAATCGATATACAGTGGGAATATGGAGTAAATACTAGCATCCAGAGGAAACTTTATAGCATTCTATCCGAAAATCGAGCATTCTTAACAACAAAAGAATTCTTTATAAAAGACTCCTTTTTGGAAAAAGACAGAATTCGTCAACTGGAGTGCAATCTGGTGAGAAATAAATCTGAGAGGTCAGTCTCATAGGACCAAACTCGCAAAATCATTTGACTGATATTTCGTCGCCACCTTCGTCGAAATCACGCTCATTAGGAGCGCAATTGCGGCCCAAACACATAAATCCTCACAGCGATGATTGCGGAATCGATTACCTTATTTGCTGGAGCTCGATTTTAGAGTCATAAAACTTGTGGGCTGCTGTGACGCCTTCTTCCCAATAAGTTCATCAACTTCCCCAATGAGTTTTCGCAAAGTCGTAAAAATAATCGGAGTTGGAATCATCAAACATTCACAAGGATCTCCACGATCTTTTCATTCTTTCTACGACGTCTGCTTTGGCGTTCGATTTTTGCTGCTGCTGATCTCCTCTTCTCATGATGATTTTATGGTCTCGGCGTGGCTGCGCACTCCTCGTGGCTTTGGATTGTGGTGGGTTAGTTGGATTGCGGTGGTCTGCAGACTTCGCCGCATTAAAGGGAAATTTCGGTGAAATTATCCAATAATCGTTGTTTACTTGAGGTTATGGTATTTGTGTAGCACAGATTTGGTGAGTGTGCATTGAAACCATCGTTTATACCTCGGGGCTATCAAAAAGCGCTAAATCCTTATTAAATTTTACGAAAGCTGAATTACTGAACGACTTATCAATTCAGGGATAAATGGAAATGTAAACTTAAGTTTCGTGCCGACTCGGAAATCTGCCCGTAAGATCGCACCGATATCCTATAAATTGATGATCGGTCTATTATTTCAGTTTCGAACCGAGCCAGCTGGATCACGGCCAAAATATAACTTTTAACTGCGTACATTCAACTCTATATGTAACTGTACATATCTAACTCTAACTATACATAACTGTTGCGCACTTTATGTGATAACATCAACAAGCAACACGTTTGAGCAACGTCATTGTTACACCCCGTCTTATTTTCATCTTATTTATAGCGCCTCTCATTTATATTGCCTCATTAAATCAGCCGAATAGTGCTGGGTTGTCTGCGACAAAATAGACAGGATTCCGAAACAGACCTGAAATAGTTTTGACCTTTGAGTGAGCAAAATAATCGACCAAAGTATTTTACTTTGGTCTATACTATTTTATAAATGTCTATGTTTATACAATGTGAAAATTACCTGATCATTTTCGTGCGATATTCGGTTCCTATAACGGTCACAATTTCATATAACAAGTTTAGTTGCAAATGGAATTCGACGACATTTTATTTCACAAAAGCAACATTGCATAAAATATTGTTAACTGGAATCGCTGACATGACAAATACTCTGGAGTAAATGTAACAAAATCATAGCTTAAAGTTGCTCAAATCCAAAATCTTCTAAGAATAAGTACAATAAATTCAAAAAGAAGGCCCAGAAATCAAATTCGCATTAATAATGCAGTGAATTTTGACATGACGGTGCAAATTTTGGCAAAAAATACACAAGAATTCTATAAAATATCCTTCTGCCTAATAGCTACATATAATTTCTGGGCAGTCCTTAAGCAAACAATTACTAATAGTATAGTTCACAGCTTCACTAACACTTTCAGCTCAGTTAAATTCTTACTTTTGGTTGCAACAAAAATTGATAATCCAGAGAGAATTGTATACAAAATTTACGTATTCGAAACATTGTAACATTCAAAGCAGGTCAAAACAAAAAGCGGTTATAATATTGAAGAGGAATAAAATAATGGATGACTGATTCCTGAATGTCAAAATGGACATAATTGCTTCGGTTCTTTACTGCTCTTTCTTTTCGCCCTCGGTCACCTTCTTCAGGAATGGAAGTTTGTCGGTTACTCTGAAAAGCAACAATGATAATGGTGTGCAATATACAAAAGGGTAAAATTTACTGATGATGAACTTTGTCGAGGTGCTCCTTTGCAATTCCAACGTATTGGTCAATAGGCTCCTTGTAGAGTTCATACACCTTGGGCACCGAGAACACAGAGAGCACGACTAAATTGAAAAGTAATAACAAAGAAATAAAAGTATTATCATGTTATTCTCTACTTTCAATATTACTATGCAATAATGAAAGGTCCAATGAGATCATTCCTCCAATATGTGACAGCTAATGTTCAATCATTGCTATCGTATTGTAACTGATATTTCGTTGATACAAATGGTTTACTAGGGTAATAATATAAATAACAACTTACATAGAACTATCAATGTGAAGCCAGAGAACCAGGCTCCAATGTAAGTCAAAGTGTAGAGAAGCAGACCAAACTAAAATGAATAATGTTAGTTTAATGACCACTCTGGATTATTTGATCAGAAATCTTATAACGATTCTATTATATAATATCACAATATTATAATATATAACTATTATCAAGCCAATTTATTTATTTTAAATGTGGGACATAACTGCGATTATTATAATTGTCGTACTTATACCTATATTTATATGCTAAATACCTATAACTAAATATTTATATAGTTCCTTAAAAATCACTTTCTCATTCTTTTCCCTCAATATTTCAACAAAAATAATGAAATTTCTATACAAATAATGGCATATACGTTTTACATATTCATCAAAATTTTCGACAGATATTTTCAATACTAAAGAATTTATTAATTTTGTTTTCAATTCCATTTCCTAATAAAAACAGTAAATGTTATTGTAAGCGTAAATTGTAAATAATTTTTAATTGAAAGGCAAAATGGCCAATTATCTATAGCTACCATATTTTTACAAAAAAAATTTTGAATAAATAAACTATAAATTGTTATTCATTTTTTTTCAAAATTAATAACAAAAAAGGTGAAAATTATTACCTTTGATTAGTCTAATATTTTCTTTCCAAAAATTAAGGATTTTTCGCAAAATTTCGAATGATAATAAAAGATTTATGTAAAAACAATTAAAAATGATAAAGTGGTAAAAGAGCTATGTAAAAGTGTTATGCAGTTTTTAATTTCTAGATGCAACCATAATAAATATATCATTCCCTTGTACATTTCATATAACTTTTATGAAAATATCTGAAAATTATATCACGAAAATTTACGCCAGAAAATAGATTTATCACCTATTTTGATTAAAAATACAGGCTTATTTTTTTACATTTCATTGAAACAATGTAAAATAACTATACTGGAAGGTTTGATAGCTATCATCTAACGGAAAGCTGTAACACATTTATATTTTTAATTCACCAGTTTTTATTTATTGGGGTAATTCAGTTGACAGCTTAAAAATATATTATACAAAATTTTGTGGATGGGTGAAATATGTTACTCCAAAAAAAAATTATCATTATAAATAATGTTTGTGATATTTTCTTCTTACTACGTAACAAAAATTGTGGGCAAATGCTAGATCAATTTAAGGGGCACTCTAATTTATCAATTTACCAATTGAGACAAATACAATTTGAGCGTTATCATTCATATAATAATCCTAATTTACCCTACCTAACACATTAGCAAACTTTTTAAAATCTTACCTTGACAGAATCAACAACACTTTCCACCAGGAACAAATGACGCAGATGCTTCACGACACATTGGCCATGCTCAACCAAAACGTCCACTTGGGAGTGAAGGCGCTCTTGAGGTACAGTGATCTGAAACTTGACCGATTAGTAACTGAACCACAAAAAGAAAATGAACTTCTTGCTCCAAGTAGGGCTTGAATGGATTTGATCCGTCAGTTTTCTTGACCTGTGCCTCCACAAGTTTGAAGACGCGGAATCCGAGAGTGCCGGCGAGAACTGCGAGCGAAGTATAGGCCACAAGTGAGAGGACGGAGCATTTCGCCACCAGCCAGAGTCCGACCAAAATGACGGCCAATGCGATACCGCTGCGCTTCGGGTCGCGCCAGTAGACTAGCTCCAGCACTAAAATAAAACTGCTAATTAATATTTCAACTTTTGAGGAATTTGCGAAACTTTCTCACAAATATATTCAATTCAAATTTAAGCTAATAACTTTTAAGAACTTTTCTTTTACCTGAAATGCCTAAATTCCGAATTAAAAATGTTTCGAAAACATTGGCAAGTCTTTTACCAAAAAAAGTAACATTTGTTAAAAATGTTTACTTTTCATACCACCGACAGTCCCAGTTTTAAGCAGACAGTTTACCTTTTCCCTTGAAATCCGTAGCTGGCTCATATTTTGGGTAGGAATTTTGTCGACGTGGAGCTTTTCCCATAGTAATTTACCCGTGCTAATTTATCAGCGAAAATTAATTTATAATAATAGCGATTTTTCTCAAAATCCAGGCAAATTATAATAATGGATTCCCAAAATTGTAGTCCGAATTGTCGATTTGTGCGCAATGAGTCTGTTGGGGGTTGAATAGGCGTGGAGTGGTTTTATGCGTCCTTGTGTGTACAGTTCTTGAAGGAAATAGTGTTTCGATTTGGACTGTACAGGAATGGACAGAGTGTTGGGGCAAGATGAGAGAGCACAGCCATTTTTCAATGTCAACAACCAGAGAAGCATACAAAAATGGAGAGATAAGGGAGATGCAGGAAAAAGATATGCGTTCTTTTCACGGGGCTGTATGGAAATGGTACGAAAAAGCGCTCTGTCAGTCAGCTTTTGTGTCTGATTTGCAGTTCTGTGTGTGTTTTCGTGCGTCCGTTTCGACGTCTGGGCTGAATATTCAATGCCATTTAGAGTGAATATTCAGTACAGTTTCGATTCTTTGCAAGTTCGTCTTTGAGACATTTATTAATGACCATGTGAAAAGGTCGTTTGGGGTTAAAGTTTAGTGGTAAAATTGGGTCAAAGAAAAGAAAACAATTATCCTTACACAAAAAAGCTTGAAATCAATAAAAATTTTGCTCGATTTTATATGTTTGTTTGGCTTTCAAAGATGTTTCTCCGGTAAAAATTGCATTTGCATGCAAGGAATGAAATGATTTTTTGGCCACAAACAACTAAAAATATTTTATTTGTTATTTTACAAATCATTTTTGTGCCTGAATTCGGGATCACATATGGTATCAAGACTATACCGCAATTAGATTGACGTCCACTTATACATTGGATATATACTCTTACCTGTTCTATTTTTGTGTATTATCTGGCGCGTATAGTCTCCAACGGTATAAACGGCCACGCCGACAGAAATGCAGAATGCCGCGTATTGCAGAACATTTACAATGACTCGGGTGAAAAACGACAAAATAGTGCCGATAAAACGCCCTATGGCGCCGGTCTTGCTCATGTCGAGAATAATTCGAAGTTCAATTATAGAAATTAATGACTTTGGAACTGCTTTAAGGCTATAAAATGTCAAATAAACGAAGGTGAATCAATAAGCGCGAGTTACAAGAATAAAAACAACATCTCATGTGCAGAGGGCGGATAATTTTTCAGAGAATCAAGGATATGCCATATTGAAGGATTTTTGGTATACAAAACACCTAACATTTTTTCTTGAAAAGCTTCAAGATTGAAAAACTTCATTCACTTATTGGAAGTGGTAGGGGAAAATTACTACTATGTGTAAAATTTTAAGTGATACAAAAATACACAGAGGAACGCAAAAAAATCCAGAACGATAATCGAAAACGAAGAGGATCTCATAAAATATCGCCAACTCAAAAATATGCATCAAAAATGTGCCCATTTGATATATCCATGAATCTCCCTCAAAATTTGCCAAAAAAAACTTTATTCCTCTATGAAAGTTTAAAAATCCTAATTGTATTTGGAAATTTATGGACATTTACAAATAACAATTTTTAACAACATGTAATTTGAAAAATTTTGAGTAAAAATAACCGTGGATATATAGTATACATCCATAAAAATCGTAGTCTTACTATGGACAAAACAAGTCTTATCTATTGGTAAAAAACCACGATGTTGCCGATATCAACACTGGAAAACAACAATGTTCCGCAGAAGATAAGACTAAACAATAAGTGGCCCAACAATCAATACCGCACTCTCTTCATAATTCATTCATATGAAACACACTTCTAGAAGGATTGTGGCCGCCGTCGTTGCAACTTAACAAGCGAAAAATTTGTCCTCAACAAAATTGGCCCATGTTTGGCACCGAAATTGGGCGCTCAGAACAATGAGGCAAAAAAAGAAATGGCGGGAATCCTCGAAATGTGAAGAAAAGAAAATCCATACAACACATTTTTGGCAGAGTTGCGGCAGGCGACAGAGTCACATTTGAAAGACAGAGTCCAGGAGCGAATGTGAGTTCGGCAGAGAAACAAAGACAATGGCAGCTCACATGACAGTGAGGTAACCCAGAGATGTGCGGCGTTAGTCAAATCCAATGAAGGAGGCAACAACTGTCGGTTGGGCAACCCGGCTATCGGAGGCACACAGAGTGCGCACTCTCCAGAATGTGCCCCTCTATGGAGGGTATAGAAAGCCAACGATGGAGTAAAGTCCACGGACCGCGAGCCACGGCCGACCCCACAGCAATTTCCCAATTGCGCCATTGAAGCGGAGAGCCGGGCCTGCTATGGTGAGGCAATGACAGGAGCCAGTGGCGACGGCAATGCCGGTCTAGGTTGCTCGTAAATATGAATGAAAAATAGAAGAGGAAAGGGTCTTGTGACCACACCAATGCGGCAAAGGGGCCGCAAACAAATCCAAATCCAGTTGGGAGTTAGCTAAGTAGTGGATGTTGGTCAAGGAATAGTCGAGAATGCATGGCAACATTATGAGGTCTGAAGATTTGGAAACAATTGCAAAAGATGAAATTACCCAAGAAGGGATTGCAAGACTTTGGGCGGAAGAATCCATCTGCAAGTGACCGCTAAATTATAGCGTCACATTGTTTGTAAAATTGTAAAATCTTGAATTTATAGCTTCTCTATTTCGAAATTAGCTCAAGGGCCCTGAATAATAACTTATCCATGTCGTTAATACTCACATCATAGAAGATTACTTTGTTGACCTATATACAAAACCGAATGCTTTTATTTCCAAAAAGGTTCACCATTGAAATGGGCTAGGTTTTGATGAATATGAACTTTCCTGCTTTCTCCTTAAAGTGTTTACAAGTCAATACGCCAAGAATAGCGCTAAAGGGGCTAATATCATTTGGGAGCATAAACAGTGTTCGTCCTTAGTGTCCGAGTGACTGAGGCTGGAGGGCACATATGCTTGTTAACTACACCCGAGGCCCGACATTGGTAGTCACATTGGCAGAAATGCCAAAGTGAGCATACTAATCAATAGACGAAAAAGGAAGAGGAATAAGGCAGCTGAAACAGTGAGAAAAAGACCGTTCATCAGACAGGGGACAAAAAATTTGAAGGTTTATATGAGTAATAATAATGCGGTATGTTAATATTATTGAGGCGAATTCTTCTCTGATGCGTAACGGATGATTATAAGATAAGAATTGTTCTTCTTGAGGAAGAGAGTAATGAAATAAACGCATTTTTCTAAAAGATAAAAATAGACACAGTCAGAGGGTATCTTAAAATCGAATAGTTACAATTTTGATACGAAACAAAAGATATCACTTATCTTCAGAAACATTCCTAGGATCAGTTCATTCCTAATCCATAATTCATGGATAGTGAACTGCTGCAAAATCTGTAGCAATAAGTTCCTTAAAATAAACAGCACAAACAGTACGAAGTTTGGTTGAAACAAACTGTTTTGAACCGACAAAGAACCCATATAAAAAGTTCAAAACACACACTACAAAAATCAAAAACTACTCCTCCAAAACATCTCATCGTCTCATTTTCGATTAAACTTTTAAGGATTTGACCTGTTTTGCGCATATTCTGGACAACTACTGCCAATATTATCAAAAATTGTAATGACTATTCAAAATTACATTACGAAATTTTGATACAAAAATGAGGGAAAAGTCCCAAGTTCACTACCGCTGCCATGTGAAACACACGCAACAATCTCTATGTCTTGTCTGTAGGAGGAAATTAGAGTCATATGATTTGTCCCAGCACCGCTCCCCTGCACTGTATTTTACTGTCTGTCTTTGCTTTGGAGTTATTTTATTGTTGTTTTGGGGGACTGTTCCTGACAGTTCTCTAGCGCCGCTTATTTTTGTTGTGCTTCGAAAGAGGAGGAAAGTTTTTACATTGTTTTGTTCTCTGACTCGCAATCGATTTTTGAGCTGGTGTACAGGATTCCCGAGCAAAGTCAATCATCATCGAGGAAGAGCATTTTCATCGGAATGTATCTTACGATGAGCCAAAAAATTAAACAGATAACATTTTAAATATTTTTGGGAAGTCCCTAATTAAAATATTGGACCAGACAATATTCTATGGATAAAACATTTTGGATCCCGTCCAATTTCGGTCTCTGCACTTTCCTCCAATTTTGGGTGCTATGCAACTGGTTTGCATTTTGAATAGTTTAGAGAAATGTTGCACTTTGTATATAGCGTGGAAAGAGAAAGCCATACAAAATCATCCGAAAGGAAATTGGTCCAGAGCCAGCAGCAATGTTAAACAGAAAATTGACCCAGAAAGCGGGCCCAGTTCCCAGGGAGATGAGCCTGCGGGGGAGAGAGGCATCGAATTTAATTATATGGAATTAATGGGTAGCTGGCGGGTTTCCTGCGGCCATGTCTCTATGGATATGTGTCTTGAAAAAGGGTCGGCTTTTAGTGGCATCGGTACAGAGAAATTTTAGTGGGATGAGGGCTGTGACCGTTGGCTATTTGAATAAGCGCTGGAGTTGTCAAAAGAAAAATTGGATACTGTTAATAAAAATGTAAAGGGCGTATTGATATAGAAAAGTTCAACCGAGTCTGATCTTGCTAGAGCGATTATTTCCAGGTAAAATTGTAACTGTTAATCTTCAACACAAATTAGACAGTACAGTGCTCAATCAGGAATCACCCCAGTATTTTTAATGAGCATATGCCACACAATCAAACTAATAAAGATTACCTCTTGGGTCAACATGTTTGAAATCAATCCATGGCCCATGGTCAGGATGTCTCAGAATCGAATGCAATCCTTTTTCCGATGTTCGGTGAACCACTAAACAAAAGCGTTTAATGTGCTTTAACGGTTATTGAGAATGAAACAAACATGAATGCGGGTGATGTGGAGGCCCCAAATCCATAACGAGAGGCTTCTGTTCCTCAGGCTCACTAAGCTCTTTCGGCGGCGTCGGCGGGCGTGGAACTCTACAAAAATTTTGAATTAAAAACTCTAAAAATATTTTTCATACTTTTCGTTATTTATTTTATTGTTTCACTCTTATTGTCAGTAGCAATACATGGCGAGCGGCACTGTTCGGAGTCCAAACTTGTTATTTTGGAACGTCATTTTTTATTTAACCAATTTGATCCACCAAAATATCTATAACCCCGTACACTGTTTGACTGTAGTAAACGAGTAGATTTACTCAATGTAAGTAATATTTCAAATAGAGGCAGAATCTACTCCAATATTATTACTTACCCTTTCGGAGCACCAAAATCTTCTTCTGTGTCATTTTCATTTTGCGAGACTTGGTTTCCAGAAATTGCTTGCGCTGGAATTGTCAAAGGTCCTCGGCGTTCATATGTATTCTCTTCCGAATCCAAATCTCGCATTCCAGTCACACTGGAGCTCTCAGGAATTTGGCCTTTGGGCGATTCCTCTTCTTTCGGCGAATGACGATTTCCATCGTACTCGCCAGGCAAATTCGAAAGAGTATCCTGGCCTAAAATGAGTATTATGGCAGGTCTTATAAAAATTTATACTGACTTACCTGATTCGTTAGATGGACTGTACTGATCGTTTTCCTCTTGTGCCGACGGTGAGCGCTCTTCTGGCTGGAAATGCTCGTGCGGCAGCTCGTGATTTCGATTAATTTCCATTTCAGACGGCGAAGCTTCCCGCTTTTCTGAATAAAAATAATCTCACAACAATACAGGTGGTGTGAATCGTCATGCAAATAGAACTTACCCTCTTGCTGATTACTGTCGTCAAAAGAAATCAATTCCTCAGTTCGCGGATGAGTGTCATCCTAAAGTAAAATCATAACTATCGCTGAAATCAATATGTAAATTTAGTTCATAAATATAATTTTGTATGTTAAATGGAGAATTATTTCTTCATAATATTAAATAACATTGCCATAGGTACAATAGTTATCTCGAGACTATTTTTATTTACAATCCAGATGTGTTGGGCGTGCATATTTGGCCTCAGAACAATAGTTTTAGTCGGTGAGAAAAATATGAGTCACATCAAAGGTGATTTCATACAAAAAAGCGGAAACGATTACGTTGAATAAAAATCGATACTTGGTAGGCAACACTGTCCAGTTTTTCCGATTAATTTTAATCTTTTTCGCAAAATTTTTCGAAAATGTACTCAGATTTCTAATTTCACTACTTCCTATACCATACCTGTTGCACCTGCTCTCTAGGCTGGTGTTGAGGCAATCCATCACCAAATCCGAGCAAATCTTCGTCTTCCGGCTTTTCATCCACTTTATCGTCTAGTTCATGATGAACATAAGTCTGATGTACAGGCGATTCCTCGTGCTGTCCTTGTTGCGACTGCTGAGCGTGATGATCACGAGAATGAGCTTCGGCTGAATGGACTTCGGCTGCCGCTGAGTCGGGAACCACGAAAAGGTCACGTTCGTCCATGTAGTTTGAAAGAGGTGATGTGGACTGAAAATTTACATAATTAGAATTTTATCGATACCGAATGTTGCATATATCAAACGGCTCAAAAATAAATGTCAATCCAAGCAAGAGGTAGGTACTATTTCTGGGTCCATAATGTCCGTTATAATCTGTCTCAAGCAGAAAGTGCGCAAATGAATCAATTTCCCATTCCTTAAACAGATGGGACATAGATGCTTGCAAAAGTGATGAATGCAAACTTTCGTAAACAAATGAGTCTGACATTAAGGCAACACTCATACAAAAGGAAAGATGTTTGGTTGCCGCAATGGAAAGGAAATTATCGAATAAAGGACATTTCTCTCATTTCGATGTCATTTCAAAGCTGAGAAAAGGCTATTAATTCCAGAAATGACCATAAATTAATCAACGAAAAAACTGTTGAGTTTTTTCTTCCAGAAAGTAGACAGAATTAATCGTAACAAAGCTAATCCTGAGAATTAGGTTGCATACTAAAAGTTAGACAACATATTCAAGAAAAATTTAAAAACTGTAAATGCCCAAAAATGGTTGAGCTAAAATATGAAACATAAATTTCAAACTTGAATCAAGATCCAAAAATGTCAGGATATTTATATTCTTGACATAATCGTATGAACATTACACGAGATTTATTTATACGGCGCGGGACTTCTCTCGCTTTCCTCAAGTGTAGCTGAGAAGAACTAAAGCGAGACTCGCAAATAAGCTAGAGAGTGCAGGCTAAAGAGAGAGCGCAGACATGCAAACGCTAAAATGCTAGGAAAGCGAAGTCACTGAGAGGCATAGGGTTACTATGACATACAAGTCAGTCCGTCAGTCAGTCGTGGATACAATCGAAATAAAAATGGACCCTCACTCCTTGCAGGCATCACAATGCGAGGATCGGAAGGAGGAAAGTAGCCCGGCTGGCGAGAATTGACACGAACTGTGATGCGGAAATTTTGTATTGAAACATGCAAGGGACCGAATTATGGTGGCGTTAATAATCTTTTTATGGGATAAAAAGGCGAAACACGGTGGATTTCTTTAAAATTTCGGGTAATTTTCGGAGCAGGATTGAACTTTTCGGTTTCCCAGTCAACACTTTTAATATTTCGCGCTGATAATCAAATAATATCAGTTAATTAATTCATACCCTGAGTTTTGCTGAATTCTGCATTTTTTTATCTTAAACCAAGCAAAATTTTCGAAAATTTGATAAGTATCCAACTAAAAACGATTCAACAATTTTTTGATATAAATTTAGACTATTTCTGGAACGGAATTTGAGACAAGGAAAGTTCCCAAGAAAACAAGGATTATAAATGTAACAAAAGCACTGATAACATTGCGCACGACATAGCGAACGACGAAAATTTTGAACAAAGGAATAAGAAAATAAATTTTAATCGTACATTTAATAATACTTAAACATCTTAAATGCGACATGCGTTTCTGCTTCGATACAGAAATTTTTGCGGGAATTCAAATTGCAATTCAAAAATGTCAGTCTCTTTGATAAACTTTTATTGTTTCCAGCTGCATACTCACAACAGAACGCCTAGACTCATTTCAGTCCTACCGAAAAATGTCTGAATATGACTCCGGGACCAAATCGTACTCGATTGATTGTGGAGAGAAAAGTGGAGCAAAGAGGTTTATGGGTTTCTATTAAATGGTGCGGTTAAAATTCTTTCTATTTTTAATACTGAAATTGAAATGAAAAAAATTGAAGTGATGTGATGTCAAACAGTTTTTGATATGGAAAATCTTCAGGAATGCTGTCAACAAACTTTAACTCTAATTTCAAAAGACAGTTACAAAAGTGGCAAAGTACAAAGTTCTGACGCACAAAATTGGGAAACATCTGTTTGATTGATTTATATCTGTTTGGTGTACTTCCGGTTTTCTGACTGTCTTATTAATATTAAATCAATTATCTCCGGAAAGCCATATATGGGTTTCCGGAGAATGGATGAGTTCAACCTAGAGACATTTTGCAATAAAAAATACAACGGCAATTAAATAAAGTCGTCTTGTTAAAACAAAATTAAGGAATGTAAGGAAATTGTCAGCACGGCCGGAGTGGAGGAGGCAGTTGTTTTCCTCTGGCAAGCGGTGTTTTGGAAATTAACTGAAATAAAACCATAGTGACATAAGGGAATGGAACGAGGGCCCAAATGGACCAACGGAATAGGCCTTTGGTTCGGAGCGGCAGCCATTGATTTTCTTTTATTTGAAAATACGAGCAGGAATGAGGATATGGAGCAGCAAGCGAAAATCAATGCGTCGGGTATATAACAATTTGGAAAGTTGGAACAGAATTTTGAAAGATCGAGGACACGTCGACATCCATTTTGAGAGCAAAGTAATAGTATGAATCAACATAATTGTTGCGAAATGTCTGCAGTGGAAATGTGTTTGGTGTTGTTGCGTTAATGTAAACAGTGCTTTGATTTCTTAGACAACGGTCAATGACATAAGCAATAACATAACTTAAAGGGAAAATTAATCGTTCATAGAATAATATCGAAATTTGCAATGAGTGAATGATTCGAAGGGAACATTGTTTACATGTCCATACTTATCCTGATGTGAAATTGAGAGGGAAAAGTTGCGCAGTTCAAAGAAAATTTGTTGATAAAAATTGCATCTTTGAAGAATAATTTCATATGATAAAATTTCAAGTGCAAATTATTTTTAACTATTAAGACAACTGCTATCAAAACTATAAAGTGTCAAAAATTCTCACTTTTTAGAGTGTCGGAAATTAGTTTTCTTATCATTTTAAGGAAATGAAAAAATCGTGCTAAAATGCATGGTTCACAAATGAAGAACAAGACGGGAGCTCAAGAAAGACTGTGGGAAGATATAATTTGTTATATTGATGTGATTAAAAAAATTAAACTATGAGAAAAGGGTATGCGACATTTCTTCCCCCGGACAATTCGTCCCCGGGGACAGTTCGTCCCCCGGGACAGTTCGTCCCCCGAAACAGTTATAATTCGGGGGACGAATTGTCCCGGGGACGAACTGTCCCCGGGGACGAATTGTCCGGGGGAAGAAATGTCCGCGCCCCTGAGAAAATTTAGATAACCAAAAGCCTTCGTTCAAACTTAATAGACTGAACATAACTGCTTGAATTCCTATTAAAATATTCCTGCAAAAATGAAAATCCTAAGTCAATGGTATATACGATAAGAGGAAATTTAAGAATTAGTATTATACTAGTAAAGTAGAAACAAATCGCTTTTATAATTACGTTCCCCTTGCTTGTGCGTTTCCCTTATAACCACGTTTGAAATGTGGATAAGTGAATAAAAGAATGTTGTGTAAAAAATATATATCTAAAAAGGTAACCCAAATTTTCCTTTATATATTTACAAAAAATCAAATTACACGCGCTTTCACGCCTGAATCTTGACCTGTTATTAAAATTTAGAACCTGGTCATCAGAATTTATAGTGTGATTTTTCGTAAATGCGAAAAGAAAGTTTTTATAGAAAAAGTTGGGAGTTTTCCACAAATAATCTACGCACAACGTTCTTTCATCTGCTCCACATTTTACAAACAGTCCTACAAGGCTTAAGTAATGATCCTTTGATATTCCGTATTGCTTACTCACTACTAACTGGCTAGTGGCCCAGTAATATCCGAAATATTTTTCACTCCAATCATTAAATGTTTCTCTCTATAGCGTTAAACTAATGTTCTACCAATATACTATTACTACTAGTTAAATGAATACTAATGAATGATTACAATAATACACCTCCTAATAATACTCACTTCGTTATTCGGAGTGAGAACGTCACTGACATCTTCCAGCCTTACTTCGTCGCCAATTGAAGTGACTTGGTTCAGAACTTCCTGTGCCAATTGACTCCCAAACTCGGAAAGTCGTCGGGCGTCGGCCTCAGCTATTTCGTCCTAAAATTTAAATTATAAATTTGCGTATAATAAAGAATAATTTCACTTGTCCAAATTTCTCGTAGTCACTTTCCGATGAAGAATCCGGCACAGACTGTATGGAAGGACTGCTCGAATTTGTGTAACTTATGTTCAAAAGGTCGTCTGGTACAGGCTGGAATCGAGAAACGTTTAAGCGGGATCATGTAAGGTTTCTATTAATGATACCAGTTTCAAAGCGTTTTCATAAAAATTAGGTTAAAGGTAATTTCCGTCTTTTCACAAATATGGACATGGTACTTTACTAATTTGCTGGTGTCCGTCAGTGCGTCTGTCCACTGGCGTTTAGACCCATTCCCCGGCTCATTTCCGGGCAAGTGATAGCTTAAAATGTTCGTACGGATGTGCTGATACAGATTTTCAAAAAATTTAGACAAAATTTTTTTTCGGCGCGGGACGGCGCGATAGCGGCGGCGTGTTTTATAGTTTTTACACTATTTTATTGATTACTTTGCCTGGTTATTTTAAAAATTTGCCTTTAAAATGTGTTTTTTGAACATAATTTTTAATTTTGTTGTAACTTAAATTTTACCAAATTTGAACGCCTTTTGCTAACAAATATCATGGCAAACGTTAAAAAAAGTATTTTCTACTAAAAATTTGGTATTTCACAAATTTTGACTCAATTTGAACAAAGTTTTGGCCTTTGTTTTTAGTGCTACCAACGCGCATATGAGTATACTTCTAATCACCCTAATTGATCGTACGCTTTTTAGTACCTCCTATATGTTTCTAGAAGGTTCAATTAGATATCCTCACAACATTTATCACGATTCAATACTTTATTGTGACTCTATCGTAATATTAAAACTTTCTAGAAGTATGTAAAGTTCGTAACTGTTTTAAAAGTATCCAAAAATCATGTTAGATTTTAGTTTACCCTAAGAACAATTCCTATTATTAAGCTTACATTGTTTCCACTAACATTTCGTGGATGTCGAACATTGTTGGGCAATGGTTGTTCATCAACGTGGTTGTTTTCCATATTTACCGTTACACTAAAAACTAATACAAAATTATTACAAATTTAAGTTGTACTTTTTAAACGGCGACTAATCAAATCTTTATTATAGCGATCATTATCACAGTGCAAATATATAATGGAAATAACGCAGCAGTAACAAAAGCAAATAATTTTTGCAAACGATATGTTAATTGCATAAATTCCAATGCCAAATTTTGAGCTTTAGAGATGTTAAGCAGACTTGGGAACACTTTCAGAAAATAATCGTTCTGGGGTGAAAAAACTGGGCTAAAAAAACTGGCTAAGAACCGAAAATTTGCATACAAAATAAGTGGAGATCCCGGCCACGAACAAAATTAGGCTCAAGGCCAATTCTTTCCCAGCTGAGAGAAAACAAAAGGTACGACATAACTTTCAGTGCTATTCAAATCGATAGGGACGTCGGATTTTAACTAATTTGGAACAGAATTTATTTTCAATCTTTTGTTGAATGGACTTTGTTGAATGGACTAAGAAATTAGCGAATTTGGTAAGCGTTTGATCAATACGCTGATGATAAAGCATAAATTGCAGAAAATGGGAAGAGAACGGAATAAATGTGAAACTCCCACGCGAGAATTTCTAATTTGCGATGCTTTGTGAGGTAAAGAGGAAGAGAGAGATGGCACAAAACCGCTCGAGCGCTAAAGCCATAAAGTGAAAATATTACGCATTCAAATGCGCACTTTGTTGGCACTCAATTTGGCAACCGCAGTGAGATAATATTGAACTTTGCGGAAGAGGAAACACTTTCGCAACACACAACTGAGTGACAGACCGATGGAGACAACACGAGAGACAATTGACGACCGAACACGTGCTTATCAAATTCGGTGGGAAATGTCGCAATGGAATAAAATCGAAACATAATCGGATGACTAACAAGGAATGCTCAGCAGCCTTTGTATTGAAGCATATTATACCATTCGGAAGCATTTTTGGTCACTGAATAAAATTTTGCGAAATGAAATATAAAAGTATACAAAATATGCGTTATAGAAATAAAACTGATTTTTCCTTGGAAGAACAAGAGAGATTTCTTGTATGACAAAGTCAGTTTGTTCTTCGACAACAAACATGACACAAAAAAGTTAATGACGTTTTTGAAACTTAAACATGATTCAAATGGTTTCAAAAATGTTTCTCAATTGTGTCAAGGATTTCCTTCAAAGGAATGTTGAGTAAGGAAAATATGGAATGGGAAAGAGTTAATTTTCGTTTTCTGCCGCTGGCCGCAAAGACAAACGGCGCAGGGCAGAATTGTTAGCTGGCGCTATTGAGGTCAACAGCCGAGTATTTGCAAAGAAAATTACTGCTTCCTGAAACATTAGTCTTGTCATGGAAGGATCTTTTTCTGGAATAATTATTATGATTCAATAGCGGAGTAATCTAATGCAACATGGAAAACGTTATAACAATTTCTTTTAAATTTGGGGCTGTCTTTTAAAAATACGTCTAAAGCTTTTATAGTCTTCCACATTGTATTCTTCCACATTCTTATTAATAAGAAATACGGCGCAATGGCCCTTGAATCACATTCATATAATTTATTGACTGGAATGCTCCCAAAACAGCAAACACTTTTAGGTAAGAGAAGAATACGGAAGACGGTTTTATCACATTCCGTTTGCCCTTTCTCTGGATGACATGCGGCCACTGGCACACCGCCGAATTTCTCTGTCTTTTCTCGCTGTTTTCTTTGAACAAAGATTTCGGCAGCCGTATTATTTATTCTGCGCCATCCTTTATGCAAAGATTTTATTGACTTTTAAAATCCTATTGACTGACATCTAGCAGTCACTTTTCGGGATTGTTGGGAATTTTGGATTGCGGTTTTTGTTCCGAGGTGCTATAGATTTATTGAATTTATAAAGTTAGCGGTACAATGTTTCGATGCAGTGTGCTTTGAAATTCCGGAATTCTATAATCCGATACTACGCACCATTACCTTTTGTTTGTGCCTTTCCTATTTTCATATAATTTGATATATTTGATCGAATGAAGGAATATCCGGCATATATAATGTTCATGCTAAAGTAGTGTCCATGATTTTTGCTTGGCTACCAATTTTTGACCATGTTCAGAATTTTGAATCAGGAAAATTTAAATCAACTGTAATTCTTTCAGATTTTATGTTCGCTGTTGGTCTTTTCTTACGATAAGTTCTTCAAGAAGCGCTCAATTTTTCAAAAAAGAAAGTGCAAGGATGCCGAATTGCAACAAATTCTAATGTATTGTACTTATACAGCGGGAATGTATATCATTTTCCTGTTTGTGTATATAAAACCTAAATATATATTACAATTGTGACGCAACTATATTCCGCAAATTATAGGTTGTGAGGTGGTCTGTCAATGCTCTCTGGACTCTGGATTATCCATGCAATTATACTACGCTGCCTGAGTATTAGAGCCCATTTCCGGGCGAGTGGCTGAGCTATGATTTGAAATAGTCGTTTTAGTTCGAAATGGTTTATGGATTGGCAAGATCCGAAAAATAATTGGTGCTCACCTCTGCCAGTTATTCCCATATTAGTCAATGAGCCTCGGTTCTTTTTTTATTAAACGGCCGATGTCGTGTCTTTCCTTTTTAGGGCACATCGCTTTTATGGCCTAGGTTGGACCAGACTAGGACTTTATAGGAGCCCCAGGCGGAAAAGCTCCATATCGCATGGTTCCATTTCATTATTTATTTTTATACAGAATCGCCAGTGTGTTTCATTGTTCAGCTATATGCCAAATGCAATTGTTCGGGGGGCTCATTGACAAAAAAGGGAGTTGTAGCCGAATTTCAAGGGTGCCCCTAAAATTGTTTTTCATTTCAAACGCTCCCCAAATTTATTTCCAAAATTATAGGGCGTTGACAACCTATAAGTCTGTGCGCTTGGAAGTAGGAAGGTACCATTTGTGCTGTAAATCATACCAGATTTATAAACTTTGAACATTTGTCTTAGGTTAGTCTCAGAATTGTGAGGAAAAGTCAAAAAGTGGGTTGAATTTGATCAAAATAAAATTATGGAACCTTTTTCTTGGTATGATGATAAAATTTTTCGCTAAAACTTACAAAATTTTCAATTTTAAAGGCTATTTCACGTTTTTTTATTTTTAACATTTATTTCACTCGTGTCCGTTTGATAATAACTGTCCCTGTCACAACTTCGTTTTGAAATATGAACACTTGAATTGCCTCTATATTTTAACCATATCTCCCCGCAAATTTGATTAGAATGTTTGAGGCAATATCGATGGAAACTCTCTTTCCTGCCCTCTTTTTATTGAGGTACCCATTACGCTCAGCTGCGATTGGCTTTCATTGCCCAAAATGGGCTTTTCGACACCCTGCCCTTATATACTTGCCAGTCGGAGGATATAAAGGGACACATAAGGCTAATCTGTCGTCGTCCAGAGCCGGCCTGGCCTAGACGATTCTGGCACTGGTCCGGAAGGTATATAGCAAGGCTGTGCCAAGAGTGCGCATAGCTGTCTTCACTATGCCTTTCCTTGTTTTCCACACATCCTTTATGTTGTTGTATGTGCCTCGGAAAGGGGCCACTCATCGGTTTTTCATTTGCCCACTGGGACGGTCCCGGAGGCGCCGTTTGGCCATGGGTGTGCCTCAGGAGGAGGCTGGGCGGCGGCATTATTGGACCGGAATTAAATGTGTTTTGCTATTACATCGGGCCCTCCGGCGCTGCTTCCGCTCCGCAGGCTGCTTCCTCTCTGTTTCCTGCTATTCTTTCGTTCATGTAGCAATCCATTCAGCATAGGATACAATCACTCTGCTTTATCTCATTTCAGCGAAAATCGTTATATACTTTGTTATATGTTGCTTGCTTCTATTTGTTGCATTCGGTGTGAATGCACTTTTAGTTGTAGTTAGTTATTATATCCGGGCGTTAAACACGAAGCTATGGCTCAAATTTCGTCTGAAGCCGACAGAATGTTTATAAGTATAATTGCATTTTTTGCGATTGATCTTTGCCACAACTTCTTCCTGGATAAATTAATTAATAGCTGTCGTATTCAAGTAATCCTGGATGTTGAAGACTACGATTATTTTCCTAGGAATATGGATTTATATTTTTACTTGCTAATAGGACAAAGGAAACACCTGGAGTTTGGGATGAAAAATTTGGAGCAAATAATCGAATATTTTCTGGTACTTTCCGGAACTTTCTTTTATTAGTGTAAGTTTCCATCGTGGAGAAAAGTGCAGGAAGTTCTATGAAAATAAGGCCCGTTATCTCGTTGAGTTTGGGTGACGAAATCGATTACTTTCCCTTTCACAACCCTATAAGGCAAGTCGAATTCTATTTAAATCAAAACAATCCATTCCTCTTTCTTCCCACTTTCCTTAATCCTCTCAGCTCCGGCTTCCCTTATCCTCTCCTGAGAGAATGAGGGAAAATGAAACGAGCTCATTTGGCTTCCATTCCGTTCTAAACGACCCTTGCTTTGTTTGAGTTGGAGTTTTCTGGCACGGAATTCACCAGGATTGCGGACAAAGAGTTCGCAAGACGCCAACGTTCATCGCAGTTTTGGAATAGTTTGTGCAAAAAACGTTGTGCCACACTTCGAGAGTTATCCCATCGAACTTTGCGTTTGTAACGGAACTGAATGTTGCGAAAGCAAAAATAACTGTATAAAAATGTATTAGGTAGAGACTAAGGTGAACCTTTTGCCCATAATAGTAATCCATAAATTATTGATTTTTGTTTTGATGTATAACTAATTATCTTAAGATTTCAAGGTGGATAGACTGCTCTCGATTTGCTATTTTCCGCATTCGTGCGAAAATATGGCATGGATTGTAGAGGCCGAGGATTATACATTAGCAGCCCATTCGGACTCATTGATCCGGAAATGAGAAAATTGTCCTTCACCTTCTGGACTCTCATTTGTCCACTCCCGTCCCATCCCCACCTTTCATGTTGCACTCTCAGGTGAGAAGAGGAACAGATGGGCCGCGCATTGGGCGGCATATTGTCCCTAATGAGAACATGCCTGTGATTTATCCGAGCCGTGCCTTACATTTTACGCTGTTCAGCCTAATTAATCCTTAAATGGACCCTTTTGCATACAAATTCCATTTTAATGCAAAATTTGCTTCTCGAATAGCCATTTGGAATTTTTTGCAATGTTTATTTTTGGTTTCATTTCGGTAATAATTTTAGTTCCATATTAGAAAAATATTTGCTCGATGCTATTATCTGAGCTATTTTTAGCTCTATTCGTCTAACCAGCCTCATTAGTTAGCTTCTCCTGCGGTATGAATCTCGAAGCCTTTTCCATAATTTTAATGAGACATCTTTCTAAAATAGAAAGAAATCGATATAGCCTAGAAAATGATACCTATTTTATGTTACGCTTGTCGCTTGAACTCATACGATTCAACTAATGGTACAAGCAAATTTGCACTAATTACACTGCCGAAGTTCCGATTAGTTTTTCTATTTTGTATGAAATTTTGGCCCTAAATATATATAACTTGTAGGAAATCATTGTTCAAGCAAAAAATGGCCATTTTTGGAATTTCTAAGAATAATCATTTTGTGAAAAGTAAATTTTTGTTTAAATTTGTATTTTTGACTTTCTTCTATAATTTAACTCGGTTCAACCTTTCCTACCCATCCTGGAATTTTTCCTACTAAGTAAGAGCTAATAAGCGTTGACTTTAAACACATCAATGCAACTGTTGTGTAATTTGCTCGAAATTATAAAACATAATCCATCAAAACATTTTGATATTCCCGAAGGGCCTTTCCCCAATACATGACGAATTGGAGTGAGTGTTAAAGCCTTGTTGCGACTCAATTATTGAGTTTGACCCTCACTGAGTTTATTATTAATTTTTTAATGTTGTTTTTAATAATTTAATTTAGCAAAAGTTTTATACTTAAATTAAATAGCATCCGTAAATCCGTAAATATATTCATCCGTAAATCCCTAAATCAATATTGCAAAACATTCCACTTCAATCCGCTGAGTGTTATTATGTGCACTATCATTGCAACTATTTAATAGAAAACAGGGTACCACCAAAATTCAGGATACCTCGCGTTTGTTACTAAAGTAATATCAAAGAAACTATCTAAAGACATATTTAGAAAAAGAGAAGTATAACTCGAATCAATAACCTAGGTACCGCATTATTCGCATCCACGATCTCTCTTCCCGGTCTCGCTTCCAAATTTCCTCTAAAATTCAACACAGTCAACTTCCATTTCTTCAGCAGATATTCGTTCTAGTGCCGCGATGTACTCTGTAGATCCGCCTATTCTCGTGCCACGCAAAAAGCAAAGAAACTGTTCTCTCCACAAAATCGGTCACATGCTGATATTAGCCTTGGCTTATACACTTCTAATCCTGGCGGCTTTCTCAGCTGTCCAAGTGTCAGCTCAAATCGCCGATAGCGATGACTACCGGGACCCGGACGCGGAACAGGACGCTCTGCTACAGAACGGTCGCGGCCGCGCGAGGCCTGTGACTACGGTCTATGATCCGGCGTCCAGGGATTTTACCGCTCGCTGCCTAAGGCTAGCTCAATATTCTGGTGAGTAAATATCCAAATATGATTCAGGAATCTTTTGTTTAAAATTCACAATAATGGATAAATTTTTAGAGACTCGGTTCTATAAATTTATCGAGTCCAATTAATTTCAGGTCCGAAGGCTTGTGAAATTTTCAATGCTTGCTGCTCAGAGGAAAATGTGCTCAATAAGCTAAACGGTGACAGGTGTCAGCGCGGAGATCCGGCCAATGGCTGCACGCCAAATTTCCAGGTTTTTTAACCATTCCATTCAATACCAATCTATGAACAAAATAACTTTAGGGCGATGGCGTGCAATGGTCGCAATGTAAAGCGTACAATTGCACACAAGAAATAACGACCACGACGACCACCACAGTCGCGAGTCCGCTATCCATGGCGGTGTCGCCTTTCAGTGGAACAATACTGAGTAAGAGATTCATTATGGATTTTTATACACCTATTGTTTATCACGAAAACTGAAACGGAAAATATGAAAAATTTCGCCGTATGCCCAAATTTGGCACAGTCTCAAATTTGTATCAATGCCCCTTATAAAACCTATAAAATCTAATTATAATGTAGTTCTGAAAATCAAGTAAAAAAATTATAATGGCATTTTCTAATTGATTTCCAAAAATGTATCTTACAAAAATTTTAAAAAGTAATTTCGATAATCTCGTTCTAGCTTTCGAAACGCGATTTTAAATAACTTGCATTATTTAGCCAACGCTTTCACAATGGCGGCTGTGGCACTGATGTTCCAGTTCCGAAGAATTATATCGTGAATGAATGCTAATTTTTTTATCCTTATTCTATTCTACGTCAGTCTATTCTGTACTTTAAATTTATTTTATTTGTTAGTGTTCGTAAATATTTGTATGTCTTGGAATAATTTTCTGTTATCGCATTGTAATATTTTTATTTGCCTTTTAATAAACATTGAAACATTTTCCACTCAATTCATCTGACTTTTTATTTAACGGAAGCAATGTTTTAGTCATAAAATTAAAAGAATTAAAAATAGTTCACAGTTAATTCGACTTATATAGCGCAATTCATTTTTCATTTCAAACGTAACGTTTAAGCAGGTGCAATAAAAGTATTCATAATCTGGGTCTTGAATCTCAGTTACGATTGAGGTTTCTTCCTGCGACAAACTCGTCGATGCGCCGACCAGTGCGACGTTTGGCAATCGACACTGCAATAGGCAGTGTTCCAGCAACAATGATAAATTGCTTCTCTCTAAAATTTAAATTACCGTTTAAGTGGAAGTTAGAAATAAGTAAAAGTAAGAAGAACTACATCAAAAAAGTGCGAATTCAGTTAAACTAGCGGGATATGGTGCCTTTGGCACGAAATTATATTCCGGTGTCCTACAGTCGGATTTGCGGATACAATTTGCGGATTACTATATAAAGGATATCTTCCTTGTGCGTTGAATATAAAATTGATTCATACGCACAAAACATTGTTTGTTTGTGTAAACCAATTTGCTTTGTCTGATATGCTCTTTTCCAATCATTTCTGTCTTTTACTACATGGGGGATCTATTGGGGGATTAATTAGAGGATTTACAGTAAGTAAAGTTTCAATCATGCTCAAAATTTTAATGACAAAAAACAAGTAATACTATGAAACTTCCCTTCTTCGTCTAGCATGCCTTTATTAACATCAAATATTACCTCGCACTGCCAACACCACTGTTTCTTTTTGGTTAGAGAAATCTCGCATCTGAACCTTTCAGCCACTGCGTCCATTTCCGCTTTCAACGACGTGCGATATTTCTGCTCCAGATCTCTCCTAAAGTGCAATGTGACATATTGAATTGATTGAAATAATCAAACTTTGTCGCTTCGAGTTCTTGCTAAAAAGAAGATGACTCAAATTCAGAATCGAGTAAATTGACTCACTTTAAATTGGTTTTGCAAAGTCACTTTCATTCTTTCCTGATCAGCCACGAACTCTTGATGAAGCTATAATGTAAATAGAATACATTTTTGGCTGAAGCCATTTTTAGCAAAACGATTCTATTGGAAATTTGAATTGAATTTTTGCATGATGAAAAATTCGATCGGACATTCATGACAACTTCTCCAAGTATAAAAATGATACCGTGGAGATTACAGATTTTGTAGCTTCAACTTTAGAGCTGATTCTTTAATTCCAATACTTTGACCTATTACTGTAATAGTGGCATAACAGTTACAATATAGGATGTACAAGAAATTCAGAAAGTAGCGGTGTTTGTGGTATGCTTTCTTCTGTATGTTCCAATTTGAGAGTCACATTAAAAAGGAAAAACCGTTTTCGGTTTGGTAAGAAAGTCTCCGGCGTTTTGTTTTATTTAATTTTTTTACACATAACGCGAGATTGGTTATAAGTGTTATATACCGTTTGATAGCCAAGACTTTTCTCTGTCCAACGATCCTAAGGTTTTATTTTTGCTTCGTAGAAAATGAATGGATATTTATGATTACGGATACTTTCTTACCAAACCAATATTTTCCCACCAGATACTCAAAAAGTTTAATCACTCATCCAAAAAAAGTGATAAACTCACAACTTCAGTCATCTCTACGAGTGCTTTCTCTCGATTGTGACGGTATTCATTGAGCCAATGTGCTTGCAACTCCGTCAAAAAAAGTCTCGTGCGTTCGTTAAGCAGAATAGGAGTGTCGTAGAAGTGAGATATCATCTGGAATATAATTCACAATATATTATCTACAGTTTTGCATGAAATTTCCACGAAAACTCGCGCAAAAATGACTAAAAGATGAAAGTGAGCCTGGCAAAACTCGTAGTTTTCCTAACTAAGTGTGTCTGGCAAAATTTTCTCTAACTCTTCTTCTAAGTAGAACCTCCACCTGTATCAAATTGAAGCCAGATAAATTTGTATCGACAACAAATACAAAACAAATGGGTCTCGAAATATTGAGGCCAGTCGTCAAATGAGTTGTAGAAAAATATAGCCTATCTGCCTGCCCAGCACCGGCAGGCAGATAAAAATAAGTTGAACGTGCTTTTCTCCGTACCATCGGCCAATTTTTGCCATTGGTACGGCTGCCATCCGAACATACAATTATATCCGATGTCAAACGTGCACATGGCTCAATACTGTAGTTTTGAAACCTCGAACAAGAACATTACTCATCGAAAATATGTTTTCTTCTTCTAGAAAAGTGCAAACTATCTATAAAAGTACGGTAGTATATCTCGACTGATATTTCTATTTCTAAGTTCTATTCCACCAAAGACGATCATAAACATTATTTGAAAATAGAGAACGGTAGTGAAAAAGAGAACGCATGCCATTTTTACCATAGCTTTGACGGATGACCATAGGAAAGGCCACAGTAGGACACACACCATAACTACAGCATTCTTTTCTTCTCTGCCCACTGTAATAAATTTCGTCTTTGTGTTGTGTATGGTGGCTCTCATTGTACTCGCAGTGTCTGTGTATCACGTCGGCGTTTTTTGCATGGTTTTGTATCAAAAAGTGTGACAGGCCTGTTTTTGTCGTTAAAATCCCGAGATTTTTGGTACATACCCTAATTCGGGTACGGGGAATCCGAATTTGACCTCAGATCATGGGTGGTCCCGCCACGAAAGTTGGGAAAATCGCATTTTTGGTACAAAATGGCCCAAAAATGGCCATTTTTGACGCGATATGTAAAAAATAACTGCAGATTCGGACTCAGCGCATCAAAAAACCCCTAAAAACACATTTTGCTGACATTCCAAAAAAATTTCATTTTTTGGCCATTTTTCACCATAGGGGGTACCACATGGATTTTGAAAAAAATCGATTTTTTGAAAATGTGGAAAATTTTTCTGCAATCAGTGTTTTTAGGGGTAATTCGATGCGCTGATTCCGAATCTGCAATTATTTTTTTCATATCACGTCAAAAATGGCCATTTTTGGACGATTTTTTCCTCTCAAGTTCGAACCCCAGGTCCGTCAATCAATTTTTTTCTCGCGAAATTACCGAATTTTCTTAAAAATAACCACATATTCTTGCTTACCGGACCACAATTGATTAAAAATTTGGAACTGTAAAACGAAATACCATCAATACTAATTTTCTGGCACCATTTTGTGACAAATTTCGCCCAAAAACGCCAAAAAACGCAATTTTCCCAACTTTCGTGGCGGGACCACCCCCGATCTGAGGTCAAATTCGGATTTGCCGTATCCGAAGTAGGGTATCTACCAAAAATCCCGGTCCATTTTGGACATACTACTTCGCATTTCGTCAAAATACACGAAAATGGGCATTTTTGGGCAAAAAAACCGAAAAAATGTCGAAATGGGCTCAAATTTCCTCTTGTCCAAGATTTTTTATGAAAAAGTAAAATTTGAGGTGTTGCTCGATCGAACTAAACAAGTGAAATATTCATCCGTTCGATTATTATTTCTAAATCGGGTCTCAAAGTTGACTCATTTAACACTGAAAAACGCAAAGTGTACCAACTTTGAAGCCCAAAATATAAATAACTAGCTGCGGGGCGGCTCCGCCGCCGCAGCTAGCTTAAAGATTATAACATTAAACATCATGTTCTTATGCATTTTTCTTCGTCATAAGTAATGCACTTGCTTAAAATAAAAAGCATAAAATACCATGCTTAAAAAATGGTATGAACCACGCCATGAACATGGTTAGTTTCAACCAAAACCAAGGCATGCTTAAATTCACATGCTTATATTACCATGTTTACATTCACATGCTTACAGAAGGAAGCTTACAATAGCAAAAGCTTGCGAGTACGGCGTTTGCATGCTTACAAAATCAAGCTTACCATAGCAAAAGCTTGCGAGTTCGGCGTTTGCATGCTTACAAAATCAAGCTTACCATAGCAAAAGCTTGCGAGTTCGGCGTTTGCATGTTTACATTATCATGCTTACAAAATCAATCTTACAATAGCAAAAGCTTGCGAGTTCGGCCTTTGCATTCTTACAATCACATGCTTACAAAATCAAGCTTACCATAGCAAAAGCTTGCGAGTTCGGCCTTTGCATTCTTACAATCACATGCTTACAAAATCAAGCTTACCATAGCAAAAGCTTGCGAGTTCGGCGTTTGCATGCTTACAATCAAGCTTACCATAGCAAAAGCTTGCGAGTTCGGCCTTTGCATTCTTACAATCACATGCTTACAAAATCAAGCTTACCATAGCAAAAGCTTGCGAGTTCGGCGTTTGCATGCTTACAATCAAGCTTACCATAGCAAAAGCTTGCGAGTTCGGCCTTTGCATTCTTACAATCACATGCTTACAAAATCAAGCTTACCATAGCAAAAGCTTGCGAGTTCGGCCTTTGCATTCTTACAATCACATGCTTACAAAATCAAGCTTACCATAGCAAAAGCTTGCGAGTTCGGCCTTTGCATTCTTACAATCACATGCTTACAAAATCAAGCTTACCATAGCAAAAGCTTGCGAGTTCGGCCTTTGCATTCATTATCACGCTTACATTCGCATACTTACATTCACATGCTAACAGAATGATGACTTCTGATTCGGAATCAAAAAATGGCGGATTTTTAAAAATGTCCATTTAAAAAAATGTAAAAAGCAAAGATGTCCACCATAGCCTTAAAAATTTAATGAGAAAAGATTTGGAATTGAAGAGCCTCGAAAATCGAAAAATGCATTTTGGCGCGAATTCAAATTTTGAATTCCAAAATCTGACTTCGGATTCGGATTCAGCATGGTCGAAAACCCCTGTATACCAATTTTCAGCGTCTCAGATGCATTGGAACGAAAAATCACCTTTTTTGGCCAAAAAGTGGCTTTTTGGCATAAAAAATTTAAAAAATGGCCATTTGAAAAAATGTAAAAAGCAAAGATGTCCTTCATAGCCTTAAAAATTTTATAAAAATAGAATTGGAATTTTTCCACCTTTAAAAAGGCTCGAAAATCGAAAAATGCATTTTGGCGCGAATTCAAATATTCAAAAAAATAAAATCGCATTTTTTGCATCACCAGAATTTCATGAGGATCATTTTTAAAAAAAGATCATGAAAAAATACCCATTGGATCATGAGTTATGCACCTGACAAAGCCATACACATAAGCCAAATACTTAAAAGAAAGGATAATCGAACGGATGAATATTTCACCCACCAGGTATGATAGAGCAACACTTCAACTTGCTTCCTGGCAAAAAAAATCTTTCATAAGAGGAGATTTGATTTTTGGCTGAAATTGGCCGTCACGCTTTTTGATACAAGAAACGCCGACGTGGTATCTTAAAACAAATTGTGTCTAGCGTTATCTTTCTACATTCTCTACTTTCACCGTATGACCTGAAGAGACGCGTTTACGGTGTTTTGAACGTGTGATGTGGAATGTTGTGCCAATTGATTGGAATAATTATTAGAAAAGACGCAACGAGACAAGGAAAAGAAGATATTTTGGGCATTAATTCGAAGTTAGACCACGAATTAAAATGATGCATTCCTCAGCACCCTTGTAACTTTAAAAAATTTTGATAGCTAAAACAATGTGCGCATTGAATAACAACGTACATTTACTGCTAGAGCGTATAAATTGACATAAATTTTCCGATAAAGTTGTTCATTTGAGAAAATGTAATGTAAATGCCAGTGCTTTACCTATAAATGACATTCTCGATAGTGTTGTTTCCAAAGGTAGATTCCCGTATTGCCTTGGTTTCTATGTAATTAAATGTAATGTCTGAATGTTGTGTCATCCAACAATCGCTCTAACTTGGCATTCTCGTTTCACATCAGGTATGTTTATAACTGGACGATTGATTCCCAAGTTTTGAGAAAATTTCAGATAAGAGTTGAAAACATACCTTTCCAATGTGATGAATCATTTTTGTCGGTGACAAAGAAATTCAAAGTCACTCTGCACGGTAAATGATGTCTTCGCTTGTTATGAGTGAAAAGCAAACACAGGTGTGAAAGGACATTTTATTTACTTAACGAAAAAGTGCGAAGTGATTTACTTGGTCTTTTCTCGATTTATACGTCAAACTTTCCGTTAAATTTCAAAACACAATCGTTTGTGTCCGCAACTATTTTGTTGCTCAGTTGGCTTCAAATTGTGGTCCATACTTTTTTAAATACCATATATATCCGGGCATATTCGAAATTATTGGGTCCAGTTGTTCAGCTAATTGAGCTAAGGCCCAATTTGTGATAAATCGAGCGCGAATCCAATAATTAATATTGCCCGGCAGAATCAATTCTTCCTAAAATCGATGGTGGCAGCAATAATCCCGATGCTAACTACCAAATCCAGAGCCAATATCTTTCTCGAGTAAACGATTTGCTTTTAGATGACACTCCGAAAACTAAAAGAAGGGCCTCTCCAAAAACACAGCGAATCCTTCGAAGAAAACAATCATTGGCAAAATGTCCATGGCATACTTTTTGAGGACTCTACATTTTCGTTGTTCAAGGAAAAGGTAAATTTTTGTTAGAAACAGAATTAGAATTGTAAGTGTTATTATATTATAAATACAATATGCTTAGGGAGACTTTGAGCCGACTGAGTCGATTCTTCTGAAAAATGTATCTCCTTACATCTGTGTTGGACTAATGGCAGACCAAATAAGTTTTTTATATACATTAATGTATATAAATTATTATTATATAAATAAAAAATTTTCAAATGCCCGTGCGAAGACCTGTACTTCCTTCGGAGAACACCTCGATTTTTCGCCTTGTGGCAGTAGGAATGGATCCAAAAGCGGAGCAAGTTCACTGGCTGCTCTTCCCAACCGAAAAGGATTTGGAGTAAGTAATTACAAAAGCAGGGAATATAGCCGCAGGTGTGAATAAACAAAAAATATTTTCACATTTCAGGGACTGGCTAGCTGAAGTCGTCAAGACATTACCGAAATATAACCCATCATTGGAGACTTTGCAAATTTCTGACTCAAATCCACCTCCAAACACTAAAGATGGCGCGTCAATGCCAGAACCGCCTCCGGCTTATGCGGACTCGGTGAAATCCAACGTCAATTCGCCTGATATGCTGGGTCAAAATATGGCTTATCCTGGCCAAAATTATAATCCTTCCCAAAACTATGCCACACAACCTGTTTATCCCTCGGGCGGTAGTTACGCTCCAACAGGCGCTGTTTACGCCTCAAATCCGTCTCCTCAGCCGGTTTCACAACCGACAATGGCTCCTAGCGGCGGAAGTGGCAACGCTGATCCTGGAACCGGTTCGAGTTTGAGTCCAGCTCTAACTGCAGGTCTGGGCGCGGGAGCAGGAGCCTTAGCGGGGTCACTACTGGGCAGCGGTATCGGTAGTTATTTTGCTAACCGTAATAGTGGCAGCGGAGGTAGCGGTAACGGTTGTAGTGGTGGTTCAGCAGATCATGGCTCTTCTTCGCATGGCCATACTGCAGCCAGTAGAACCTACGGCGGCGGATATGTGAGTTTAGTTTTGAAAAGCTATAGAACACTATTGTATCGTGAGCAACAATTTTAGTTTAAATTTGCCTGCACTACAAGTGAATGCCTTTCAGGATCAGCCAGCCAAAACCATTACGAATGTGACTAAGAATTATTACTTTGCACAAAGTCCTGCAAATGCGCAACAACAAACGCCGAGGAATGCTTTTGCAACTAACACGGCATATCCGAGATCGTCATCGTTACAGTCGGCCAATAATACAGCGCCGGCGGTCACCCAGTATCGTCAATATCCGCAATCTACTACGAATACGGGAATTCCTCAAAATCAGTCTCGTCCAGCATCGTATGCACCTGCACCGGTAGCTCAAACAGCAAGACCAACTGTTCCAACAATGGCTAAGTCATCCGGAAATATGCAACAGCCTCGCTCGGGACTTTCGATGGGTCGAGTAGGACAGAGAAAACGACGATAGTTATGTGAGCCATCAAGGAATTGTGATTGGCTCTGCATGTGCTAACAATGTTTTACTATTATCGTTATCTTCATTAGCCAGCTTTTCTGATATATGTTTCATGAGTTTCAGTATTTCATGATTATGAGTCACTTTATGATAACTAATAAATAAATAAACAAACAATTTGTGTTTGTGAGAGATTTTTGAGAGAGATAAAAACTTGGAAATCAGTTCAATGGAAATGCAATCTTAAAAGCATTGGTCCACATCCTCAAATCGTGTCTAGCCGATTTCCTTTGTTCAATCTGCACAAATTTGCCTTTAATGTCCTGAAAATAGCATATTAACAATCTGTTAGGTAATTATTACAAGCCATTTCGCCTCAAGCAATTTGTTTACTTTTCAAAATTAAATACTCAAACAATCTTACATTGCTCCTCGCTTTCATACTGCAAACATTTGATGGAGAAACATCATTGACAAGTCTTCCGAACACATTCTCAGTACCTTTAAATTTACAGTTCCGATCAGTTTTCGGAGTGTTCACTCGATATTGACTGGTATTGATTCTGATTACCGCTGATACGATCTAAAGTATACCACCTCAAATCAGACAGCCATCGAAACAATTACAACCTGGTTTACTGGTGAATTTTGATCAACATAAACAGAGTTGAATGGCTCACCGCCGGCACTCATAAAAATATCAGCGTTACGGCATCTAAAGTTAGTTTGACTTTTCGGACTTTATTTGTTAATGCAACAACACTAACGAGCTCGCCTTCATTCCGTGCCATTGAACGAAAACGTCCTTTTGTCGCCTGTTATTTCTTTGTGAGCCGTGCCCCAGAGCAGCTTCCCAGACTCCAACATTCATATGGTGAAACATATTATCGCTATTGTGCGATGCGTCACTTATTTTGTAATTGCGCTGACAAAGCGATCGGATGCCACTAAAAAGTTACATAAACTTTGTTTCTATGAAAAGGTAACTGTTTCCCACAAACCCTTTAACTGCGAATCGCGAGGCCCCAGCGACGACCAGTGTTGCAACTTTTTCAAAAGTCGCCTCCGCCTCCGGGCAATTTTCCGAACGTCGCCTCCGCCTCCGGAGGCGCCTCCGGCTATTTTTGATCGCCTCCGGGTCGCCTCCGACCAAAAATCGCCTAAAATGCCCATTTTAGGCATGTTTGAAAAAAATTTTCCCAAAATTTTCAAAAAAATTTTCGAAAAAATTTTTTGGCGCCAAAAAATTTTTTGAAAAAATTTTTTAAAAATTTTTTGGAAAAAAATTTGTCAAATTTTGAAAAAAATTTCAAAATTTTTCTTGTTTTTGTCAAGTTTTCATTAAATTTTCGCCTGCCGGAGGCGACTCTCAAAATATGCCGGAGGCGGAGGCGTTGCAACACTGGCGACGACTAAACTTCTAGATTGTGTTCGCTCAAATAAAGTTGCAGCCTGATTGCAAACGTCGCCGTCTGAGAGGAAATGGGATGCGGAATGATGCAGGTACGGTCGTTTCGCTGCACTTTTCGATGCAATTACGACATAGCCCCAATAGCGTGGAAACTTTCCTGTGATTGGGTCGACATTTTCGTGGATCACACAGAATTGGCGTTGTCTCTTAAAAATTTATATGTGTGTATGAAAAATAAATATATAACAAAAAATACCCCAATAACTGTCACAGAAATGGATCTGGCCAAAACTTGGAATGAGCTCAGAATGCCAGGATGTCGCCCGGAAGCGATACTGTCAAAGTTGGGCAGTGCGAATATTGTCCGAATCAGCTAAAAATTATTGAAGTTTGCTGTGGCATTATAAACTTTATAGACTTCTTTAGCACTACTTAGCTTTTAATCCTATCGATTTTAACCCCTTCCTAACGATGTCCTATATGTATAATGAACGATATCAAGCATGATACAATGCCTGTCATTTGGTCGATAAGGTCAAATGCAAAAAGGGGTTTGATAAGCAAGGTCAGTTGGTTTTTTAAAGTGCCTAGTTGAATTTTTCAGCTAATTTACAAATAATGTTTTCGACCTATAAAGATAGACTAAAAATTTACAGAACCCGATATAAACTGTACCTTTCTCATTTGGTGTCTCTCAATGGGTCCTGGCAGTCCCCGGCGCCATTGTTCTTTCGTTATGCGGTCATCTTTTACAAAATATTTTTCGAACTTTCTATTTAGCCAATGCACCACATCGCTCGTTGGTGGCGAATTTCTTGAGAGAATACCATGTCTTGCGAGTCTTGAAATTGAGTCATACACACATTTTTAGTTATAAGCACCGATCCCAAAAGTAACGGTAATCATCTTAAGTAATTCCCAAAAGTTACTATTACAGTAATCAACTTACGAAAGTGATATTATATTAACAAAAGTAAATGGATAGTGGTATAACTATCACTTTTTCTCGCTGGTTAAAAAGCAATACTTACGCCTGAATTTCAGAAGAGAATGCTAGAATAAAAACGACAGATAATATGAAAGTGTATTGATTATTTTTCATTATTACTTTAAAAGATGGAATTTTAGGATGATTATAATGCACGTAATGGTTCCATTTAAGGTCTCGTTTCACTGAAGGTCAATAAAATTTTTGTTTGCTATTTCAAAAACTGGCAATTTTTGCTAAAGGTACGGGGACCTGTGTACACATATATTACGTCAACTAAAGGTACGAAAACGGAGAAAGCAGAAAAGAAATGGTAATATATTGGCAATTATATTCGATTTTCTCGCTGGTTACCGCCCAGTTGGGGTCATACCGCGTGGGAGCTCTAACTGCACGGCGCTGGCTGGGCGGTTGTCCTTTTTCCATTTGCAATTCAGCGTGGGAGTATTTTTCCTACCGAGGCCAGAAGGTTAGAGCAGCTAGAGGGCGAGCATCTCTGACACTCCTTGCCGACACGCTTCCGTAATTTTGAAAAGAAAACAAAAGTGTCCTGTATTGATATTAAAATTTGTAGGATTTTTGACAGATATTTTTGTTATCCAAAAATTGATTGAAAAACAAATCCATGAATAACAGTTCTCGCATCACCTGTGTGCACATAAAATACAATGCTTCGTTTTTTCAAGTGAACCTATAAATAAAAATTATATTTTAGACCAAAGGTAAAACCAAAAGTTCAAAAGTTTAAACAATGAAAGGTCAAAGAGTTACATTGCCAACGTCAATGTCAAAGTTATTTTTATTTTACAACAACTTTCTATCAAATAATTGAGTTTCATTTCATTTTCATCTATTCCTGCCAGACAATTGCTGCGAAAATTGTGCAAAATAAACGTCGCCTTGTTCCCGTAACGCTGTTATTTTGACAGTCGTCTGCTGCCGAAGTGAGCGTTTTAGGTGAGAGGCCATGCAAAGGGTCGCGAGAATGTAGAAGGAAATTATCTGAAGGATTATATATAGAAATAAGGTTGTATACGTCGAACTTTTTAGAAATAAGATTTTATGGATTAAGATTTGTCACGTCAAAATAATTGGCATCACTAATTTATGATCAAACATCAGAGAAATAATTAGCCAAGATTAGTTCAAAAAAGTTCAAATTTTTACCAAATGAACTCCTTCGATGGCGGAAATGTAGGTTCCCAAGTCTGCTTTTGCGAGACATATTCTCACGACGTTGGTCAATACCAAGTAGGAAGTGAAAGTGAGAGAGTGGACAAGTGACAATGTCACAATCACTTTTGTTGCCGACGCATTCTCGGCTATTTGGTAGGATTTAGGCAGACTGTAGTCGACATTCTTCCTGAAATCCGAATTGAAATAAAAACGAGCTTACTAAAATAAATAATTGAATCTAATAAAAATCATCAAAAATTAAAAATTCTTATACTGCACCAATTTTTTGTCTGAAAAGCAGACTTCAATTAATTTACCAGTCAAAATTTTAGTTAAATGCGTAATCCTAAAGGTTATACCATCAGATATCATGATCATTACCCTTTAACTTTAAAAGGTCATGACGATCGAATTATTTGGTTAATCTTTAGGGGTCGAATATTTTGGATTAGTCTGTATCGCAATTACCTTTTTCGTTGTATTCGATTTACTATCCTCAGGGAAATGTCGCCGACAGTTGTGACAATGTCAACAATCAACAAAATCATTAGCATCTGCGACATTTTTGCAGCATTCATTGGCGATGTTTGTAAACAATAAGGCTTATAAGCAATTGGGTCGTCGTCGTACACTATGTAAATATTCCACAGAATAATAACCGGCCACTAAAATTTTTTGCGAGTTACATTAGCGAGCTACGCCGCTAATTTTACTAGCTTTATTTCTGGAATCAATTTATTAATTCTCAAAAACGTTTTGCACTTTACGCATTTTTATTTAAATCGCATTTCAAAAATATACTACAAAAGTCAAACATTCGCTTGCGAAATGTAAATTGCAAACCACAATTTCAACTAACTGAACATAATAAAACATACAATCACTAAGGTGATGAGAATGCCAAATTTAGCGCTATGTGTGGCGTATTGTTTCAAGTAAACAGTTGCCAAACACCTTTCCGCGAATAGGAATAAGTGAAGAAATGAAAATCCGACGACGCCGACAAACGACGGCGTTCTTACCGTTAAACACTTCCAAGTAATGATTGTGTAGGCGCATTCCGAGTACAATAAATGACTGATCTAGAATTGTCAACTGATTAAGTGTCACCAGCAATTTGTCATCATATGGTGTATCATCATTTTGTGAAAGCTGTTGGAAGTTTAGTTTTCTATCTATGTTTGGTCCTCACGAATTGTTTTCAACTGAATTCAAAAATCGATCCATTATCAGACAGTAATATATCGATCGCAAATGCCAAGCAAAATTTTTAAAGGGTTTCGAAAATAAAAACTAACCAAAAAATGGGAAAGTTATGACCGTTAAGAATTAAGGCATTAATGATCATAGTCTCTGACGTCAATTTTCCTAAAGCAACCAAGCTTGTCTGACTGAAGAACTGTCTAAGAAACTCATTATTTATTAGTCACCTCTGAAATTGTTCCTGACGCGACAACGGAGATGGTATGAATAAAATATAGAAGAAGGCCATTGGCAAGCAATATCTAAAAAATTAATTATTCAACTTTTGATCGTCAATGCGCAAATAATCGAACGTTTGCTCGAGGCCGCTCAATTTATCTCCAGTCAAATTTCGAGATATTTTGCCGTCTTTTTAAACGCTGATTATTATGTACCCTTTTAAATACAGAATCAAGGAAAAGATTTTATGGATGCCGGTGAGAGTGCTTCTTTAAATTCAGGCACGTCTCAAGACTAATTTCATTATGGGTGGTCCGTTTCTCACCGTGAAGTTTATGTGAATCGGTGGCAATTTTCGCTCCTTGATTCGCTTCCAAGGCACGTGAGTAAATATGAGAAAAAGCGAGCCAAGGTTCAGAATAATTTCGCAAAAGTGACAGAATCTTAGCGTAACATTACTTTCAAGAGGGCCGCCGGCGTCGCAAGTCTCTGTCCAATTATGGGATGTCACTTCCATGCACAAAGAAAGCAGGAATATCGACCTATAAATTAGCTTCCAGTTCAATTCTAGAACCATTAGGATAACAGTCAGTTGCAAATATTTTCCGAAAATGACTTTTCATAGGATACAAATTCTTTTGGATTTGAGACTGTCAACAAAAATTATATTTTCTCACAAAATGTGGGAAATTTTTGAAGGAAATGTGGATTTACTTCTAAGTTTTCGCTCATACAAAACATTTTATAAACCATTGTGATTATTTTCGCGCAAAATTTGAAGAATCAGGCATTTATTATATTTTAACTTCTAAGTACGCATTAAGAAATTTCCATATATGGTTGGCGAATGACAAAGGTTAACGACAAACTATAAAGTATTTTTTTGATATGTCAATCTAAGGTGTTCAGTAATGCGAAAGTCGAGAACTGAAATTTCATTTAGCTGTAATGTAATTTCATTTAAAGATTTCTGGCTTAAAGACTGTTGGCAAATTTATTAGATCAGCCAGGATATGGGATTTTAAACGGGCAACAAACTATTATCCACTCTATGTCGAAAGGGAACTGAAATGTGAAATGATGAAAAGTAATGACGTAATAATGCAACTAAAGGAAGTACCGAGTTTAATTTCGGCGTTCAAAGTTTCTTGGAATTTTGGTTCGAGTTCGCAATATTTTTATAATTGGATTTCTCACGCTAAAATGAACCCGGATATTTAATTTAAAAAACTAAATATATCCTAAAGATTCAATTTAGACGGCTTCAATTTATACTCTCTCTAATCTTGATATTTGACGACTATTTAGGTTATTGATGTCTATATATCTTCTATATGGGATAATCTATAGGATCTACCAGATATGGTATATGATCCTATAGACAATCCTAAGTTGAGAGAAAAACATTCGAAAAAAAAATTCTTATAAAAATGATTCACCACAAATCCCCTAGTCCACTTACTACTACTAGTGAGGTAGTAATTATTTGTGTCACCCGCCTTTTCGACTTCGCAGACTAACGTCATGGACATTCCGAAAAAGAACATTTCAAAAAGTCTATCACATTTCAAGTTTACAACACAAATACATTTATTCCAAATTTTCAACACAATTCTTTACAAAAAGACAACCAAATAAATATATTAGATATACAGGTATTTTCTAAGCTCTTGATACATCGTTTGCCATTTAAGTACAGATATGCCTAGATAGTTGAGTTTATGGAAGGAGTGGAGGAGGAATTCTCGGAGGCGATCAGATGAGTCTTGCTCGAGTTCATCGGAAGGAGGTGTTGATGGGCGTTCAGGTGCAAGGTCGAAGGCCGTTCAGGCGAGGTTTTGTCGTGGAAGACTTTCTGAAAACGTAACATTTAGTTTTTTAGCAGCAATAAACGTAATTTCTTATTTCTATTTGAGAGATTCTTTATTCCTCAGGAGAAGCTTCTTTCAGCTTCTATATTGCTAAACAACTTACATAAGCTGGTTCCGTGTCTCTCAGAGGAAGAGTGTGCCGACGAGCGCGAGACACAAATTGAGCTCCGGCAATATCCAAGCCGTCTCGGCGTCGTTTGATGAAAACTTTGTAGGCCATAAAGAGAGAATATCCGATCACGGCAATCGAGAGCTGAAACGGAGAGCATGATATTCGTACTATAAAATATAAAATTCTTACCAAGCCAGCCAAGATCATAAGCATGATGCTGATAGTTTCCATGGGACTGTTTGAGTACTGAACGTTTGTAGACCACAGGTGGATGTTGACATTCACTAAACTCAAAACTTAGAATAAAGTGGCAATTACGATTTATGTATGGACGTTTTGTGCCTTATCTTCTAATGATTCTCTCATTTTAGGCGTAAATCACAAGATACAAGATTCTGTTCAAAGAAAACAGACTTAAGATTCGACAGAATTTTAATTACATATTATTAGTGGAGCTCAAATCTCGTGTCCTTTTTACTTATTTTTCAAACTTACGATTGTATATATATATCCTTAATTTATAGTTTCAAAACTTAAAGATCCTACTTAATTGTACTGAACAAAGTGAGTAAACTAAGCCTAAGCTTAAGCAAAAAAAAACTTAAACACAAGAACAAGAACAAAGTGACCAATATTTATTTGAAAAATTAAGTTATCTGTGGTTTTCAGCCCACCACAAAACCTGCACTTTGTTTGCTTCTTATTTCTTACGTTTTTCTGCCAAATTTACAAATATGTTAACTTAAAACTCATTTAATCGAAAATTTTATGGTTGAAGATCTCTTACCTGAATTAGGTCCCTTCTTTTCCTGCGTATGGCACATCAGCTCGAGACTGTTTTGGCAAGACGGATCTTTGGTTGGCTGATAACCGATTTGGCTGAGCAATGGCTGGCGATTGGCGCATGAGCAGAACTTCTGAGAGCAGACGGGCCACAGAGCCAAAGTATCGGCATTCACGGATGCTGGACTTCCCAATTTGTGCACTTCTTGTTGCTTTCTTCCGAATTCTATCATACAGGTGTGAAGGTCCTCGATGCAGCCTACGAGTTCTAAAAAGTGGGAACTATATACTCAAGTATACAACATCCTCAAACTATGAAGTTAGAAAAACGACTATTTTCTAAATTCCCAGGAAAACCGACAAAATTTTACCGTTATTGTAGCACTGCACAGACACATTTTCGGCCATGAATTCGAGAATTTTCGAAGGCGGTGCTGCTGTGGTCACAGGTATCAGAGCCGAGGACGTTTCGGGTGCGTTGGTCGTGGTGGTGGTGGGTGGTGGCGTGGTAGTTTTGGCGGCCTTGGCTTGGGAATGAGCTGCAGAGCCGAAAATTTGCACGATTTGGCAGAAAGAGTCTGCCACGTTAAAACATCCGCTTCGGCTGTGATTGGACTGAGCGGTCTCGACCAAAGTTCGCTGGAGACAAAAACAGAAGGCGGCGTCACATTCCTCTTGAGTCTTGCCGTCTTCTACGTAGCAGAGATCGTGGGCGAGACAGCAAAGATTGGCCTCATCTAAAAATAGTACGTGGAATCATTTACTATCAAGTAATCCAAGTATTTCCAAGTTTTAAAATTAAAACGTCGGATAAATTTCAAAAAATTTAAGGTTCACTTTAGGTGACCAATCCAAATGCCCATATAAAGTTATGCACTTTGCAAGTTAAGTATGAAAATAAAATCCCAAACTAGAAAATTATTTTGAGAGAAAGCCGCGCTCAATTATGTGTCAAACATATTGGCGGTTGTTTGAAATAATTTTTCTAATGGCCCTTTCGATTTTCTTGCAAGTTGTTAAAGTGCACAAACACTTTGCACTTTCTTCGAAAAATTTACTTCTACTTCAATTTTCTGTTCAAAGCATTGCCCGATTTTTTAAGGACTCTTGACTTACACATCCTGTGGGGGCATGAATCTTCGGAGAGTTGATGGGAAAGGTGTCTGTCAAAATCCGACGCTCCACAGTGCCACCTCTCGATTGGAATGAAGTCAGGCCTCGGGGTCGTGATTGGAGGAGATACCATATCGGGAGTGGCTGGCGAGTCGGCGATTTCGACAGGGTCAATTCCTGAAGATTCGGAGGACAATATCGCAGTGGAACCAGAGGGAAAGGCGCAAATCGTTTGGAGTAGCGCTGCCAGGAGCCAAGCTTGAAGAAGTATCGGGATTGGTAGAACCGCCTGAAATTGTACAGTCTAATCTCGAGCTTCTGAAATTCAAGTTTGTTCTTGACACCTGGTTTCCGGTGTCAACAACCATTTTATGCGAAATATGGCATCAAAATGAAGAAACTATTTTTCTAATAATTTTAAGGATATCTCAAAATTTTACACAAAATTTACCTGAATTTTCACGTTCATGCCTCTCCGAAAATTCCAATGAATCCTGAAATTTTCGATATTATAAAGGATGAAACAAAGATCAAACACAAATGCATTATGCATACAAAACGTTAATTGATAGAAATTTCTCGACCTATTGGCTCATTATTCCCATTCAGAGACGAGAGCGTTCAGAGGATCAGAGATGAGGGTATTGATAAGGGGACTGGCCGGATTTCAATGGACTGGCGAAGTAGACCATCCCTTTTAAAGAATGCACAAGTAGAACCAAAAATCCTGCCTCATGTGAAGGGTCGCTCAGCAAGCCAACTAATGATTACAGACGAGAAGGATAACGGTCTAATTGAGCACTCCGAAAAAAGAAGCAAAGTGTTTGGTAGCGGGATGGCACCGACAAAAATGGAAACAAATTTTGTTAGCTTGAGTATTCTCAGAAATACCGTTTCTTTCAAAGTTTCCAACAAAATTGTCTGAAATAACCTTTGACAAAGCCTATAATTTCGAAAGAATTCGAAGAATGCTTTCTCTAGTCTCCAAAAAATAGCGCTACGTTGGAAGTCCAAATATGGTTGCGCAATTTTGTGTGGAAACGTTGGCATTTCGAATGAGCTTTGGTCTGTCATGCGACCGACTACGAAATAAATAATTACAAGTTCAATTTAGAGGTGAGCTAAATCTATTCAAAATATACCTGAAGGTCTCGTTAGAGCAACATTTCAGCATCCATTTTCATTTTATTTTCTCCAACTTTATAAAAGACTGCAAAAAGCATAGGAATCGAGGTGAAAAATTGGTATAGAGCAATCAATGTTAGATTTGTATTTTATAGTAAAAGAACTCGAAAACCGGAAAACAAAGAAACATATGCAAATGACTGTTGACATGACATGCCAATATAATCAAATGCCAATACAGCAAAATGAGAGCAGTAGTAGAGATCCGCCGATTTGGCGTCAAAATTATTCAGAGTGGTAATGAAATCTCGAATGAAAATTTGAGAAAAATACAGAATAAAAGCAAAATCGGATATTCGATGCCATTTTCGTATTCGAATAAATACAATGACCGAAATCATGATTTCGTTTGCAAATTCCTGCAATCTCAAGCTCGGATTTGCGTCTTTTATACTCCCACGAGATGGCCATCGGCGATATGAAAGGCCTGCTACAATTCTTGACGCATATTTCTGAGAGATCTAAGCTGCAGACACAGAAAGAGATTAAAAAGATAATGCGGCGCTGGAAAAATCTGAGGATGAAATGGGCGTGGCGAAGTTTTGAGCTCTTCAAAGTTTTTTGTTCTCGATGACATATTTTGCCTCGTGGGTGCCCTTTCTCGAAAGCCGCCCCGAGAGTCTGGGAATATAACAGCGTCGGAGACGGCAGCAGGTGGGCATCCGGCCAACCTTTGAAGCCCACTCCATCATTCGCAAGTCATAAACAATTGGCATATGGGAATAGCAAAGTTTGCAGACATACTTCATAGGCTTTGAGTGAGGTCAGTGGAAACACGAGGGCGAGCGATGATACGGTTAGCTAAAATATATGGCAATATTCTGCATAATCGAAAATTTTGAGAGACTAAATAAATAATTTAAAGTACAAGTCATCCGAACCTTATATAACCTCGCTAGGGCTCCGCTTCGATTGTTTACGGTATCATACAAATAAAATTTTAATTATCTAGGTCCAGCTTGAGATTCCAGGTTTGAAGACCCAAAAATCTCGAAATTCAAGCCGATTTTAATGAAATATCGGGTGAGCCCGGAAAGGAAGTGACACAAGTGCATCCAGAATAGCGCCATTCGGTGCCATCTGGATGTATTATATAGGCCGTTTTTAATGCATATGAGTAAAGAACACACAACTAAACTACAAAAAACTACAACAATTTGTTCAATACTCTCGGATTGTCGACAAAAAGAGAAAGTAAATCCTTAACCACAAATTCAACGGATTGAAGTCATAAGCCGCTCTCCCATTTTAGCCGACGTATTTCGGAATGCGATTTCAAAAATCCGTTTTCATAAAAACCGACGACTGCGATGATTGATGCGTTAGGATGAGCTGAGGAACAATTTCTTTCTCGAGAATGTGTGTTTCAAATTGAAAATATGAAGAGCTTTGAACAATTTTGGACAGGCGGTGTCGATTCGTCACTCCGATGGGCCGATTATTTTGTGGCCGAACCACGTGGTCTGATCTGGCGGTGACCAGCCAGATGGGTGGCCTGATGATTTTTGTGAGAGGAGGGGTGGATTTGGGACGCGATGGGAATGGGACAGTTATGATTGGCAGTTTAGCAAGACCGGAAGTCCGATCTCTCTTCGAAGGAGCGCTTGGCTGATTTGCAGAGAATCGCAAAGTTATTTACGGACGATTGTTTACCAAACGTGATGATATATTTGAGGCGAAATCGAGAATCCCGAATTGGAGTTATAGAAATTTAGAGTAATCTAACTAGTTCAAAAAATAGTCATTCTATATTCAATAGTAATTTTTAGCGGTTTAGAAAATTCTGAAATTTTATCCTTAAAATTCTAGATCAAGTTAAAAGACAAAAGTAATTTAAAACATCTTATATAAAAAATTTCATGTAACCCCCTCCATGCCGATAAGCGGTCCCCAAAAAGTTCGGTCCGAAATGTTCGACTTATTCCTCTTAACCTTCCCATTAGCATATGTGGATATCTCATTAGATATCTCATGAGTGGATATCACCGTTATTTGCTTCACTCTTACTTCTAAACTCAAACATCGCATTTGTTTTCCTCTGACGTCTCATTCGGCCTACAATTTACTCACTTTGCTCCCCCCCCCCGAGGCTACAAAGAATCGCCACGTGCTCACAAACAACTAAAAAAATATGTCCGCTAATTTTTGATTCAAAATAACCGATCTATTATTCAACAAAAGACTCAAAAACAAAAATATTTTTCAACTAAAATGTCAAACATTACAATGCCAAACACCTGCGGCTTCACTTTCGTTTATTTTTACCCAAATATTCCTTCAGTTCCGGCGTAAAAATCAGCTGTTTGGTCGCAAAAGCACTCAATCATAATAAAAAGTTGTCATTTCTGACAGTTTTTTTGGTGCTGAAAGAATTAAAATTCAAGGAAAATGGAGAGAAATTTTTAGAAAAAGTCTTGCTCTTTTACCAGAAAGCCGTAAATTTTGCATAGAATTTGCAAGCGCACCTGCTCTAATACAGGTGTGTAAGCACAATAGAGACGTCAATAGCGTCATGAGAGAAGAACTTTGTCGGAAAGAAAGTACAGAAATTATGGAAGAATGATTTTAAAAATCAAATTTTGGCAAGCGAAAAAGACCACATAAAAATAGTTAGAAGAACAGTTAGTAGAATAATTATCGATTTGGAAACGTTTTTTGGTTGTTTCTAATTTTAATATGCTACAAGTAAAACCCGAGGTGTTACAACTTAATGGGCATTTAATTCGGAATGTAGATCCTGTTTGGCATAGGGTTTTTGTGTACTATCAGTAGGGTGCGGATTTTTAGGTCCCAAAAATCGCATTTTAGGTCCCTTTTAGGTCCCACCAAAATGGTCATTTTAGGATGAAATTTCCCCAAAATTCCCCAAAAAGGTCATTTTAGGACCGTATTTGTGAGAGATTTTGATCAAAATTTGCCAAATTTTTAAAAATTTTTATAAAAATTCAAATATTTTTCGAGAAATTTTTCCAAAATTAAAAAAAAATTTTGAAATTTTTTTCAACAAAATTTTTTTCGGCGCCGCCTTCGGCGGCGCCGGAAAAAAAATTCAAAAGGGGGGACCCTATTGATTTTGGGACCTAAAATTTCCCAAAAAAGGCCAAAATATGTCTTTTTAGGTTTTTTAGGTTTTTTTAGGTTCGGACCTAAGAATCCGCAGCCTAACTATCAGCTACTAACATTTTTGGTTATTGGAGGGCAGATCGCCAGAAAATGATAATACGCCAAAATTAGCATCAAACTAATAATCAATGGGGTCGAAAATCTCGGCCGATATCCCCTAAAACAGGCGAGTTTCCAGTGGATGTAGAGTCACATAATTTTCAAGCACACAATTTCAAGCAAAATCCAAGGACAACACGAAAAAATCTTGGAAATTCTCTGAGAATTGTCCGTTATCAAAGCTTTGATTTGCTTTCGTTTATTTCCTGGACGGAGCTGGATTTTCCGCCATTTCGTGCACTGCTGTAAACTTGGAGTATTCTTTGGTGGCCATAAAATTTTTGTGTTGTGCAATGCCGAAAGAAAACATAAACGCAACGAAAAAAAAGACTGCTGGGAACGTTGCGTTTTTATCTGCCAACTTTTGTTTAAAATTGCGATTACTTTAAAATATGCGAAACTGTAAATAAGTTGCGAAAAAAAAAACAATCATAAAAATTGTCGTTGCCAGATTTTTTACATCCACAAAAATTGTGTCTCATTTTGTAGGATACCTTTCAGAGTAATGAGAAAGAGACTAAAGATTTTTAAATGTCAACGAAAAACGTTTTCGAATAGAGAAAAAACTAGGCTAGGATTATAGAATGTCAGCTTACTAAAAGCTGACCGGAAATCCTTTGGCAAGGCAGCATTACGTCATCAGAACATCGTCACTTGCATGAAAGTTGCAAATGTAAGGGCAGATGAGTGAATAATTTTGCAATATCATAAAGCGCGCCAATTTGAAAATATAACCGTTTTATAGACATGGGCAATAGTGCCCTTTTAAAGCCTCCAAACATTCTTTCAGAGATCGTTCGACTCTTGCAGAGGCAACTCTTCTTACCTACGAAGTAAAACAATTCTTGTAAATCGAATTTCCACGAACAATAAAACACGTGAGTCCAATTGAGCCAACCTTGACGAAAATCAGCGTGACATTTGAAGGTTAATAGGGCTCTGTTCCTCCAATCCAACCCAGACAGAATCTTTTATTTACCTCTGCCAATTGTTTTAGAAAAAACTCACACCACTTTTTTATTGCACCTGAAATGTTCGTCAGAATCACGCCACTTTTTTGGGACCTGTGCCAACTGAGCTCAACTTTGATATCAAATCCGAGAGCGAAGTATTGGGAAATTATCTCCTTATCCCCCGGAAACTCATCAAAAGACGAATCGTCGTTCGCACTTCTGAACCAATTGATCCAGAAATACAAAATCCAGACAATTCAAGAGCTTTTTATGTTCCCAAAAGAAATCTCTATAAAAACCTACCGGTAAATTTATCATATGATCCTTCTTCCTGATTTTAGAGGTGTGTTTCCGACCATTTCAGATCAGGTGTTTCCTTATTTACCAAAGTTAATTGATACTTTAACCAAAGAACAATCACGCTGAGTTGAGTTGGAGCCTAAAGCAATTTCGATGTTGTTTTGCGCGACTTTTGGTCGAAAGCACTTGGAAAGGGCATTCACATTTAGCAACAGACGGAAATTTAATTGCGCAGCAAATGTGCACTTTCTTTTCACGTGAGTTCCGTCAAAGAACGTTTCAACTTTATTTGAACTTCCAACTGAGAAAAAAAATTTGAAACGAAACTGCTTTTTAGAATTCAGTTTAAAAAGTTTCAATTTAAAGTTTATTTGTTTTTATTTTTCATTATGCATTTACCTGGCGATTTTCATTCCTTTTTTGCCAAAATTTTATAGGAAAGAGTTGCGGTCTTCGCAACTCTTCGACGGTCCGAAAAAAGTCAGATGATAAATCTCCGACGCATATTTTCAGGAAAATCAAAAATTATTATTACAAAAATTTAAAGTGCTCCGATGGCGATTTCTCTCCTTTTTAAATTCATATTCTGCTTTGATAGCGAAAACATTCCTGGGAAAGACGCGAGCACGTGGATTAATGCATCCAGAAAAAGCAAACAAACATAACCGATATTATGTTGCTGTGTAGAAAAGAATCTTTACTAAAACTAAAAACATAAAAAAGTTGTTTATGAAAGAATTTTTTAATGAATTCTCAAACATCGAACAAAGTTTTGATTAAAGCTTGACTCAAAACAAGCGAAAAAATGTCATTGAATGTGCGAAAAATGTCACATAACTATTGGGAGATATATAGAAGATAACATTATTGGCAGATCGTTTGACAGCGTCGGATTGTGGTTGAAAGTCAATGAGAACTCATTTCGCGTTACTTTAGTTTACCTGACAAAAAGCAATTTTGATAAAAATTTCCATCACGAACACAACAAAACTGTCTCATACAAAACGCTTTCGAACAAACTATGTCAGTTTGTTCGAGAATTCAGTAAACGCAAATTTTATTCTCAATTATTAATCGGTTTTCCGTCCACTTTTAAAGCTAAAATTTACTTAGAAATCTTAGACGTGTAACGAGTCACATTTAACACGCATTCAAATTCGCGCCATAATGTTCATTATGCCATTATTGGTTCAAAATTGACAATGCTTCTCCTCGGCCATACTAACCGCACTCATTTCACGGCATTCCATAATTCTCTGCCTATCTTCGCATAATATTCCGGAACATCCCAGATGGGCCGAAAACTCGCCGTTTTAATCGATCTCAGCGGCACTCTCCACATCGAAGACCACCCAACTCCCGGCGCAGTGCAAGCGCTGAATCGCCTGTGCGCTCAGAAGGACCGATTTCGGCTCAAATTCGTCACAAACACGACAAAAGTTCGTGGAATTTTCGGATTTATTCGCTTTTGTCAATACGAAAAATTTTCAGGAAACTCAGAGCAGTTTGCATTCGAGACTCCTTCGATGTGGGTTCGAGAGTGTTGAGAAAGACGATATATTTTCTTCTCTGTCTGCGGCTCGAAAGCTGATCAGTGAGCGCAATTTGAGACCGGTGCTTTTCTTGGAGGAACAGGCTCTGGAAGACTTTAGAGGTAATTTTTTTAACTTATCTTTCTGTTAACCTGAAGTTTAAATGAAGCATTAGGTGATAAGTGTTGCAATATTGTACTGCATTAATTTGCATTACCTGCTCTCCAGGTTATCTATAATCTGTAAAAAGCATAGGAAAGTTGGGATATATCAAGCCACTTACGACTCACAGTGAATACATCACCGAAAATTGACATTAAGGATTGCCCAAAATAAAAGTAAGGTCAATCAAAACGAAACAGTGCCCAAGATTTGTCATCAAATTTGATCAAACAAATGTTTGATCAAGACAATTTAACCTTTACCCATCACATTATACCAGAACGTTAGGAAGCTTTTAGAGCATTCTACGATCTCCTGTAATAAATTCATAAACGTTCTATGTCAAATTGGGTATAATAGTTTTGCAAAGTGTATTACCATTTTTAATTTGTTTTGAGTGGTTTTGTGAATTTCTGAATTGTTTTATGATATTGGAGAAAATTTAAGTTTACTATTAGAATATTTTCATAAGGCTGGAAAACAGAATTATTTACGGTTACTAATTTTATATGCTTAATTTATCAATGTTACAGACGTCAATACAAACAACCCGAATGCCGTCGTGGTTGGTTTGGCTCCGAGCAAATTCGACTTCGAGCATATGAATCATTCCTTCAGGCTTTTGTTGCAACCGGCCACTGAGCTCATCGCAATCCACAAAGGACGATACTACAGAACTTCGGACGGACTTTCTCTAGGACCTGGGCCGTTTGTGCAGTGTTTGGAATTCGCGACAGGGAAAAAGGTATAATTAAAGTCGGAACTTTTATTGAGGACATCATTTTAGGCAACAATTGTGGGAAAGCCCGAGCCGGAATTCTTCAGGCAAGCCTTACGATCAGTGCAAAATGACGGTAACGAATTTTCCGCTGAGGATGCAGTAATGATCGGCGACGATGTGAGGGACGATGTGCTTGGGGCGATCAATATTGGAATGAAGGGAATACTGGTGAGGACCGGCAAATATCAACCAGGTTTCTTTTCTCATCTGATTATACTGAGAAATTTGGAGAAACTATGGTTTTTATAGGGTTTATATAGCCACATTGTAACAAGCTAAAGAATCGTAGGATTTAAGATACTTAAAATATTTCTGATAAAATTGGTGTTTATTTATTGGTATGTTTCTTGAGATTATAGGAAAATTTTAGAATTAAGAATCTCTATTGTGTGCTAAAGTATCGTCTTGAGTTTAAGATATTAGTAGTCTTAAGTTGCTCTAGATATTTCTGATAAAACTATTGTTTATTTATTGGTATGTTTCTTGAGATTATAGTATCAGCCTATATAACTTAGCCTTATAACCAAAAAGATCATTTGGTTCAATATTTTCTCCAATCTTTTGTCTGTCCTTGTGTTTATGAAATTCGTATTTTAGAAATGGTTTTACAACAAATATTTAAGAACCGGAACCATTCAATTTTTAGAGGGTTTATTTGTTATATATTATGCGTTCACTTTGTTTAAAATGATCATCCAGTAGAATCTTTTCTATATATTTTGCCTGATAGATATTACTGGCAATATTGATGCCCAGATAGAATTGATTTTGATTAGGTAATATCGATGGTTGCGCTCACTTTTAAAATGAGAAGTGATCTGCAAATCAGTTTACTCATCATTTTGTTGTTTATAATTTTACGTATCAATTTTTTGGGCCATATCCTGGGCCGGACCAAATAGTCAATTCTCAAACTTTGGATGGAGATCAATATTGACAGCAACAAATAAAGCAAAATTCTACTTGATTTATGTTTCTTTTTCAGACGACGAGCTGCAGATCCCGGAGCCGCATCGAATGTGCGTGAATAATTTTGCCGATGCTGTCAATGCGATTGTGGACGGGCAGATCTGAGGATGAATCACGTAATTAATCGTTGTGCAATTTTTGATGCAATGCGTTGTTTATTGTATTGATTATAGAGGGTGATATATTTTACGTTTTGGCTTGGAATGTCATATTGGTATTAATTTTACTGCTAGGGAAAATTGGAAATATTTAACAAATATCATATGGTTACCGTTGTATATATTTTGGTAACATTTTTGAAACATTAATGAGTGCCATTTTGGATACTTTCTAGACAAGTTTTACGTTAGCTTTGACATCTCTTGGACAGAATTATCATTTCTCACATAACCTACAGATGATTTTTTTACTTTGCAAATTTTCGGCGTTAAATTTTGGTGAGTTTTTCCCATAAAAAGTGACGAAGCAAAAAGACCAACTTTTCACCTCGGGCAACGTTGGTCACCTTTGAGTCAATCGGCGCTGTTCTTTCAAATCACTTCTGTATAAAATATGGATCTCTTGTATATTGTTCCCAAAATTGCCGTAATGAATAAAAGTTTAAATGGCCGTCAACTTTCACACTTCACAATAGAAAAATTGGTTTTGGGTCAATCAAAACACAAAGAATTAGGAAGGCGGCGGGCGAACATCTGCGGCACAGCCTTTCAATTCAATAACCACAAAAGCGGTCGTTACAGTCACGGGCAGACCGCTGGACTTTCGTGTAAATATTGTCACTGCTCTCAATTCTTTGAAATTTTAGCAGACGATTTCTGGAATGTCTTCTGGAATTATTTTGCGGTGCGATTCGTTGAAAGATCCAAAGTGTTTTGCGTCGGCGCCTGCTGCATCCTGCAATTCCTGTTCCATGAAAAGCTCAGAGCCGTCTTCTCTGGAGTCGAGTGTCACGAGTCGCAGGACGTCGTCAGTTGGTACTGCGCGAAGTTTTCCGTATGCTCAGGCAAGTTATTTATGTTTAAATTTTCAGTCATGATTCAATGAGACTAAATTTGTGCACTAAAGTAAAATAAATAAAACATTCATTAACAGCTCATTAAATTTCAGTTTCTGATGTGCGTCATCGCTTCGAACACGCTCCTCACGTCACTATTTTGTGTGATCTTTTCCGACGACGCAAAACTAATCTCCTGGATCGGTACTATCTGCTCATTGGTCTCCCTTGTTTCTATCTTCAAATACACCAAATGGGCCCATGTGCCTCTCCTGGTTTGCCATGTAAGTTTTTTTTTGAGTAAGGTTTTCTGTAAGTACTTTTTGATAAATATTACGCAAAAATTAAGCTTGCAATTGAAAAGGAGAATAATGAATATTTTCCGTAGTGAAATGCATTTTTCTTTGACGAAAATGACAAATTTAAACATTTTCTTAACAAATATCGTTAACGAAACTCACAAAAATTCATTACTTTTGCTTCAGAAAGCTTCAGTGTTACTAACTCATTTCAGACAATCGCAACCATTCACATCGGCTCAACTGCATTCCACAAATGGTATAATGGCCCAACATCTGTGTCAAATCCTGCCAAGACCCTCATTCAGTTCGAATTCGACTCCGATCAAGTCCAACTTCGAGCTTTCTCCTTACAGCCCTTGCCGACTGCAAATGTTGAGTATCGGTTCATCCATCCGAACGCGGCACAGATGCGCGCTTGTTTGTCGCAAGTCAACGCTTTCAAACCGGAGGAAAGTGTCAAGTTGCATTTGAATGGCGCACCTTGTTATTATTATTTGCAAGTGGTAAGTGCTTTTTGAAACTGATAAAACGTTTTGGAGTTTTATATAGTAAATTATTCTCGAAACAGAATTACCACAGTGCTGAAAATTTTTGATTTCTCTAAAACTTTCACTCTAAATATGCTAATTCTGCAAACAATGCGATTTGTGTTCCTATAATCCAAGTTCAAATTTTAAGTTCAACTATTAGTCGAAAACGCTTAAGTTTAGCCTTGGTTTTGATGATTTTTGATAGTATTAATCGACTTTTGAGAAAATTTGCTTGGGTTTCATTTCTATTTCGGTCACTCGAATTTGTACAAATGCAGAAACATTTCTCTTATTTCGCGCTTATATTTAAATATCTTAGTCGTTTGCTTTTCAAACATACTTTAAAAACACTATATTTCTAACTAAATTATCTGTTTTAGGATCACCCAAAATTGGCGCCAGGATCGTCGGAGCACACGCCACAACTTTTGGCAATCATTTCTCAGCTGGTTCTGATGGTTGTCGTATTTATGCTGTAAGTTTTTTTAAATTAACTGTCACAAAACGGGTGACAATTTTCACAGTTAAAACAATCGCTCTTTTTATTTCAGGTGCATCACAAGTCAATCCTTCGCCGAATGGTTCATCGAGAAAAAGCGGAAAATAACGCGCCGTCGCCAGGAAAATGACAAACGAAAGCAATTCGAGCAAAACCTGAAATGGTGCCATTCGATTCACAGCGTGCAGACCACTTTGGCAGACGCCAATCGATTTGATTTCAGGACGAGGCCTTCTCACGAAATCCTTCTTTGAAACTAAGTCAATTCAGTGATCGATGATTCAATGATTTAATAGTTATTTGATTTATTAAATTTGTAAATTCTAATTTCATAAGAGTATATATAATTATCTAAGCGGTAATGTTCTTTGTAAACTAAAGTGATTTTCCGGTCAAGGTATGACAAAGCAGTAAAAACTCATTAACTGAATTAACCAAATCTGTGTTTAATTAATCACTTAACGGATTATTCGGCTGCGTGGATGAGAATTGTTTTCCTCGCTATAAGAGCATATTGAGGTGGATATACAGTGGTGGAGGTCAGTTGATTTGCCATGCAAAACATAACTGTAATTCATATAAACATTTTACACGACATTACTTGTTTTATTTTTATTTCCATTGAAAATATAGATATATTTTAGAAACTATAACTGTTCAAATTCAGTTTTAAGCGGTATTCCGCCCGGCTTTCCTGTGTTTGAATTCGGAAGTGAATATTTGACACTCAGCGATGTTGCATAAATGACTCCGTCGTGGCGCACCAGGGATAGGGGAAATTCAACTTTGTCCTCAGCAGTCCGTCCACTCGGCCACTCGCAATTGAGTTTGCTGAGAGGTGGAAGAGGGCAGCGAATGAGTTCTGTGGATCTAAAAAATAAATTAGATTGTGATATTTAGAATATTGCAATTTTTTATATCTCTCGCAAAAAGTTTTGAGAAACCAGATTATATAAAACTGCTGTTCGTTGGTTGCGGTTTTATAGCGAAATTCATCCCAAAAATTGTTTTATTTATGTACTGCTTACTTATGTAAAATTGTAAAACGGGCATTTCTCTGAGGAGTTTGTCAACCCTAATCTAGACGCATCAGGATCATTCAACGCGACAGGAAGTAAAATTTAATATTTCAGTTTTCAGTATCAGAGTTATCATAATCCTAAACAAGCAAATAAACTGTTTTCCAGTCAACAGCAAATCACTTAGGTGGAAGTTGGACTGTTACTCATAAAATCCAGGTTCTTTCTATGACAAGGAAATGACTTGTCGCATGACTTGTTGAAAGAGTTTATCTTCAAACTATACAAGGAACGTCAGCTAGTACATTGCTATATATTATTGTGGTATATTGCTATGGGCATTTCGATCGTTCTATATCGTTTAAATTCCCTGGCTTTGGCGTTATGTTCGTTGCTCAGATCAGAATGAGATTGATGCAGACCTGAGAAACAATTCACTCGATGTGCATCAATCGCATACGATATAGAACGATCGAAATGGCCATAACAATATATCATATCCTAATATAATAATAAGATTACCTGACATAGGTCTCTATCGGTTCTGAGCCGAGCCACACTGTGAGAGACGCGAGAAAATTGTAGCCCGAGATTTCGATGTACGCCAAATGACTTTCGCTAGCTTCCATATTCAAACCTAAAAAAGATAAATTGAATATTGTAAACTAATAATATTGAAATACCGGTAATCATTGGAACGGGAGTGACTTGAGTTTGTACAGGCCCCAATGCTTCATAAAATCGATACTCTGTCGTGTCCGTGGAGATGATTGTCCATGCTGCTCCATCGCAGATTGTATGCGTTGCATTGTTGTTCCTCTTCGCCTTAAAATTTGAAACATGAATGGGTCCGAGTTATTTTCCCAGAGTATCGCAAGCATAAATGAGCCTACGAATCTAAGGATTAAAATTCTATTTTCGATCCTTCGAAAAAGCATAGAAAAATTAAGTCGATTCGCATAAAATCTGGAACCTCAATAAGCTGAATTTTGTCGTTGTTAAGGCATAAATAGACTGAATCCTGGTCGAGCATTTGCAAAGCACATTTATGCAGTTGGCTGACAGGCTCATTCTCGATGTTCAGTAGCACTTCATTTTTCTCTACTTTGCAGATTCTCTGAAATTACATTTCATCAGCACAAAATATGAGGGACACCCTTTGAAGAAAAGAAAAGATATAAGAGTGAAAATAACTGAAAGATATAAAAAAAGTTGAAATTTATGAGAGAATACAATTGTTTAGAAAATTATCGAACCCTAAATGTATTAACCCTTTAATGCCCGACTGTGGGATTTTGCTGATTTTTGGTATACAGAGCACATTTGGGCCCCTTATAACGGGAAAAATATTATTTTTTCTAAATTCGACCAAAAATGGCGATTTTCACGGGTTCGAAAATTTGGTGCGAATTCAAATTTGCGCCAAAAATGAGGTCCTGCACGGAATTTGACAAGCTTATTGGATTCCGCGTAGCCGATTTACTCAGCAAGTTTTTTTTAATTTCCGCAAAAGGTGCCAAATTTCGAAAGTTACGAAGGTTTTTAGAAATCGGAAAATTTAAGGTGACCCCCAAAATTCGTCAATTTTCCTCGATTTTCGTGGGTATGTCTCCAAAATGGCCATTTTTCAGGGCAATATCGTAGATAAAGTGGCTAAACAAATTACATATCCTGATTCAGGACAAAAAGTTGGATATATAAGAGCAATATCAGATTTGAGCTAGGAGGCCAAAAATTGGACAAAAATTACTCCAAAGTTTGCGTATGGTTATCCATACTGTGGGAAATGAAGGGTTAAACATTATGAAACATTTATCTGGGTCGACCCGTAAAATTTTTATATTCTATCACAATCATTTTATTAATCGGGAAGATTGACTGAGACAAATACCGAACATTTTAGGGGCCAGGCCATTTAAGAATGAATCCTATGTATAAAACAAAGCAGACCAAATTCGGCAGAGCCCATCCAGTGGCGCTGTCCACTAATCGCACAATGGACCCATAATTAACGTATCCATCTTTGACGCAGTAATTCTCGGATGTCGGCGATGTTTCTTCGTCCTCCTCATCGACTGAAATATTTATTGTTAGAAAAATATTAGCGAATGCCAAAAATGTTACCAGCCGAGAATTCTTACCTAAATAGATTGTGAATGCGCCCCATTTGTTGGAGCTCGCATTGAATTTTTCATTCTCCACGTGCAAAAATCTCGTTGAAACTGTTTGGGAACGGAGACGATTGAAGAGTGCAACCTGAAGATTTAAATAATCAAACATCAAACCAAAAGATAAAATTACTTTTGTTCCGCCAGCAATGCACAAATATTTGCAGTCCGTACTCTTCATCGATTGCTTTTTCTTCGACGGCTTCGAGATCACTTTGATTCGCTGAGAAGCGAAATTTCCCAAATCGCATGGAGTCCCAGTGGGAATAAAGTTGTAGAAGAAGTTGGTGTCCAGGGTGAAGTATTTTCGCTTGTCCGAGTCACTTATGTAGAGCGTTCTCACGGAACAAAAATCCTGAATTGATTTTTGTTAAGGTCACTAATTTAATTAAACTATTTAATTTATTGCATTTCACAAAGTTTTAGATAATTTTCCTAAGAGATGTAGTCATAAAAGCACAAACTATAAAGAACTAAAAGGGCAATCAAAGATCATAGATCAGAAGAAATAATTCAAGAATTTCCTGTCGCATACCTTTCCATTGAATTCCACGAGCACTTTTTCCTGTTCGGTCATCAGTTTTTCTTGCTGCTGAATGGGAGGTTCAATCGGGGAGCTAATCCCGATATAGCAGCACAGATCAAGTGAATTCGATTGGCCGTTGAAAGACGAGGAGGCATTCGGGTCCATTCCACTAGATCCGTTAGTCGTTTTTCTGAACAGCGCGTCAAGTCTCGACTTTCTTAGATGCCAGCCTTTTGAGCCTTTCAGGTAAATGCACGGCGGGGGGCAGAAGAACCTGAAAATTAAATGTTAGATTGTAATATATGAAAGAAGATGTTCAGAAAATAAATTTATTTTATCCAAGGTTTTAATACACTGTTATAATCGCCTTGGTATTTTGTATTCATACATTTATACAAGAATCCTATAATTACTGTTGACTAGCACTTGTATTCAATAAAATTATTTTGCATTCTTTAAATAGATAAAATCTTGCTCGTTATCGATTAGTATTTTAGGGCAGTTTTAGTCGCAAAAAGCTACCAAAGTAGTAATTATTTGCATGGATGTGGCTTTATGTGGATGCCAAACTACGACACTTAATTATTTCACGCATGCAAAATTAGTACAAAATATTCGACAAAGATTCAATGTTTCATTATTCCAAATGACACTACTACCGTAATTTTTCACCATTTTTTTTCTTTTGTTGCAATATTTTCATGTTGTTAAATTATTATTTCCTGTTGTCGGACAATTTTTATCAGCTGTGCAAAATTTGGTCAGAGACTATAACCATCTCAAGAGCCACATTTGAAGCTACCAGGTGAAATAACCTAACAAACGGCGTAAGCTATGTTTATATTTATTCACACTTATGTTTTGCCTTGCGTCCGTTTTAATCTAGTTTATTTTCATGCACATAAAACTCGTACTCATGCGCAGCATTATCCTCAGATGAATAATTATAGGTTCGGTCCGCTATTTTAATCAACTAACCTCTTTTCGTTTCCATACGACTTCTGTGCCACCTTTGCGTGGTATATGGAGACCATGCAGTCCAAATCGTCTTGGTTCCGCAGATATTCCAACATTGTTTCGCTGGTCAGTTTGTCGGATGTGCTGGGCGTATCTGTGCCGTAAGCTGAAGCAGCACTTGGGTGGATTGCACTTGTGGATGAGAGTGAGACACATTGAGGCATTGAGACCATCGAGGCACTTTGGGGAATTGAAGGCATAGCATTGAGAGCACCGCTGTAGTTGAAATTCTGCTGCTGTGAATTCATAAGTGAAGGGCCTGTCAGTTTTGTAAATACACATAAAGAAACTTTGTAAAATAACGCAAGTACAAACATGACCAAAGGTTACAAATTAGGAAACTTGTTGCAATGTGTTTTGTGCTACTTTATTTTATTATTATACATACAAGCCAAGGTTGTTTTCCAAATGAATTTTTAGATTTCTGTAGCCGTAAGATTTCTGTAGCCAGAAACGCAAGACATAAATTAAAATTTCGCTTCGCTATGAAATAAATGGCAACAATTAATTTGGAACACTATAAAATAGTTACAAAAACTTTTCTAATGACAACAATAAGCATTGAGGTAAATAAATGTTATTAATTTTATTTGGCTTCAGGAATGTCTTCACATTTTGCTATTTGACTGACGCTGCTTTCCGCTGGCACTTTGATTTCCACCGGAGATTCGTTCACATCTTTCGGTGCTGACTTTGAGCTTTGGTTCGAATCTCGATTAGCCTTCATTTGATTCCCTGAAAGATGAACGTTACATAAATAGGTATTAATATTATCATTGTTGTATTAGATTATATTATTATTTTCCCCGTTATAGTTTTATTCCATTTCCCTTAAAGGTAATAATTAACATTGAAATAAAATATGGGCGAGTTGGAAATATAAAGCTCCATCTTTTGGCCAAAATTTGCGGCAAAATGAGCGTTTGAAAATTGAATTATTGTTTCGAGGGGTACGCAGCGGTACGAAAGGGGTTTGAGTCAATATGATGGAGCCCACCTATAGTAAATCGGCCACGCATACGTACAAATAAAGTACAATTGAAAAGTTCAACGAAACTATTGCATAAAATACCAGATTATTATATTAAAACTTAAAAGTTACTTCTCTTAACAACATATGCCTTATGGCGCCGTTCCAGGCGAGCCAGCTTTCCACGATAGTTCTGATAGACGTCCCGTAAAGCTTGCATGCGGTCTTCAATAATTTTGATTTTGCCATTAGCATTCTCCTCAGCATTCAGCATGTCGTCTAAATTTTTTGAATTAGACTGAGAAATTAAATGTCCTGTCATTTTTCTTCTCACTTTTCAGGTTAAGACGAAATAAATTATAAGAGCTAAATAGTAATTAGAAAATAAAAAAACCAGGTTTCATAGCCTTTTTCATTTCCTTGAATTTTATCCATTTTCAAAAATTTTGTCGAAAAGAGAACAACCAAAAAAGTACCGATTGACTAGTCGGAGCTAAAAAATTCACAAGCAAAAAATTTGGTGGTTCCAGTTAATAATAATATCGTACCTAATTCCGGGAGGCCCAAGAAAGCGTAACTCGAGAACATATTTTCGGCTTCCATTCTTTGGTACACCCTTTGTCGAACGGCATGCGAACTGTCGGTATGTGACACGTGCTCTAAATTTATAAATCATCATTCTTCTGTTTAACACTTTTCTCAAGCAAACCTTCATAATCTTCTCCGCCCGAAGTGGCTCCGCCATCTGGCGATTTGGACTTCTTCCGACTGCTTCGCGGTGTCGCTAGCCGATTTTCGGCCAAAATATGTGACATGCCCGGCGATTTGGAATACCTTTGATTTCCTTTTGTGGAGGTTGGAGTAAGCTCGTTTGAGTGGACCTTTGCAGCTTTTTTGCCTGTCAAGTTTCGAGCGCGAGGAGGCGGCGATCCGAATACTTTAGAGGATATGGCTGATTTGGCATCATTTGAAGTACTCGACGCGCCTAGAAAAATACACGTATAGAATATTACCAAATGAAACGTTTTATATCAAACTTTTAGTCGGTATGAGAGGTGTGACGATCGTCACAAGTATAACTAAGAATACTAATCACTAACTAATTATTACTTAAAATTAATAATCAACTAATTACTATTTATTACTATTACCAACTACTTAGTAATAACTAAGAATATTAATCAATGAAGAACCATAACCGAATTTTAATTTGCAAAAAAAGTCAAATATCTTTAAGATTAATAAAATTGGGTCAAAATCAAATGCTATAAACTTATACTTTAGCTCGATAGTCTACACATTTTTTAAATTTCTAACATTCAACAAAGCAAATTTAATTTTTCATTAATCAACTTTTACCATGTAAGTTGATTGAAAATTTGATTGACATTTCTTATTTTATATTCGCTCTCTATATATAATTCTTTGCCAAATGAATACAAAAATAGTGACTTACATTCATCTTCTTCGTTTAGCGGCGTCTCTGTTAATCGAACAGAAGATCCTTCATCGAAATCCTCCACTGCTCCACAGCTAAAAAACTGTATAAAGATTCATAGAGACGACTGCAACATTACCTTGATACCGTAAGAGGGGGACTTTTCATGGTTTCTTCCGCACTGCTTCGCGCCGTCAACCCGGGCACAACAGAAAGAGCTTGAGTTTTGCTGACGTCCAACACTTCAGTCGATTTCGATGATTTGCTGGCTGATTTTTTGCTTGGCCCCGATTTCTCAGTTTGGGCTTTGGAGGCTTCGCCTGCTTTGTTCTTTGAAGCCACAGTGATTGTTGTGGAGCAGACAGACAACTCTTTGCACATTATAGACAAAGAAACTGAAAATGATATGTGAGTGGAATGATTCTAGACATTTTGAACAATGGAACATTGTTCATCTTTCTCAGAAACGATCAGAGAGGTATTTGCATTGCTCGCAGAGTAGTTGAGCAGTTCAATTTTTTCAGAAGGCCATTACATATGTCTCCCGCACTTTAAGAACACATGAAAAAATATTATGGAAGAAATATTTTGATACGCTGAGAGCACGGTAATTTTTTGCTACTTGAGAAATTTTATAGCTGTTTAGAGTTTGCAAAATTGATCCGAAGGATTATTTTTCCGCTCAATTTTCGATCACAAAGTCGATCATGGGTAAAAAATTTTCAAAATCCTAGTGCAAGGACAAAAATTCACAAACCAATCAAAAATTCCTATTTCTAGCTCTAATCCTTCTTCAAACTTATACTCTATGAAACCTCTATAATTATGAAAATAACTACTCACTTCCTTCGGTAATCTCTCCGGTACCTTTCAAGTTCACCTCGAGCACCTGTGTGGGTTCTGTCAGGGCCGTTGAACCCGCTTGCAGAGGCGAAAATGAAGGCGGGATGGGAGGAGGTGGCAACAAGTTGGAAGAATACGGTGATTCCTTGCTGCGATTTCCTCGATTTTTCGGTGTTGAAATATGAAGCGGAGCGGTCGAATCATTCCCGACTGTCTTGGATGACATAGAGCTGGAATGAGCTATTTGGTGTGCCGGCGTCATCACTACGGAATATGGAGCTACTGGAATTTGCAATATTTTCTGTGGATAATATTAAAATAATTTTAGAATTACTGAATTCGTCATGGTGTCGTTTTTAAATAAACTTAACTAGGCTATTTTCTACAAAATGAATATGCTATATCCTAGAAAAATTGGATCATCAGATCTGATATATAGATCAGATGTATTCCGATGTTTGGGAGGGGGTTCATGGACCACGGAGCATCTTTTTTTGCTTTCAGCTCATGAGGGAGAATTAAGTGTATCCTACCTGTTGGCACAGTTGCCGGGAACATTAGTGTAGAGGAGCAGGGCACTGTTGCTTGTGATGAACTTGGAGTCATTGACGATAGCTGCGCATGAGCCATAGAGGAGGATGACAAAGCCACCGAAGCTGGAACGGGCGGGGACCGTAGTCCTCTGTGAACGGTGACAGAAGATGGCAAAGTCAGGTTAAACTTTGGTTCTTGAGAAGAATAGGCCTTGCTGGTAGGTGGCGGCATTATTGTTACCTAAAATTTAAGTAAAACACTTGACAAAAAAGTGAGAATGCTCACCTTGTATGGAGGCGCAACATGTATAGGCGATTTTCCAACAATAGGTGATGTCGTCTGTTGTTGTGCCATTTGAGCAGGTATTGGTGGCGCAGAATAAACTCCAGATGGCATAACAGGCGTGGGCTGGTGTGCTGGACCGACCACTCCAATAGCTGCACTCGACATGTAAGATGTGTTCTGATAAGTTCCAGGTTGGTTAATTTGTTGGTGAACTGGGCCGGGGGATGGGCTTTGTTGCAGATTTTGGCCTCGGTGAAACTCTACGAATGGTAGGGGTAACGCCTGTTGCTGAGTATGTGAGTGTTTCGGAGTGCTGGCTGTTGAGGACACGCTCTGTTCCTTTGATTCTTGTTGTTCAGACTCGGATGACCTGCGTTGTACCTAAAGAGTTTTGACTTAAATTTAATAAATAATATGCCTCTCTTAAACTAATATTTTGGACAGTTTGTGGCAAGGAATACATTTGCCCTAAAAGCAACTCTTATACAAAAATGATGGATGTTTTTAAGATCATTTTTTTACTTTTTACGACTTTGCAGGACTATCTTATTCGTGTTATGTGCACATGTTTTTGTTATTTTTGTACCTGCTGATGGCTGGACGATGTTGAGGCATGATGCCCGTGTTGCAAATGAGGTATAGTGAACTTGACCGGGCTGTGTGCTTCGGAGCCGATAATATTTCCGTGTGCTCCAGTTTTAACTGTCAAAGAACTCGGATTTGCCTGAAACAAATTTTTGTTACTCAACATAATTAACAACATTATTGTAGTTGTAATGTGAAATGACATGATAATAATATACTAGTGGAGCGTGCGCCGCCTGTCGGCGGCGCCGAGGAAGTCTGAATCAGTGGGCCCCTGCGCCGCGTCCCCCTCTCCATTAAACACACTGTTTATGTAAACATGTTTACAAAAGAGAGAGGCAAGGTTGTTTACGATTACGCAATCACAGGGCCAAAAAATCCATGAGGGGGTATCATGGTTCTGGAGAATGCCCTCAGGGCCCGTAACTTTGAATAGAATGGAGGTAACTCAGAAGGTAAATTTTTTTCGTCATATAAGTCGACCCTAATAAACACATTCCCCAAGTTACTTTGGTGGTGAGTGGGAAAAAAATTGCTCACGGACGGAAAATGGCGCTATTATAGAAGGGCAAAGGGCATGACAAGTATAATAAATGGCATAATAAAGTGCCTAACAGTCCCATCTTAGAAAATCAGATTAACCTGTAAGTATTTTTGCAATGGCGAATGATGATCTTTACTTGACGCAACAGAAGAACTACTCAAGGGTGAATGATACGCAAAAGTTGAGCTCTTCGATGAGTGATGTCCGTGGGCCTGACTGTGGCCTGTCGACTTTGAACTGCTTTCTTTTTCCAGTCCTTTACTCGGCTCCGACGAAGTAGAAGTCTTGGATCCCGTGACAGAGGACGATAGACGGCGAGGGCGCTGTTGATCGCTGGAATAGGCATGCGTATGAGCCAGAGATGGGATGCCGTCGGAACTGTGACACCAGTCCATGGCTGCAGTGAAAAGTTGAGGTGGCAGTTCGTTTGGAACAAGCTTTTCCAAAGCTTGTGTGCTGGATCTTTCGTCCTAAAGCAGAGAATTAATTCTGTTCAAGACTTTCATTACTATCATTTTTATTAGAAGCTTGGCGGGTTAGTACAATATATTTTCAGCAAGTATATAGCAAAGGGCGAAACAATGAAAGTTAAATCAAAACTTATCCTTAGGGTTTACTAATTCCAAATGCTTTTTAAATAATATTATAAACTTTGTTAGGCTATAGCCTAGTTTATTCCCCCTCGGATTTTACAGTTTTCGTAGTGTGTTGCCGGTGGATCGTTTTATTGGCCATAGTAGATTGTAAAATAGTGTGTAAGAAATTTGTCTGATGTTTAATTTACAATTTTATTTTTCTTCATTCGTAATAATCACACAATTTTTTCGTTTTGTGTGCAGCTTTATGCCTTACTATTTGAGAAAAACACATCTACCGGCGGCACAATATAAATACTAACAATCTAGACTAAAACAACCCTTATAAGGCGCCAAACAAGCCATTAGGCTTGGGCCCCGCTGTATGAGGCCTAAGGGACTTAATCTTAGGCTTAAGCTCCCGAACAACCCTTACTCCCGAACAATCAGACCGTAAAAATACGATCCACCGGCGGCAAAGACCAAAAAAATTTTCAGAAAATCCAATTTTACCATAGTGGGTATCATGGTTTTCAATAAATAAATCGCGGCCAATAAAACGATCCACCGGCGGCACACTACGAAAACTGTAAAATCCGAGGGGGAATAAACTAGGGGGGCCCTTTGTTAGACATTTCAATTAATTTATAATTTGGCGAATAAAATCTCGTATTTAGGAAAGCCAAATTATACCTTCTCGTCAACTCTAATTTTATGTAGCATCAGCCATTCGTCGTATCTTGAATTCCATCCTAAATAGTGGACGAATATTTTGGTGGCATTGACCATATTCTTCAGCGCATCCTTAATTTCCATTCCCATATTTTGTAGCGTCAAATCGTTCAAAACTGGAGAAGACGGATGCGTGATTTTTCCCAACTCGAATGCATTGACGAGCGACTTTGCAATTTCCGGAAGTGGTGGTTGCCGCACTGTGATCACTCGAGCGTCGTAAAAGCGGAGATGATGTCTGGCGTGCACTTTTTGGCCCTGGTAGAAGCGCGTGAAACTAAAATCCAAGTAATACCATGGGAATCATCCAAATGAGATACTTACATATGAGCGTTCGAGTAACCAACATCCTGCTCTTCCACAGCCTGATGCCCGGCTGGAGATTTGACACGATCTTCTTTAGTAGAAGATCCACGACGACGGTGCAAACGCTTCACGGCTAAAACGACATCTATTATCTCCAGCATAAAAAAATTATTACATCTTCAAAAATTTTCATTGAAATTATTATACCAAACACACCACTTATTAGTTAGATATTATATTTTTTATCATGTTCGATCCATAGGCTGCTTACCTTCTTCATCACTGCTCGTAAAAGCATTGTCGGAGTCTCGGCTTTCGCGCTTCAAAACGACAGTTTTGCTCTTTTTACCATCTTTGCTCTTGGAATAAGATTTGGAGCTTGAGCTGCTGGCTTTCTCGTCCTTCTCCGATGATACGGCATCCCTGAAATAGCAACTTCATTTTGAATCTAACATTCTGAAATTTAAATTAAATTGAAATAATTTATTGCGATACATCACAATATTTGCATACTAGCGCGCTAACGCGCGGGGAGTCTATATCAGTATGCCTTTTCTGTTTTAACTTCACTCACATTCCAAGGGGAAGGTCGGGCGCTCCGCGCCCGACCACAGGACTGGCTCGCCACCTGCGGTGGCTCGCAAACTCTGTCCGATTTTGGCTCAGTCTAAGTTTGGCTCAGTCTGAGTTTGACCCTCCCGAAAAAACCGGGACTGACACGAAAAATAAGCACTGGATAGAATGGCCCTCCCGAAAAAACCGGGACTGACACGAAAAATAAGCACTGGAAAACCGAAAATGTAGGTACATTTTAGCTAAATTTTGACCTGAAATTCGAATTCTGAGTATGGCTCAGTCTAAGTTTGGCTAGTCCCTCCCGAAAAAAGCGGGACTGACACCAAAAAATACAGAATGCCAAGGGTGGGAATTCAAATTCAAATAAACGTCCGGCATACGGACGCACGCACATCACTGACTTACTATAAGGATAACTTGTTTAAATATATCTATCATTTAAAATTGATAGTATCATCGAATTCATCGAAAAACTTTACTAATAAATTAGTAACGATTTAACGGCAATAAACATACAGTTCAATTTTAAGTAAACTGTATTTTGAGCAAGCTTCTAGACTTTACTAGAGCAAACTTATTGACATTCCGAATCAAATCAATAATTTACCCCTATTGGGAGCCTGATTGAAAATTATATTCATTCTATTATATTTTTGTATTTAATTTCTTCAATTAAAAAAGTCACTTTTCTGTCATACAAGCCACTCACTATTAAAATATTCTCGGAACTAAAATCTCACCTCTGTCTTTTTTCATCTTGTTTTGAAGGTTTTCTTTCATATTTGCTCTCATCTTCGAATGAGAATTTGTGTTCAGAGGAAGTTTGTCCGGGTAAATTTGTAGAAGATGTGGGCTGGTCACGGGCGGCAGGTATCCACCGAAATTCTGGTGACCTTTCGGCTTTCATGTCGGCTTCATTTTTGTATTCTACAGAAGTTGAGGCGGAGAGTGTCGAGGAAATTTTTGCAAGTTTATTTTGCGGTGGCTCCACGGAGGAATCCTTGGAAGACGATCTGTGGTGTTTCAAATTTTGTTTTGAGCCATCCTCTTTGACGCGATCATGATCCTTGATTTTGCTCTTCTCTTTCTTCTGTTCAGTTGGCTTTTTCTGCAATGAATAAATGCTATACAGGAAACGGTTAAAAATTAGACTTACCTCATTGTATGCCGGCCTGATAGTTCGAGAGCTTCGAGCGGTGCTTGAAGAGCTTCCGGCCCCATTTAGACTGGAATATCCCAGATGTTTCATAAAGGCCTCGAATTTTTCGAAGTATCTGAATTTTTAATGATATCATTATTAATAAAGCGAGCGATTCAATTTCAAGATGGCATATCTATCTAAGATGTCTATTCGGTTAGCCTAAATTAATAACTTAAAAAGGTAATCCAATTTTCCGCAACAGATACCATGCGAATATCCCTATATGCTTTTAACCGGTGTAACCTTACCTTAAATACGCTATTTTGACTGCCTGGGGTGTGAGTATTTTGACAGTCTCATCAACTTTCCCTTCTGACGCGTGCTTGTTCCATTTCATCTTTGATATGACGTTCCTCCAACGTAACTCCTGAGTCACTCTTTTGTGACCTCCCAACTGCTGGACCACATCGTAAAAACGGTACAAATCGATTTCTTTCCCGCCCAGAATGGGAATCCGGTCCATTGATCTGCCACTTTCGTCCTGGAACTTATAGAAATGTGCCACAAATCTGTCACGACGCTCGCTGTATCCCTCATCTTGTTCATCATCATCGCTGCTTGAACTTTCGTCGTTGCCCGAAGCAGGACTGAAAATATTGGTTTAAAAATAAATAATATAAAAATATTAAATAAAGTTCATATATGGCATCAAAAATTTTAATATGCAAAGTCATTGTTTCGTTATATGGGACAAATCATGTTAATAGCCATAGGGTAAAAAATTAACATAAAGCTTCATTATGTTTATGAAACCTCTACATGTTTTAATTTATTTTAATTCTCTTTTAAATATTCTAAAGCATAGCAGAATACAGAACCTATAATGGCAATGGTTGAATTCTTTCACCAAACACATGCAAATAAAATTCATACCGCTTTTTCACAATTTTCGATTTGTCGTTTTCTTTTTTGGAAGTAGATGGCTCTTTGATATTTGACAGCTTTACATTCTTGTCCCAGCTTTGGGGTAATTCTCCTAAAACGTTACTCAGTTAAATACGCACCAAATAATATTTCCGAACAAAAAAAGCCTTCCATATACAAGGTATTTTCTTTTAATAACGCTTAATTGTTATTCCAACTCAATATCACCTATTTCACTTTTACATGTGACGAAAAAGGTACACAAATAAAAATAATAACTGTCTTTGAATTATTTCCTCATTAACAATTTTAGCTAAGAGACGGTATATTTGAGACTATCTATAAATAACTCACTTTTTGTAAAATAGAGATTTGCTCTCTCAAATGCAACTCTAAGACCAGCTGTTGAGGCGTCAGGCAGTTTCTTAGAACTTTCTGGATCAAACATTTGCAGCTGCTCAATTTGCGTCAAGTGACTAAAATAATGCATTAAAAATTGCAATACTTATAAACTATTGGTCTTACTATCGCCCATTTTGGAAACTTCTCACAGGAATTTGTCTCTTGGCAATCAACTGGGGCGGCACTCTGTTATCCTGAAACTCCTTAGCCGCTACCACCAGACCCAGTTGAACACGACCCCCGGTCCTTGGTGGAACGTATTCGTTTATTATCACAACGCTGCCAGGCGGAAACTAAAAATCAAATGATTAATAAATGCTTTTTTACAGACTCGACTGCCATGGCAGCAAAAAAATTGCATATGAGCATAATTCAAATCGAATATAGAAAAAAACTGAAAGCAGTTTATATTACATGCATCATTACAACCGAAGCTTAAAAGCTCAGAAACCGCTATGATTGTCATACTTTAAGTGTCCTTTAAGATTCTATTATTGACTAATGTCTCGATATCGACTAATATCTCGCCTAATATTGTTTTATGCTAACCTTTGGATCTTCTCCGACAGTGAAATTTGTCTGTCCAGAGGCATCAGAGTGACTTGCTGCTTTCTTTTTGCGATCTGTGGTACTGTCCGTACTCATAGATTTCGACATCGATTTTTGGCTTTTTCCCATCTCTGAGGATCCGTGGCTCGGCTTTTTTGTAGACGCTTTTCTGTAATAATTAATTTTAGTATTGCAATTCTTGTTTGATTTGACGGTTAATTAATTTTATGGGTTTGTCTATGCAAAAACAGAGATAAACATATGATCTCTCTTCTTGCAAGACGTAAAACGTAACTTTCCTTTAAATTCACACTCATTTCAGAAATGAAAGATCCATGAATGTCTCTAAATAAGATCTTATCTAATCTCACATTTTTTGCAATGATAACCCTGTAATTATTGTGGCGTATGCAATAAAATATGCCTGCAGCTAACTGTGCACTCCTCCAAATTTACAATAATTATAAACCCAACTTACGATTTAGAAGTGTCCTCAGCTTCTTTCTTAGTCCCAGCTTCGTCTTTCTTAGTCGATTTTTGTTTCTCCTTGTTGTTGCTATTCGGGTTTACGTCTTCGGTGTCCTTAGTTTTCTTTTTCTTCGCTTTCTTATCATCCGATTTTTCGGTAGATTTCTTGCCAGATCGTCCTTCTGGGCTTGCCTCGGCCTTCAATGCATTGACGGCTGCTAAAGTCTTGTGTAGAAGTTCATCTTGGGATGCTTTTGTGGCAACGTCCTCGCCCACATCCGACATTTCAGAGTCGTCATTCACACGTGTCAAGAGATTTCCCATTGAAGGATTCGCCAATACACTGCTTGATCTGAGCAAACCTAAAATTTCAAAACATGATTCAAAAAATACCGAAATTACAGTTTGGAACGCATTTAAAGCAATTTGGCCAAAATATTTTTCCCGTTAAATTCGCCAAGCCTAAATTTTTTATTTTCACTTAATTTGTTCTCGAAGTCTCCTGTGTAATAAAATTTAAGGTAAAGCGTAAGATAAGTAAGGTAAAGCTTAAGATAAAAAATTAACCAATCCTAGCATATTTTCCCCAACAACTTTAACAAAGCTGTTATTAACACAATCAATAAAACCACCTAGCATGTCAGAGGTTATTTTGAGTTAGCACTTGTTTTGGCTCTCATCCTCTTACCAAAGGTAATAATTATTGTGAACATGAAGAGGATTGGCTACCCATAATTAAACTTCTTGCTCTCACTAAAAGCAACAATTTTCTTACTGTTTCATAAACTTTATACGCTTTAAAACTTATTCGCAATTCTAAACGTTGTATACTTTTCTTTTGTTTAACCTTATTTAACTAATTGGAAAATGCCTGGGTACTTATGCGTTATCTGTCACACAAAAAGTCAAAATTTTAAAATAGCCTAGTTAGTGCTTCAAATGATTGTAAAAGTGATGAGTCATTGCTTTTATTACTCTATCTTACAAATTAGAACCACTATAAAGTAATGACTCATCACTTTTACAATCATTTTGAAGCACTAACTAGGCTATTTTGAAATTCTGACTTTTTGTGTGACAGATAACGCATAAGTACCAATGCCTGAGACTAACACTAAATCTCACCTGCTGGACCTTGAAGCGAAGGTGTCGGTGATTTAGACGAAATTTCACTATTTTCTCCATACTTCAATGCGGCGATGGCTCGCGTTGCCGACCTGGTCGATGCAATGCCTTTCAGAGGCGTGACAGACGCACTTCGTACGTGTCGTTCCAACCCTCGACGGGAAGGAGTAGGTGAATTTGCTGCTGTGGATGATGATGAAGTTTGTCGCGTGCCCAAATGGGAGCTAGTCGATGGTTCAGTGTGTAGGTCCAATTCGTCTTCGCTGTTCGATGCGGAAAGGGCGTCTGGCGCTTTGCGTCTTAAATAAAACAATCATTATAAACTTTTTATGACATTTGAATCTCGAAGAATTTTATAGTATATACTTCCCAAAAGTTTACCTATTAGTTAATTTATAGAGTCAAAACCGCTATACTGTTAAATTGTTAGTGAAGCAATTTTCGCTTGGTTTTGTCTGCAAATTTCTGTTATGGTGATCATCAAAAAGATGTAGCAATTTGTGGTATTATGCGCGAAAAACGACAGATTAGCTTAACATTGTTCCCAAATTTGGGAAGAGTCTATAACGGGTTTCTTACGATAATTTCCCTATTCCATAATTTAAAACACACTTCGTTGCTTTCTTCTGCCCTTTCGTCCTGCCGAGCATGGAATTGACGAAAGATTCAGGATGGTAAAGCGGCATGGTATCCAAATTCGCTGCTGAGTCAAAGTGCTTTGCGCCTTTCAAACATAATTGTGTCCTCCTGAGAACCTTTTCATCACCGTCATTGAACACTAAATAAAATTTTTATAGAAAAGCTTAAAATCTGCTTAAAAATACTTACCGACCGTATAACTGCTGTAATCCTTGATTGACTGTATTGCACCTTTGTGCGTCAACTTTCCTTGCGTCACTTCAACGATCTGATTCATTTCCAGTTTTCCTTTGATGTTGGTGTCGTCCACTGTCACATTGCCAAATGGTGGCTCTTTCAGAAGGACCTAGAAAAATTTAATTAATATTATTTGACATGGAATTTTCAAAATCATCTTTCAGTTTTACACGAAAAAGCATAATTTTCTAGAATATACTAAAACAATTTTGAACACAGTAAAAATTTTAAATACTCATATTATCTCGAAAATTATGGGCTCTACCCAGAATGTTATTTCTGCATATAATTTATTGGCTTCCAGATATTATTCCCCACCATTCTCGCTTGGCACGAATGAGCTTTTCTATTAAGTTAATCTTATTTCCTAGATATTATCTCCGAACGCTTGGTTAAGAAATGTAAAATAAAATATGTACATTTGCTTCCACAAAATATTTATTGCTATGGAAACATGATATATAACATTTTGTCATTTTTATGCAAAAATTTACCTTGCATTTCACGGACTTGACAATTTTCTTGACTTTAGCTTCGCAAAATGCGCCTTTGAACTTTGCGCTGATTTCCGTTCCCACGACGAGAAATGGAGGATCGTCAGACTAAATTTGTAATTTTTATATCATAAGAACTGAAAAAAAACAAAAATCACACTTACCTGCATGGTCGATCTGAGCGATTGAACTGTTTATCGAGAAGATCTTCAGAAAAGATTCTGCGAGATTCATAAGCGCAATCTACTAAATGGCTTTTGAATTTTGAAAACGCTCAGCAGTAGAGTACGGTAAAATGATTTCGTGGCAAGACTCATTCGCATTGAAACGATTATTTGTGCTTAGTAAATGGGAACACAATGAGAATAAACAAATGAGTGTTCTAATAAAATATCGTAAACTATTTTTTAAACCGAGTCACTAACGCACCCAGGGGGTACCGGGGGTACGCACCCCCCCCCCCCAAATGGGAAAATTAGAAAAAATGAGTGTAAATCAGTGCAAATTTGGGCAAAAATTTGGTCCGGTACCCACCCCCCCCCCAAAAATCCAAAAGTTGGTCATCCCAAAAATACGGTACCCCCCAAAATGGCCATTTCCACTGAAACGTACCCCCCCCCCAAAAAAAAAAATCCTGGGTGCGTCCCTGAACCGAGTATTACCAAATTTGTTGAAATGTGAATAAAAATTTACATTGGCTGAGAAGAATATTGTTTCAGGAGGCGTATGAATTTTTGAGTATTGTTAGAATTACAATACCTCCTCTCATTTATTTTGTAAGGAAAACTCAATTTCAAATTTGCGCGAAAATATAATTGCGTGCCAAAGGGGTAAAAAGTGGTCGCTGGAAATTTTTAATGAGGGGGATTTCTTGGCAGGGGTCTCCTCTAGAGATCGGTAAAAAATTTTGAGTGGGGCCCTATTAGAGTAAAAATGTTTACAATCAATACTTTTCCCTATTGATGTAGGCGCGCGGAAAAGAGCTGTCTCCAATAGGAAAAAGTATTGACTATAAAAATATTAACTCTTATAGGGACCCACTCAAAATTTTTTACCGATCTCTAGAGGAGACCCCTGCCAAGAAATCCCCCTCGTTAAAAATTTCCAGCGACCACTTTTTACCCCTTTGGCACGCAATTATATTTTCGCGCAAATTTGAAATTGAGTTTCCCTTACAAAATAAAAGCGAGGAGGTATTGTAAGATTTTTGTATTAAAATTTTGTAAGTAATAAGTAATCAGACTTTACAAGCGTGATGTTAGCAGTGCTTTTTATTTTCATCAAATAATTTCCGCATATATTATAACTTTTTTTATTGTACAAAGTATTATATTTTTCTCTAGTAGTACAATTTTTTTGGGGGCAGCCGAAGGCCGGTCCCTAAAAAACCTTGCGCCCGCAAGGTTTTTTGGAACCCCATCCTCAGTGGGTCCCGGACTAGTGAAGAGGAACCGGTCAAAAACTAGGCCTCGGCGAGTCTCCTTTCACTGTCTGCACAAAGCCTATACTTAAAGCATTGTTTTTGGTTATCAGTGATAACCAAAAACAATGCTTTAAGTATAGGCTTTGTGCAGACAGTGAAATCTTATTATCTCTCTTTCTTAGTAAAAATATAATGCCGAAAAAAATATTCTTCTTAACCGGTTCCCCTTCACTAGTCCGGGACCCACTGATGGGGTTCCAAAATACCTTGCGGGCGCAAGGTTTTCATTGAAACGATTATTTATGCTTAGTAAATGGGAACACAATGAGAATAAGGCACCGGCCTTCGGCTGCCCCTTATCAAACCCCCGCGGACATTTTTTGGCATCTTTTTACTGGAACCTTCTAGAAGGATGAGTAATAGCTTAAATGAAAGGTAAGACTCTGTGCTACAAATCGGTATATTACTTGCCGCATATCGATTCAAGATTCTCGAGATTTAATTATTTTTGTCTCAAAATTTCAACTTTTTTTGAAAAATCGAGAATTTGAGACAAAAATAATTAAATCTCGAGAATCTTGAATCGAGATGCGGCGAGTAATATATAGATTTGTAGCCCAGAGCTTTAGCTTTGATTTAAGCTATTACTCATCCTTCTAGAAGGTTCCAGTAAAAAGTTATGCCAGAAAAATTTTGGTTTGTGATTCACAATATTTTGAAAATTCCTTCGGTATAAATCTTGAGGCAAATCGCTGTTACAGTGAAGACGAGAGCAGTGACAAAGAAGTATCCGCCGTAGACAACGAACTGAAATCAATTGGTTAATATGATTTTGATTTCTAGGATAACAACCATATCTCCCTATAGATATATATATTGAGTCATCAGTCGTTATTTGTGGATTAATTCTACTCGTTAATTGACGAGAGGAATAGTTTCAGCCAAATACTTAGGAATGATAGTGCTCCGAATACATATATATTTTAGAAACACGACAACCTTTTAGCCTTAATCCTTTAACTCCTAACATAATTTGTATATATTGTCCATTCGCCCAATACAAATAAAAGTAAATTTTAATCTATTATTTTGCTACAGCTTATGAGACACTGTAAATGCTTTTTTATTCATAAATATTGTTCCCTAATCTTAAGAAAAAATTTAAGAACACACTAAAAATAAATACGAATTAATATTTACCTGCGCTTCGATATCCAGAGCCCACCAGCCGTTCACATCCGCTACTGCATACGTCAAAATGCATTGAAGGAAAAGAGCTACGAAAGTGTTCAGTCCAAATATGAGGCCGTAGCTGTTAGTCTTCAGGTGTGTGGCTATCAGGTTGCTAAAGTAAAATTATTAGAACCTTAGAAAACGATTTTAATAACGAAACCTTGCAACCGCAATCAAGGTGTAATAAATGCAAGAGATGACCATATATAAGGCGTAGTCGACATAAATATTTTCCATCCAAACCATAAACAGCAACATTGCCGCAATTGACAGTGACGATATGGCAGAGGTCAGGCCACCGTAAGCGTGCCATTCGAAATTGGAATATTGAAGAGAGAAGGTGCACAGCGCAGCTGTAAATGACAAACGGTATAACAATACTGTCCAGAAATATCATTGAGGGTTCGCAGGTGCTAAGCTTACATGCCATAAAAATTTAATCGTGTTAGCAATCTCATGAATGGAAAATAAAACATTGAAAGCATTTCCATCTGTAAGCCATTTTTGAGATGACAAACTTGCGGGATAAAGTCAACCCTCACTTAAGTAGCACACTGCCTTTCGTCGCTTAGTGGGTGTTACTTAAGTGTGCTTGCGTTATCTCAAAGCTGCAAAAATTTTCTAACAACTTATTGTAAAATCCATAGAATAACGTCTATTTACCTGCCAAGGTGTTTAAGCTCTCAACTAAGCCATTTGCCATGGGAGCTCCTTTGCTGTGTCGTAAAGACCAAAGCGTTTGTATGAAATTGAATATCTAAAATTTCAATCAATAAATAACTGGTGTCTGTCGCAAACAATAACTGATCTGTTGAGATCCGCATGAGGCAAGAATCCACCATATTGACCATTGAAACACCGTTTTGTCTTTGCAGCATTCCCAAATTTTGATCATATTACTTTTGAGGTGATTTCCACATCCATTTTTCTTTGGAGAATCTTCGACCTCAGATTTTTCCTCTTTCAGGCTCGAATTTGGTATTGCAAAGGATTTGGCTAGGGTTGCGTTTTGATTTGGCTCGAGCGGACGGAGTTCTTCACTAGAAGCTTCTTCTTCTTCATATTCTTCTTTTGATTTGTTAACGTTTGGCAATATAAGTGAAATTGGAACCAGGAGAATGAATACTGCGAACGTAATCTAAACAGTACATGTTGCAATTATTTTGGAATATTAGGGGAAGAAAAGTGTAATTTAGGAGGAATACCCCTTAGGAAGACTACGTTTTCTGATCTAAGAGTGTTACTTAGAGAACTTTCGGGAAACTTTTTGGAGGTTCCACAAGTTATAGGAGAATTATAGCTTTTAACAATAGTAAGCACCGTTTTTTGATACTAAATGTCAACAAAAACTTGCATATTACTAAACTAGAATATTTTATCAAATCAGTGAATAGTATGAGTACAAACTCAAAAAACTACGCTCTTCTAAAAAATATATAAAATAATGAATTATTAAAATAAACAAACAGCAAACTTATCAATTCAATAAAGAAATTAAAAACAAAACATCTTAAATAAATATAGCATCAAAGCAATATAAAAATGTTGCCCAAGTATCTCATGTACCTGATGTAGAAGCAAAAGGTTGCCAAATCCGGTCGACACTAACAGTTGCCCGATTGAATACGCCAGAAATTTTCCTACTTTAGTCGAACTTCTCACGTAAGAGGTTATCTTCTTGTATTGTTGCTTGTCCACTACTGCATATAGATATGATTGATAGGCCACATCCGCGCTGGTTGAGATTCCTAAACATTGTGATGCTATTTTTGGTAAAAGGGCGACTTTATATCTTACCATAAAGAATTTGCATGAATTGCATGTGTTTGACGGAGATCCCAAAAACAAGTACGGCCCATGTCGCACACAAACTGACGGCTTCGAGAACGATCACAGGCTTATATCGCAACAGATCAGTGAGGAAGAATAGAGGTAGCTGAAATAGTAGGTATCATTTATTTCATTAGAACGTATAAAAAACTTTATAAAAATCATACCTGTGATATCAAATTCGAATACGTCCAATATGGGTAGATCTCGCCATACAACTGCTCATTAGTAAAGTTTTTGTAATCAACGGATTCCAAGTAAGGCGTCAGAAATGGAATTCCTGAAAGTTTGAGTTGGATGGAAACATTATATGATATTAGAAAAAGTTAATTCGTTTTTTGGGCAAAATATGACGAGCACTTCCTGTTAAGGATGATAGATTTTCCACTGCTCTTTTTGCAATTGTTGATAACCGTAATGTAGGTTTAAGTAAAGCATCCAAAACTTATAGTGGGTAATGTGTAGAGTAGTTGAAAGGTGAATAAAGTGTTTTATGCTCATATCAAATTTCTCATTTTACTTCAGCGCTCTATATCCTTAAATGGACTTGCAGGATAAGGACTTTGTCGAATTGGGACGAGCTATTTTAAGTTTTCCTATTGATTTGATTTTTTGCAAAAACCTTACTTTCTATATAATTTTAGTGTATAGTTTTTAGTATAGTTTTTAGTAGACTATCGTAGCTCACTGAGGGCAGAGGCTAGAATTAGATTTAAGGTTATGCCACCATAAATTAAAAATTATATAAATCGAGGAAACATAAAATTTAGCAATCTTTCACAAAAGTTAAACGTTTTCAACAACAATTTTCTCAACATTATTTTTCAACCATTTCCAAATGACATTAATTCAAAAATTTACCTGGTCTGAACTTCTTGAGCACTCCATAGATGCAAATCAACGCAACGGTCCATTTTAGATTCATCTGAAGTCATTTATAGATATCCGCCGCGATTCTTGACCTTAAAACGAACATATTATTGACAAATATAATGTTAAATATTATCTTGCATTTCTGCTTCCCGAGCAGGCGAAAGAAGGAAGTTAGTAGGCAAAAGCATTGATTAAATGTGCGATCAGCGATCATTGAACTTTGCTCTGCCACTTGCATCGAAATCTGAAATGGAAAATTATTAGTTCGAAAGCCGTGAGAAAATTATTATTTTGTGCAAATTATTATTTGAATCCATTGGCGTTTGGTTGAGAATATTCTGGAAGCCGTTTAAATTCAGGAGAGCTTTGGGTGCGAAATCCATATTTATTATTTATCTTATTAATCTACTATCCAGAATTTCTTTAGTGATTTGTATGCTATTGTTTTTCAATGTTAAAAAATTCATTAAAAGAACAATTTTATAAAAGAATACATTTCCATTTCTGCTATTCAACCAAAATTTATCTTGCAAAATTTAATTTGGATGCCGTTGGAATTCAAAAATCCACTCTTACCTAAACCGCAGCACTCGAGTCACGTACCCCCCTGTCTCCAAAAAAATTTTTGTCTTCTACTAAATTTTTGGCATTCCGATCAAATTCAATACTTTTGCGTATGCAAATTTGACGTCATAAAAGGTTATTGCGAAACTATCTTCACAAAAACGATTGCGTGTCGCAAGCCAAGACCTCGAACTATTTGAATCGACTTAAGCCAACTTGTAAAACAGTTACTCGAACTTTACTTTAGACGTCTTACATAAATTGGAGTTAATGCTTCATCTTGGATTAAATTTGAGATTGGCGCTGGACCTTTGCATTGGCTTATATTGGGATTATGTTTGGCCTCAGAGTCAATTCTGAGCATAGTCAATCATACCGAGAGCCCGTTTGTGTAGTTTCTTTTGTAATTATTACATTTCTCCTTGGGATACGTCACAGTGCTTCTATTGCGATTGATTACACAAACAAAGCGTCAACCAAAATCAATGACTTGAAATTTGTAATCGAAATTCCACAACCAAAATATTTTAGTCCGTCACCTTATTCATAACCCATCTCAGTCACACATATTCATTCTCAAGAGTTTCAATTCTGTCATCTGACGCAATTTTACATGTATGCTTCATTTCTTACCACCTTATCTTTCACGTCGACAAACATGTACTTTTCCGCATAAAATACAAAACGTGACTTATAAAATGAAAACGTATGTGGCTTTTTTCGGGCTTTTGGGTCTGTAGTGCTAATCAATTTCAGTCTACGACGCTCAACAAAACTTTTTCCTCCATATCTTTGTTTCTCTGTCAATCTCTCTCACTAATCTCTGCCCCAACTATCTCTTTCCACTGCGCTTCACTTCTTTGTTCTCTATCCAGCACTACAAACTATAAAGTAGAGCACAGAGAAAGGACTCATTATACATTTCCCATTCCCCAAAAATGATTGTCGCCTTTTATGTGTCCAATCTTTGTTTTTGTTCGCGAATGAACGCAAAACTATTCCGTAATTCATAAAATGTCATTCTCTGTTGTGTAAAATATGCGATTTTGTTGGAGCATCTCATAGGTTTTTGATCATATTTTAGGCATATAAGAAATTTTTGAAGAAACAACTCTATTTCAAGAATTGTAACTCTCTTACATCTTGTCAGATTTTCATCAGTTAAACCCTAAGCTTTCTTTCCCAAAAATCACAAGATCTCTCATCACACTTCTTTCTCAAAGACTTTCTAAGTGTAATTTACTCAACACTTATTTGGATATTTCTTCTTTCTCATCAAATCCTCTTCGCTTTAAGAGGAATATGATGTTTCATGTCTCTGAGCAGACTAGTTTTCTGTCATTCGCAAATGAAATGCAGTCAGCTCAGATTCTTTTGAGCATTTTGTTTGTGACAGATACACATACACATACAGACATTCCCTATTTGCGAAGCTTACTCTCTCATTTTCACTGAATAATTTCGTTTGGTACACCACTGCAAGGGAAGGACGAAAAAAATGGAAGTGCACCAAAAGCATAGCTAAAAGCCCACTGGACCTCAAATAGTCTCTTAAGTTTAGTAAAAGCGGCGGGGAGATTTCCTCGCGAGACGCGCGACATTCAAAATAGCATTCATCTCCAAACACTTACCGAGCAGTTTCTTTTGAATAATTCTGCTTTTCTTGAGCAGCTATAACTACTGTTTCCGGATTCTTTTCTTGAATAAGCTTTTATTGGCAATTATTGCCCTTTTGATCACGTCAGGAAGCAGAAAACATGGAGGAGGGAGTTGACAGAGAGATTGGCCCTAAGGAAGGGGTGTTTTTATGGATCTTTGTTAAATTTTCCAGATTTCTTGAAAACGGTTACAACTCTGAATCCTGGCTATGTGTCCCTGGCTATGTGATCCCATATATCCCGCAAATCTCAAAACTGTTAAAAAAGTTGCAAAAAGTTCCAAACTTGCAAGGAAACTGCACATAAAATTGTTTTAGACTCAGTGGTGCTCGAATAGTCTCTCAGAAAGTTAAGTAAAAGACAGCGGGAGTTTTCCTCGCGAGACGCGCGACATTCAAAATAGCATTCATCTCCAAACACTTATCAAGCAATTTCTTTCGCATAATTCTGCTTTTCCGATGAGATCTTTTCTCTCTTTTTGGGATTATTTTCTTGAATATACTTTCCTTGTTCATTTTTGGCCGTCTGATAATATCCGTGAGCGAAATGGGTGCTTTTTTAGGGATCCTAGTTAAATTTCCACATTGTTTAAATTTCTTGAGGACTAACAATCCTGACCCCTGGCTACATGTCATGGACCCTACTTGCCACTATACGCGTACAAATAAAACACCACCCTTTCCATTGTGATAAGAGGCAATGGAGAGAGCCTAATTTGCAAAAAAATTTAAAGAAATCAAAATATATTTCAAATATCATTCAATTTTATCCTCGCAATATTTTTTTAGATTCGATTTTCTCTGCAGTTGAAAGTTATTGGTGATACAGTAATTCCATTTGCTTTTCGCTGTCTAATCAAATTGTTCTGGAAAAGTCTTCAGCCTAAATCACAGACAAATTTCTAACGTATAGTAATTGATTCAATTACCATTCTGAGATAAAAGTCGCCTTATTCATTACCGAGGAGTTTTTTGTTTATTCGTTTATTATTTCTATAATTAAACCAAACTGCTGACATTTACTAAATCCCAATTGTATTCTGGTTCAGTATAACATTTCTCGAGATTGTCGCGATATGTAATGCCGATGATTGATCATTGGCCAACTATCTGTTTCAAATGTATAGAAATAAACATTTATACTTTCAGAAATCTCCACAAAAATGGCACAACTTCTCCAGGGCTCCACTCTCGTGCTCAGTGACGACTCGAAGGTCCAAGCCGAATCTCATCTCTCGAACAAGATCGTAGCGCTCTACTTTAGCGCTGGATGGTGCCCACCATGCAGGAACTTCACTCCTAAGCTCAAGGTATGTTCTGCACTCTAATTTAACAGCAATGTTGCTCAAATACGCCCGTGAAAGGAAGTCCAAAGATACTTTCAAAGTAAAAATTTTGGAAGTCGAATAGATACTTGGCTAGTTTAAACTTGTTCTAAATATGGTATTAATTTCCGTTTAATTTTAGAGATTTTACGAAGTTGTGAAGAAGGCCGGGAAGAACTTCGAAGTTGTGTTCGTGTCGCGAGACAGAGCAGCTGAGGACTTAGTAGAGTACTACAAGGATCATCACGGCGAGTGGACTTACTTGGAGTTTGGAGACCCGCATATTCAGTAAGGATTTTCTCGCTTTAGAATATTCTATATATAAAATTGTGTATTACAGAGAATTCCTGGAAAAGTATGAGATCAAAACTATTCCTGCATTGAAGGTGATCAAGCCCGATGGCACAGTGGTGGTTAACGATGCACGAACGGAAGTTGTGGTATGTCTTCTTTTATTGCTTCAACTTAACTGATTAATCATTACATTAAGGAAACATTCGCTGTATTTTTCCTAGGTGCTTAAAAATTGATCATAATAGACCTCTGGCTAATTATGCCATGTTTGACTATTATTTCCTAAATGAACTATCAAAATTCCTAAAAAATTATTGTGCTGCTATTTATATTTTATTGTGCATGGAATCTGAGCTAGATCGTTATTAGAGTCTTCATCGAGTATTCCACAAATCTGTCTCTAGTCTCTTTTTCGACCAATCTCGGTTTAGTGCTATTATATAATCCATTCTAAAATAGGGGAATTATGTATATTGTTTTCCAATAAAATAAACTCAAAACTATCGATCTTATATTGAACTTTAATTGAAATCACGATTGACTAGCTGTTCTAAAAATTTAGCGAAGCACTATTGGCACTAGTAATTGTATAAATCAGTACTATTATCAACTTTTCAGGACAAAGGCGCTGAGAATCCATTGGCTTTATTCGAAGAGTGGGAGGCCTTCTACGAATCGTGAGCACCAACAAAATGCATCCAAGGACATCCCATTTCAACTTTGACGTAATATTTTTGTGAATGTTCTTGATTACTTTTGTGTATTTAATGTTCACTTTTGAAAGTTCATTTATAATTTCGGTATGTTGTATTATGGGTCCTTGAGTTTTATTAAGGTTGAAATAAAGCTGCATTTATTACTTGTGAGTCTATATTTTATGCACTTTCAGCATTTTTCGATTTCACAATTTCTGAGATGGTCTGGTCATAGACCAACGAAAAATAAAAGTAAGAATATGAGATTCTTAAAAACTTTGAAGTTGAGTTTGAATAATACTACATTATTTCTTCACCCTTAAGTGTTTAATTTTGGCTAACTAATTTCAAAGCGTTCTTTTATATCTCATTACACGTGTTATACAAGCGATAATGCGCAAAAATATGTGCAAAAATGGCCGAGTAAATTTCATAAGAGCAAATTCGTAAAATTAGTATTTTGCACGAAACCATATTGCATGTTAATTAAACACATTTCAAAACAGTACAAATATTCAAACATTAACTTTCATCAAATTAATGATCCGTTTGTTCGCTGCATTTGCTTCGAGAAACGAGTCCTGTGTCGGGCGGGTCTTCCAGGAAGATTTGCTTTACGTCTTCGAACTTGGGATGGTTTGAGTCTCTCATAAGGGCGTAAATAATGCATTCGGCAGTTGTCAAGTTGGCTCCATAAGACGCGAGCTGTTTGTAGGCGTAAGTCCTAAAAATAATATTCACTGACGAAAACTCAGTCAACTTTAAATGCTTCCACCACATCCCGAAAATTGCTTCTAATTTGCTAAATATCTGCCATAAAAAGTTCTAATCACATCAATAACCAATGACATTCCGATCTCTTTTTGGACTCATTTCACTTTATTTGGATTTTAAGTTGTGCTCAAAATAAGCTGAATACCTGTCAGTGAGCGAGCGAGACGAGCTCGCATCCACCACCACGTGCACATTGTAGCCATTGGTGAGAAAGTCCACCGCCGTTTGATAGACGCAAACATCTGTAATTGATGTGTTAAACTAAAAAATGAAGCAAAAATGTGAACTATCGGAAAAATATTTACGTGTTTATATGTTTAGAAACGTATACGCATATATTATAGGAATCACCAACACGGTTAGTTTTGACTTTGCTAATACTAGCACAATTGCTTTAGCTCTGATCTTTTAGTTAAGTAATCCCAGTTTAGTTAAAGTTGTACCCTAGCCTTTTAACTAAAGCAACATAAAACACGATCTCTTTGTTCTAAAGAACATTTAATTTTGAATGGTCTATTGCATAAATAATCCATTGCCTATCGTTTGTTTTCTATTAGCTAATGCGATAATAGTTAATTGTTTTTTAGATGTTTTTGGAGGATATAATTAGTGTAAAGTATTAAGAAGACTTTTTGAGTAAAATTATATTGGAAAAACTTTGATGAGTGAAATGGTGAATTCATTGTTTCGCCTATAATCTCTGACAATGAAATTCTAAGTTAAAAACATGTCCAAATGGGTTTAGGCATCTTCAGAGAGATCCCAATTGGACTTATGAACATATAATAAAAGAAAGACACTTCAACTTGAGAAATTTTTAGATGTAAAAACAGTGATATGAATATCAGTTTACTTTCGTGTAGAGACATTTTAGTTTTTTGAAAAATTCAAAACTCAAACTACGGAGCTTCATAACGTAGTAAGAGTAATTTTAGATGTTTGTTGGAAAAAGGTTAACTAAAATAATAAGTTAGTAAATTTAGTTTTTTGAAAATTAACATCTCAAACTACGAATGGGACCCGAAACCAACGCAGTAAGAGTAAATCTAACCGTTTTAGTCTTAGGGCCTAAACGGCTGTTGAAAACGTAAACTAAAATACTAACGTATTTTAAATAAGTTGAAGTCTTTTAAAGAAAACCACCGATGTTTTCATATAGTTAGTTACCTAACTATAAGAAAACTCTGTGAATAAATAATAATAATAACGTTTATGCATTAAAATGCGACTACAATTGATGTCAATCTGACGTGAAAATGATACACAATTACAACAGCAATGAAGATGGATTTTCAATAAAGCCTTTATTGAGGGAGAGGGGTTTCAAACTCAAAGCAGATGTAACAATTTACGTTGTGAAGCATGATTTAGTGTTTTTGGAGAACTGCAAGTAATCAGATTTCTGGAGTTCAAGACAGGAGAGTAATGCCTAGGAGTGGGCGTCACCGGATCATCCCCACAACTTAATGCAGAGTCCCCGGCCTACACCTCATATTTTTTCTCCCTTAATTCTTTTTTGGACTCTTTTAGTGAGATTGCTCTCACTGTTCACCGAAGTGATGGTCAATTATCTCCAATGGAACTCGTGAGCGAAATCGTCATTTTACATACAGAGATTAAACTTGAAGAGAGATAAAGTTAGTATTTGGTAATGTATGGATCGATCTTATTCACAAATTCCTTTAAACTCAGTTGTCTAATGTCTAGAGGTAGTTTAGCGTAAAGACGAGAGACTCGGACGAAAAACGATTGAAAACGTAAAGTAGTTTTGGCGGCAGTTGTTTGGAATTTGTACTTTTCACCACGAGTTTTGGACTGGATGAATTTAAAAGCAGTTTGGTTTTCTAATGGAATGATACCTAACATGTATTTGTGGAATAGAACAAAGTCTGCTTTTAACCTACGAAGCTCAAGTGACTCAATCTTATAAAGTTCTAGTAGTTTTTCATAAGATGGTGGTTCCTTTCCAAATGTGCAACGTTTAAAAACGAGTTTAAGGAATTGCTTTTGAACTTTTTCAATGGCGTTTATGTCTTTAGCGTAGTAAGGATTGAAAACACTAGATGAAAATTCAAGTATAGGTCGTACAAAAGTGCAAAAGAGGTGGGTAAGCGTATTTGCGTTGTGACTTTTTATCGACTTAAAGATGGTAAATGAAGACCTACGAGCTTTCCCAACTATAATTTGGATGTGATTTTCCCATTTAAGGTTGTTAGAAAAGTGGACTCCTAAGTCTCTGACTGAGTTACCTTCGCCTATGGTTGGAATTACAGAGTTGTCTAACGAGTACGGAAGGCAAGGGTTGTTTGTACCAAGGTGCATAGTGGAGCATTTTTGGACATTCACTTTCAACCCATTAATTTCGCAATACAGTAATAGTTTGTTAATAAAGGCTTTTAGTGGTTTTGTGAATGAAAAGATATTTGGAGAAGAGATATGGTAGGCTTTTAGATCATCCGCGAAAAGTTTAGTGGAAACACCTGAAGTATTGCAAAATATGGGAAGATCATGAATGTAAAAGAGAAAGAGAAGTGGTGAAGTTAAAATGGTATTGTTCTTAATAGTCAGTTTCCCAACTATTAAAGAACATTTTGTAAAAAGTTTTGTAACTGTTACCACCATGTTGGCACGCAACAGATACAGGGTGGCCATGGGCCATGATGTGGGTATGCCACACCTACGCGCGAGTGCGCAATGAGGATGGACTAGGTCCCCTAGAGCCATAGGCCCCGTCCAGATACAAATGAATAAATATAAATAGACGTAAGAACAATGTTTTTAGATAAAGAAAATTTTTTTTAAGTTTTATAAAAGATAAGTTTTTTTTAAGTTTTATAAAAATAGCGGTAACTATTGCGTTGTTGCGTAAGTTCCGCGACACTTTGTATATGTCAAGATAAAGATAAGTTACAATATAAGAATAATATTTGCATGTTATTATATTCTATTAATTTTTGATTATTTTATATTTATTTGATACAATAAATGAATATTTATAGTGTCCCGGATCTTTCGCAACAACCCCATATATATTTTAAACTATATATTTAAACGGCAGTGTAATATTTTTTGTTCTAATTAAGTAACTGCATATCCACTCTTACCTAAACCGCAGTGTCTCCGTCACGAACCCCTAAATTTTATTTGCCTTAGATCGGGCTGAAATTTGGTATACCCCCGTTTTAGGGTAGGTTTATGATGTGAGATTTTTTTCAGACCCCCCTGCATACACCAAAATGGGGTAAACGACCCCCTTTACCCCCAGGGGTAAAAAACGTAACTTTCCGAGTTCACTCGATACAGGGACGCGTGATAGCTCAAAATGCTCCCCAGAGAATTCTAAGAACGAATCCGGAAAAATTTTTTTCGGGCGATCTCAAAAAGTGGCATTTTTTGGCCAAAAAGTGGCATTTTTTTAGCCAAAAAGTGCCTTTTTTGGCACTTTTTTGCAACTTTCCGAGAACAGCTCATACGGAGCTGATTTTTTGGCTATGGGGGTTTTCGGGTGCGGGGAATCCGAATCCGGGGTCAAAAAAAATCCGGGGGTAACCCCGGGTACAAAAAAAATTTTTTTTTCAAAAAATTTTGAGTTCGAGCGCCCGAAGGCCGCGAGTCTCACTGACAAAGCCAGGCTTCGAGCGGCCGAAGTCTAATGCTGCTCTACTCCCGAACAACCCAACTTTGACTGCTGATGGCGGTGCGGGAAGCGCTGCAGATGCAGTCTCCGCGCGTACAGTTAAAGTTAATTTTTACAAGATTGCGGCTTCGCCGCAATCTTGTATGACTATACTATGACTATATTATTAACAGTACGGTTATAATCTTTGATATATGTCTACTTAAGTAAGAGTCTAAGGTAATAAAAGAGTAAATTAATCATCAAATTATCATTATGATAACAAAACAAACGTTATTTGACAAATAATTCAGAAGGCTGTGCGTTCATTGAAAAAGTAATTAATTTGGGTCCACCTAACCGGTGCCTCTTATTTTTGTAATATTTTTATACTCCCCTACTGCATTTACGATACGCAATATATGTTACGGCTAAAGCTGGAAATCGACTAATGCTAGGATTAGCCGGCTAAAGCTGGTAATTCTAGCTTTAGCCAATTTCGCCGGCTAAAGCTAGAACTACCAGCTTTAGCCGGCGAAATTGGCTAAAGCTGGGAATTCCCAGCTTTAGCCGGCTAATCCTAGGATTAGCTAGCACGCCTGGCTAATGTTAGGGAAATTGTATGTTACAGAAATTTTATGGAAAAATTTTGGAATTTTTTGACCAAATGCTAAAATTTTTCGTGAAATTGGGCACTACAGGTTGTCCCAAAAAAATTCTACTGTGATTTCGTAATCAGGTGATGTTTATTGTTGACTTATCTGACGCCAAATTCAAATGTTCTCAATCAAAGTTATATGCCAAATCAAAGAAGGGAATCTAATCTTTGGTTTGGTATATATCTTTCCTTCAGCACATTTGAATTAGCGTCAAAAAAAAACAAAAATATACACATCGTGATTACGAAATGGAAAAAAACGAGAGATTATGCAATTTGTCTAACCTAAAGATACGAGTTTTTGAATACTTGAGAAATGCCCTGCCAAAAACAGCCAAAATCTGCAAAACTCTTGTTGCCAATTCAAATCTAATTGATACAAGTTATTGACAAATGACCGCGGTCATGACAATGATGTGCGGGTCATCAACGATGGTGCCGAGATTGGTGTCATACTACTCACCTCCGTCAGTGAAGTCGATTGACACCAATCTCGCCCAAAACGGAGGAATGCAATCGTTGTGTCCCTCCAAAAACGTTAAAATCCTGGAATTTCTAGCAAAAACAAGAATTTCTGAGAACAAAAATCACGGATCCCGATCCACACTTAAATCACTAAATCACATATAACCCTATAAAAATGAAAAAAAAACAAACATTTTTGAGACTATTATATAAAAACAGCCCATTTTGGGTGATTAGGAAAGAAATTAGAGGATGGAGCTAAATCACTAAACCTCATTTTCAGTTAATTTGGGAAAATTTTCTGAATTTAGTGCCCAATTTCACGAAAAATTTTAGCATTTTGTCAAAAAATTCCAAAATTTTTCCATAAAATTTCTGTAACATACAATTTCCCTAACATTAGCCAGGCGTGCTAGCTAATCCTAGGATTAGCCGGCTAAAGCTGGTAATTCTAGCTTTAGCCAATTTCGCCGGCTAAAGCTGGTAGTTCTAGCTTTAGCCGGCGAAATTGGCTAAAGCTAGAATTACCAGCTTTAGCCGGCTAATCCTAGCATTAGCCGATTTCCAGCTTTAGCCGTAACATATACATAAAAGAGACGCAGATTTGACACCTGTTATGTGTATCTCTCCAACTATGGATTCTCTACCTAGAATTCCAATAATACTTACGACTTTCGATTCCGCAGAGAACGATAGTTTTGATCTCGTTTCCGACGGCTTTTTGCACTTCCGGGACGAACATTGTGAACTTTGTCTTCTCGATGATCGGCACATCTCTCTCGTACAAGTTCAGTTCTTCCGCACTGTGCGCATTTGCGCTGTCGCTTTGGTGCTCCGTCGCGATGATTTTCACTCCAAGGAGTCGGACCGAGTCTAAAATGTACGAAATTATAAAATGAAACCGTTATGACGGAAAATAAACCCATCAGTTTTCGAACATTCTGCGCCACTTGAGTGAAATGATCCACAGCCTCTCTGAAAGTCTTTATTACGAAAGAAAATCAATATATCAAAATATTTAAGGGAGTAAATTAACTGAGGGGGTAAATGAACTCATTCTTAGTCTTAAATCTAAGTCTAATTTAAGCCTAAACTACAGACTCAAAGTGTACAAGGGAGACACGTGATGATCCTTAGGGTCGGAAACTTCAATGCGCTTTGCAATTTCCAACTAAAATTGCAAAATAATAAAAGTGCAAATTCTGAATAGGCAAAGACGGATCGAATAAAAATATTGCGAGAATTTTTATGTCGAATTATGCAAATTTAAACTTTACCAACCGATTTTTCGATTGCATGTCGCAAACCAGCAAGACAGTTTTCAGCGGATTCAAATAACCGTAGCGAGCGAGCATTATAGAATTGTTTTAGGTTATAGTTTTAGAGAATTCGATGAGATAGAGAAGAAATGGGAAAGAGCTTTGCTGTTTGGAAGTAATCATTGAGCATTTCAGGAGAAATAACGCATCAAAGATCATGTTTTGCTGCTGGATGAAAATAGAGCGCTTGGAAAAGTTCAAAATTACTTTTCTGCAAATATTTGGCGTTGTGTTTTATAAATTATCGACAAAGCAAATATACTCACAAAGTAAGTTTAGAAACAAATGTCTTTGCAGTTTAGCAAGCAAAAAATTTCGTTCTGGAAACAATATCAGACTTATTTCTTTTCGGTCTCAGATTTAAACATTTTAGACTTTTTACATAACAGAAAATATAAAAGCAGGTAATTTTGTGGAATTTAATGAAAAATAACTTGAAAGTAGAAATTTTGTAAAATTAATTTGAAACTGCCTTGAAGATGGAAACAGTGAAAGATTGCACTTTCAAATTTCTAACAACCTACAATAAAATGTATGGTGGACCATTCGAGATTAAGCTAGTTTCCACATAAATGCAGGAGCATATAGCGGCAGGCATAGATATCGGTGACGAGCAGGAATAAGAAGTTGACACCACAGAATAGGTCTTAAAAGTTTAAACATAATCTCCATCAAGCGAGAGTAAGAACAAATCAAAACATGTTTGCTAAGCCTGGCTAGAACTGAGTGTTTAAGAAAGCCCTTTTGACTAGCAAGATTATTGTTTCTTATTATGTTTTTTGAAAGATCGCTTTCAGTTCCTAATACTGACGAGACCTCTTTTCTATTACTTTGTATTCACTTGGCCCGTTAGCTTGTAACCTAGGGTCTTCTTATCCGTCTAAATTTCCATTGGGCTTCTTCTAAGGCTCATTTTCACCACTTATATCTCTGTGCCTCGTGGCCTATCTCGGCCCTATCTCTCTGAATTCCTTGCACATTAGAAACATTGCAAGAATAGAGAACCCGCGGCTACACCGCGGACCCCGCCCCAAATCCAGGATTTTTTATATTTTGGGTCGCAACTCAAAATCGGTTTAAATTTTGAAAATTATTTGAAAAATGTAGCTAAAAAGGTAAAATTCGGAACCAACAATGATTCAGAGCAATACATGTGCTCAAAAATTTAGAGATTTATTTCAAAATCATTCTGAAAATGGAAAACTTTGATAAAAATCTCCCGAAAATTCGGAAAAACTTGTTAATAAAAATTCTAATTTGGCCAAAAATATTGAGCGCCAATTCAAAATTGCTTTAAGTTTTCGAAAATTTTGAGAAACTTAACGAAAAATCCGAAAAATTTTGCTAAAAAGGTAAATTTTGACAATACATTTTTCAACTTTTCAGCCCAAGAACATTGAAAATTTTTAGTTTTTCATTAAAAGTCTCAAAATTTTCGCCCTGTAATTATTACCCCCTCTCTAATTATTACCACCTAGACCTCGTTTGAAAAATTATTACCCCGGGGATGCAATTAGAGGGAATACGGTAATTTATTTTTGTGTAAAAACTGCTTCACCTTATAATGCGCTTCGGGAAACATGTTTATTTTTATAGCCAGTTAAAAACAAGCTTTGTTTTTTATAGAAAGTATCAGATTTTTCAAGGGAAATATGAACGTCATTAGTTCTTCTTAGTCTTTCGGTAATCAGATAAACTTTTGGTACTTTTCGTAACTCAGTCTGACATCTCATATAGCCTAAGCCCTCTAAAATGCTTTCCAACATTAATGATGGACATATGGGTATGTACAAACGTCGAGCCGACATCTCAATATTTGCTAACTGGTAGTATAGAGACAGATCTTTCCCTGCAAATTACGGAAGTTAGAGTAAAAAAAGTAAATCTCTCTAACCGTATCCCTATATAGGAGTCACTGCCCAGAGAAACCTTGCTGTGCCTAGTATCATTTCACAACATTTTAGTGGTACGCCGCGATAAATTTGTCTTTCCGAATATTATAGAATATCTGTCGAACTTCCGTCCCCCAAACAAAATTGAAGATTGATAAAATTGGAGACGTGGAAGTCTGGCATATACGCACAGACGTACCATTCCCTATTTATGCCGCAAGTTGATGTTGTAACTATCGGGAAAAGACATTCATTTGAATTTATGCCTCCAATTTTAATTTGCTTCACTGAATGTCCACTCTAACCTAAAGCGCAGGAAAGACTGGACCACGAATAGAATCTGACCCACGAATACAATCTTCCGGTTTTTGCCACTCCCGGATCTCAGGATCGTGGGTACCCCCCCTAAATCGGGCACGCTGAGTCGAATGGCGCCAAAATTTTTCACGTTTTTTCACGTGAAACGTGACTTACGTGGGTCACGTAAAAGTGCAACTTTTCACGCTCCGCTCGGAATTGGGCGTGTGATACGTCAATCGCTTCCTCTCGACGAGACAAGACGTTTGGCACCATTTTCAGCCCCCACTCGGCCCCCTGTGCCCCCTTTTACCCCCCAGGGGCCCAGAAAGGCAACTTTTCGCGCTCCGCTCGGATTTGGGCGTGTGATACGTCAATCGCTTCCTCTCGACGAGACAAGACGTTTGGCACCATTTTCAGCCCTCCCACTTTTGGCCCCCTGTGTGGCCCCTGGGGGGCACCATTTTACCCCCACTGGGGCCCCGGAAGGCCCAAACTTTTCGCGCTCCGCTCGGATTTGGGCGTGTGATACGTCAATCGCTTCCTCTCGACGAGACAAGACGTTTGGCACCATTTTCAGCCCCCACTCGGCCCCTGTGCCCCGTTTTACCCCCCAGGGGCCCGGAAAGGCAACTTTTCACGCTCCGCTCGGATTTGGGCGTGTGATACGTCAATCGCTTCCTCTCGACGAGACAAGACGTTTGGCACCATTTTCAGCCCCCACTCGGCCCCCTGTGCCCCGTTTTACCCCCCAGGGGCCCGGAAAGGCAACTTTTCACGCTCCGCTCGGATTTGGGCGTGTGATACGTCAATCGCTTCCTCTCGACGAGACAAGACGTTTGGCACCATTTTCAGCCCCCACTCGGCCCCCTCGACGAGACAAGACGTTTGGCACCATTTTCAGCCCACTCGGCCCGGGGGCCAAATGGAAACTTTTCACGCTCCGCTCGGATTTGGGCGTGTGATACGTCAATCGCTTCGTCTCGGCGAGAGAAGACGAATGGTACCATTTTCAGCCTAGCGAAGCGCCGCGGATGCACGCTAACCGCGAAAAAAAACAAGAGACCCCGCCGTTCGAGGCGGTAATCCGCCGAGAACGGCGGGGTCTCTTGTTTTTACTTTACTAAGAAGCCAGTGTCTGTCCGAAGCTGCGTGCCTGCCTGGACTGTCGTTTAGACCCCTTCCACTGATCATTTCCGGGCAAGTGATAGCTTAAAATGTTCGTACGGATGTGCTGATACAGAAAATCACAAAATTTAGACAAAATATAGACAAAATTTTTTAGACCATTTTTTAGACAAAAATTTTTTTCTCGTCGCGGGATGCCGCGATAGCGGCGGTGCTTTTTATAGCTAATAGCTAATCTGTTACTACAGTTACCCCATTTTTTTACAAGCGCCGTAGGCGCTTGTAATTCTCAGTACTATTGGGCTATATCTTTAGAAAGTTCGTTTTCGATTTATCAGCATCTCCCATCTTGCGAGTTAAACAGATTGGGTCCCGCCACGATCTGACTGAATTTACAGTATATGCATCCAAATCCAAAGTATTGACTAGGAAAAAACCTTTTTTTGAGACTCAACAAAAAAACTAACTTCAGATTCGTGCTCAGCGCATCGAAATTGACTAGAAAAAGTGCTCTTCAGGATTTCAAAAATTTCGGAAGTCAAATCCATGATACCCTATGGTTTCAAAATTTTATTTTAACCATAGGGAGGGTATCATGGTAGGTATCAACAAAGGTACCCGATACTAATGTGTGTACTATATCCATCTAACTGTTACGTTATAGCGTCTTCATTTAATTGATAGGCAAATAAAAAAGGTACATCGTGGGGACATCGCTGAAGACTATGCCTGGCTTGTTTATATGTCTGCCAATATCCATCTATCTCTATGTGGCTTTGCATATGCCAACACATAACGATGACAAGGAAGTTTTCAGGAAAAATTATCTCTCAAAATCGCGTATGATTTGATACTAGTATACCTTTGTATTGATCTAGACTAAACAATTTCAAATTTCTATGTATTATTATTGCCCCATTTTGTTCGTATTTCTAACTTTCTTTGAAGCTAACAATGCCGCAAACGAGAAGAATATAGTTTATCCAAATATTGAAGCAGCAAAAACAGGGAAAGACCACGGTAATGGTTTTAGTCAATGATTAATAATTATTGATATCAATTAATCAATGAATGATACCCATCCAAAAATGTTATTCTCTATTCTAAATTTGATTTATACCTTTATTCTTTGCTTTTGCCAAACTTCAGAGATGTTCTCGTCTAAAGTATACTGTCAGACTTTCGATTTTAGCGTGAAAACAATTTCTGTTCTTTTTGCATCAAAGATCAAACGTGGAAAATGATGATTTTTTTTTTCAAAAATAATAATCCAAAATTCGCCCGCCCAAAAAGGGTAATGCCAAACTGTAATTTTGACTATTTTTATTTTTCCAGGCCTTTGAAAAACACATTTTACCCAAGCATGGCAACCGGACCGGGCACCGGACCGGACCGGACCGGGGGGGGGGGTGGCCGGTCCGGCGGACCAAACCGGACCGACCAAAACTGGACAAGCACCCCTAAGAATGCCTTCAGCGGCAAAAAATTTTGAAATTTTTGAAATATTAAAAATTTTCAATGTATGTTTTTGGCAAGCAACACAACTTTTATAAAAAAATTTGCCTGCGGCGCTATTTTTCCTTCCATTTTTTATTGTAAGTTGCTATTTTTCCAAAATATTCGCCTGCGGCGCTTTTTTGCTGTTTGTACGTTTTTTCTCTTATAAAACTGGGTCTCGGTTTCGGCCATTTTTAAGTCGCAAATATTTTCCGCGTCTAAGTGTTTTTGGGGTTACTTCGATGCACTAATCATAAATCTGCAATTAGTGAAATGGTAAAAAAATGCAAATTTTGGTCAAAATTTCACAGAATATTGACCAATTTTCGCGAAATTTTGGCCAAAATTTTAGACCAAAAATTAAAATTCTTGATGCGATACGGAAAAAATAATTGCAGATTCGTAATCAGCGCATCGAAATACCCTAAAAACACATTTAGACGGTAATATGCGAAAAAATTTTGGCGCTACCGAAGGTAGCGCCGCGAAAAATTTTTGACCTTTTAGAGACCGGACCGAACCGGACCAAACCGGACCGGACCGGACCGGACCGGACCGGAGGGTCGAGCGGACCGGACCGGACCGGACCGGGCAAAAGGTCGGTCCGCTGCCATGCTTGATTTTACCTACCGTATTTCTTCCAAAAAGGGCCCCGAGGACCTTATTTTTCAATGTCCCTGTAGAGACCTATATGTCCTTATTGGGAGAGCGCCCTTTTTCAACTATAACATATATTTTTCAATATAGAAAACAAAATTTTTTAACAAATTTCAGCACCAAACGCTCTAAAGTCCACAAACCAAAGCCAGGAATGTGCTAATTTACTGAAAAATTTGTTACAAGAATTGATGATTAATAATAGTCCAACATCCGAATTATGGCGAGAAAAGCTCAAAAAGGCCACGGAAAACGCTGACTATAAGAAAGTGGTCATGGATCTGTTTTACATGGACGCAGGTGATAAAATCGCATACAAAGGTTCTTCCTCCACAACATTATTCAGTAAGTTAATGGGCAAAAAGGCGAGATTGTTGTATAGGGTAACGGAATTTGTGTCAAAGTTCGCAGAGTCCCATTCACTAGCGGAAACGGGATTGGCATTGCTCTTGAAACATTTCCTGGATAGTCAAAAGAAAAGTAGCAAAATGACAGCTCAAGAGATTGGAAGCTTTGTTGACGAATTCTACCGTAACCTTTACAAAGGTATTCCTGAAAACGTTCCCAAAGAGCCATCAGTGCAATTTCCGAACGGCCCTGTGAATAATAGAACAAAAGTAATGCTTCTCAACGCTAATCCAGTGTTTATGGCAAAACCGTTCGATCAAATGACAGACGAGGAGCTTATTGACTTTTTTGTGCAAAAAGCTCATGCCAACGGACTAAGAACCGTTCCAGATCCAATAGCTCAGATGGTGCCTGGCAGCAGACATCGTAGGTAGTTATGAAAATTAATATATGTCAACAAACAAATATTTCATAGAAGAACTTCATATCTAAAAATTTCGCTACGAAGGTGACTTAGGTAGTCTTATTTGTACTAATACTTACATTGTTCAAACCATTCTACTGTATTAACTGTTTGTGTCATAATTATCTATAACATTGATCACAAACGTATAGTGAAATTCCAAAGTCAATCGCTATACTCAAAGCTCAGCCAAGTTATGTCTCTGTGACACACAGTTTAGAACTTGAAATTAATTTAAATTTCATTAAAGGTGGCGCTAAGGAGCTCGAAAATGATGTTGATGATGAATTAGAGGCGAAACGGATTCAAAATATGAGAGAAGAGGACGAACTCTTGGCCGCAAAGTTACGGACATATCGTGACAAGATTGGATCATTCCTGGGGATCGAAAGAGGTGATTGGCATAAAGGTGACTAAGTTATCCATAATTTTGTCTTCAAGTCAATGAATTTCAGTTGATTATAATCTGTTTCGCTTCAATCTGTCATGGGAACAGTACTACGACATTGTCGCTCCGATGTTCAATGTCGTGCAAGATCCGGCTTCCGGAAATTCCATCACTTCTGTTACTTTTCCCATAGTTTCGACTCATGGGAATGAAGACGGCGACATTGAAAGACCGACTCATGATTACGAAAGAGCCGTTATGATATCGGAAATTCAAACTTTGTTCAAATTGATTTCTCGGCCAGCTCTCAATGACACGAGATCACTGAATGAAAAATGTGTGTCCGCCATTGGATGCGCACTTATGATAGTCTGTCATATGAGAGGACAGGCTGAGTGGAAGATTGTCAAACGAAGTGAATACAAAGCAAGAATCGAACAAAAATTAAAGATTTTAGGACTAAAAATCGCATCTGTATATGGGAGGTTTAATGAGAACCAAGGGGAAAATGTTACTTTCACAAATCTGGGAGCGCTTAATGATGGTAGGTTTAAGTTTTCAGAATATAAAATGTATAACTCCGTAATATAGTCGGATATCATTAAATGATGTGTCTGAGCTAACATATTCTTCATTTTTTAGATTATAAAAAATAGTTCGTAGAACCTCGCGAGCTACTTGGAATTTTAGTGTTTCCCGAAACATTTCGGAAGATTGAACAATTCTTAGATACAAAATTAGCTTAGAATTCAAACAGTCCTTTCGTTGTCAATATTTCAGACGACAAAGACCAATTGATGATACTGGAAGTAATAAGCAAGCACAAAATAGAAGCCTTCAAAGATAAGAATATCAAGCCAGTTGATACATCAGTGTGGGACATTTACACTCTTGACACAAGTCAACCTCAAGCGAGCAAATTGAAAATATGCTTTACTCAGGGCTTTGAAGTCCCCAATGTGTCGCAATACCTGTTGAAAAAAGTGAACGCAATAAAAAGAAAATACGGGCCCAGAGATATACTCTCGAATGCATGCAATGAAATCAAAGAAATGCACCTGGCCGACATTATGAAGTCTTGGGACTTTAGGCTTTACGAGCCGATACAGCCTTATGTAGACCGTCACATTCTCGACGTTGCTTTGGCCGACGGCGTGGATAACGCTGCGGTTGAAAAGTTTGCGCAGTCCGTGGAATTCACAAGAAAGATTGTGCGGCAAATAAAAATGATTAGAGATGCGGGAATCGACATATGAACTGCACTTTATTGCTTTTTGTCATGCTAATTTTATAAATTAGTTAAAATTTATTATGCTCCGCAAAATTTGAATAAATTAGTACTTCTTAATGTGACCATAAGAACAAGGCTAAATATTGTTTAAATTAAAATCCGGTTCAAAAATTATTATATTTCAATTCAATATTCTGTGACGAAGTGTTTACAAAGCATATGTTCTTATTTTATTATCTGCTTTCAAAAACTAGTTAATTACTTGGTACATTGATAAAATAAATATCTAGCTATAATTTTATTTTACTTAGTTTTCACGAGAGCTAAATATGCATCCCAAAAAAACCTGTTTTTATTTGGAAGGTCCTGCAGGAACAGGGAAAACCTACACATACCTGGCGATATACCACGATTTCATGAGTAAAGGGAAATTAGTGAAAAGTATGGCTTCTACTGCGACGGCGGCTGATTTATTGCCAGAAGGCAGAACCGTTCACTATATTGCCGGTATCTACCCGCCAGTGACAGAGAAATCAATCACCAAGGTTTCAAAAAATACCATCAGAGGCAAACAACTAATTGAGGCTAAATTGTTCATTTGGGATGAGGCGCCAATGGCTGTTCGATATTTATTGGAAGCATCTGATAGGTCCTTGAAAGAACTGTAATAGTAGGAAGCCTTTTGCTGGAAAGCTTATAATCCTCGAGGTGACTTCAAGCAATGCGCACCTGCTGTAAAAGAGGGCACTAAAGCTCAAATTATCGGTCAAAGCATAAAACGAAGAGAATTTGCCTCGTTGATCGATATCATGTGGAATTGGGACTTCCGACTCTATTATATCCTAAGGGGGAATGTACTCGGTGAAATCCTTTACGATTCTCTGATCGAAGGGGTCGGCTATGCAGCGACGACAAAGTTTGCTTATGATGTGAAAATCACCAGAAAAATTATGCAACAGATAAAGATTATCGAGGATGCGGGATTTGATGTTTGGACCAAGAAGAAAAAGAAAGTGCCGAAGGGGCTAGTGCACTTTACCGGGGCAAACAGTAGGAATTCAAAAAAAATTTGATTTTTTAAAAACCACGTTTTTAGGGGTAATTCAGTGCGCTGAACACGATATCGATAACATTGCAATAATTGGCGAAAACAGGCAAAATTTGACCATTTTTAGGCCAAAAATTGCAAATATTTAAAAAAAATCAGCATTTTCGTGGCGAGACAGCGTGAAAATAATGTGAAATTTGGATTCAGCGTAGTCGTTTTAATACGTGCAGAAAAAATTCCAGCCCAAAAGCAGCATTTTGGACACTTTTCCGCACTTTTTTTATTTGCCCCGGTAAACTGCACTATGCCAAAAAAGTGCCAAAAATCGCACGATATGAATTTTCTGACTTCAGATTCGTGTTCAGCGCACTGAATTACCCCTAAAAACATGGTTTTTAAAAATCAAAAATTTTTTGAAATCCTATTGTTTGCACCGGTAAAGTGCAAACAAAATAGTGTTTCGTTGCCGTGCCGAAATAGTGTTTCGTTTTATGCAAATTCGAAAAATTTGTTTATGAATTATATTTTGTTAAATGCCAGAATCGTTGTTGAGTATTGTTTTCCATTTCATCATATCGAGTTGCTACGATTGGCTTGATTCGAAAGTCAGCACTGATCTGTAACGGAAGGACTGTTATTTCAGTAAATAACTCGATTATACTTTCGTCTCTAAAAGTAATAAAAATGCCAGAATAGTCTTCTTTCAATAATAAATCTCTTTGCATACTTGATAAAGAATTTTACAAAAAATTTCATGTTTAAACGATATACGTAAAACGTCACGTGGGAAACAGCAAGGAAGAGGATTTCTGTCTTCGAAATTGCAATTAAAATGAATGATCGGAGCATTCGACACACGTAAAAATTTATGGGTGCCACTTATTAAAATCTACCTGCAGCCCATGTTCGGCAATATCGAAAGAAGTGGCCTGCAAGTCCACATAGTCCTCGGCCAGGCTTAAGGGAATGTCAATATGTTTGTTAAGCAGATGTTCTTCCAACAACTAAATAAAAACGACCATTAACGAAGTCTTACTTTTGTCTATCATTTTGTCTATCATCTATCTACTTTTGTCTATCTCCAAATTTTCCTACTTTTTTTCAATAACTAAATTTTCAAACAGTATAATAAAAAAATTCCTAAAATGTTTCTATATATTCTCTCGAACACCTCGCTGTATCGATCATTTTCATGTAAGCGTTTGATACTACACATCGTTCCCATAAAAAGGATAACACTTTAGAGTTATGTAAAACAGCAATATTGGAGAAATAGGTAAAAGGATGTGAACAGCTGTCTCTCGGATAGCAGTCAACAAATAAGGATAACCTTCTGAGCTAATCTGGAATGTCAAAATTAAAAGGGTATCCCCCACATGCGTCAAAAATAAATTTTCAAAAATGCTACCAAATTTTTCAGCAGATGGTGTTTTTAGAGTTAATGCAATGCGCTGATTACAAATTTGCAATTAGGTTTTTAGCATCGGACCGAAAAATGCTAAATTGCAAATTTTGCCTGAAATTACCATTTTTAGGTATTTTAACGGGAAAATTGCATTTTTCCTGCAAATTTCCAGCGAAAATCGCGATTTTGACTCTCAAATTTTAACGCTCCGGATGAGTTTATAACGTGATCTCTTTTGTTGATAGACAGGTACAAGTTTTCTTATGAATATACAAGAGACGTCTCGTCACATTTCTCCAATATCGCTGTTTTAAATGACCATCAAATGTAATCCCTTTTATGGGACGAACTGTTAGCTCGAAAATTGGCATCACCTTATTGAACATAGGTTGAGCAAATGTTTCAAGAGAGTGCAAATATTTTTCCGTATAATTGAGTCCAGTTCCAGTTCCGATGTCAACTTCGGTTAATTTGAATTCGATAGTGAAAGCTTTCACCACTTTGAATCCAGTGTCCTAAATTCTGATATCTTGTGACAATTCAACATGTGAAAGAGCTTTTGAAGTAATAATCGAATTGATGTACATAAAGCAAACACTTACAACAGCATCAACGCGAATTACAGTGTAGATTTCCACATCGAGTTGCCCCACCCTATCATAGTCATCGTAGTATGTATCATTGCGAACACTGAAGTCTATACTCATCACAAGATTAAAAAGCACACTGGCTGAAAATTTTTAAATATTATCGTTTTCATTAAAGATAGACAGAATTCAAACTTTTGTCACGTAATACCAAAGACGGTGCCCTTATCGTCGATATTTCCAGAGCCACATCTCTTCCATAATAAGTTCCATTTTTTCTCAATGCTGGCACAAAATGTTTCAAACATATTTGTTTGGTGCAATTAGCCAAAAGATATTCTTGAATGAAATCGGGAGTCGATGCATCTGGTTTAAGACCAATCGCCAAAAAGTTCATTCTAAACTTTGTAATGAGCGTGTGATTTTTGTACTTTTTACAAGGAAAATTTTAATCAAGGTATACTACTCTCAATGTAATATTGCTCTCAACCGGGACCCCAATAATTGTTGTTAATAGCGCCACCAAGGGGTTTCAAAAAAGCAAAAAAGAACATCAACACGTGTGGTCGTGGTCGAGTTGTATTCTGCCGAAGACTGATCACGCCTTAGATCATTTCTCTGCGCACCAAATCGACGTATCTTTTTATGGAATTTTGTAACCGTATGTTATAGTTAATTAATATAACAAAATCCCATCTATTTTCCCACCAAATCCGTTCGCACAAATTCTCACCTTTGCATTTCATAAAATAGAGTATTGACTGTATAATCACTGATCAGAAAGTATACCATCATTGTACCGTTATGTGTAAAACCAAAGTTCGATGAAATCGCCGGGTAGAAGGGTGCCCTTGGACGGTCTACAGTCCGGAAATTGCCATCCAAGTCAATTTTCATTGTATAGTTCAAGGCAAAGCTGCTCATAACGCCATAGAACAGATCGGTGTAACCCATTTCGTCCTGAAATTATACTTTTCGCTCAACATTTTTGAAAAACCGTTAGTGTTACGAAGTCCAATTTCGAGCGTATATATTCGATTACTGTATGTGGAGGCCCATCGTAGCGAGTTATGCCCATCTTGGCGAGAAGATCGTTGCTCGATATGCTTAGAGGCAATCTTGCGAGATTGTTGTTGACCAAACTTTTCACGAAACCAGGTAATTTTTCGCAAATTTGCGGCTTGACAAAATCCTCAATACGAGAACGGACTATGCTCTTGAAAGAAACAAAGTTGAAATCTTCACATTTTTGTCATTTTCGGTTTTCCAATTTTAATTTTGTAATATAAAGAATAAAAATATAAGATTCACATAAATGACTTGCATTGGCTATAACAAGAACGTTTTCAAGTATAGTTCCACCAAATCCATCAAAATCAAAGGTGATGTCCCAGTTGCCTAGAGATGAACTGCATGGGCCTGAGAGTATATCTATGGACAACGGCTGAGTGGTATTTGCATTCTTAACAAAGAAAAAAGACATATTCAGAGCTGCCTAAAAGCTAATTAACTCATTTATTGCGTTGGCTAGAGCAGGTAAAGACCCACCTTGCTAGTTTTCAGAAACACTTTGCCATCGACGTTTGGAAACCAGTTTGGGGCTTGAATATGTATGCTGGCGGATCCACTTAAAGAATATGCGTTGATTTATGGGAAAATATTTTAATCTCCGAAATCAATTTTCAGGAACAGTTTGTTGTGCTATACGGGATGCGGAAATATATGGAATATGGTTTGCAAACATCTCGTCAGAAAGATTGTTGAGTCGACAATTGTCATTTTTAAAACAGAATTTCTAGTAAAGTACTAAACAAATAGCATATTCGTCGTCTAGAACAGATTTTAGGTAGTTGGCCAAAAAATAGGATAAAATAGTATTTTTAGGTTTTCTAACTCGGTTATGGTGTGCAGAAATCAGTTTGATCTAAGCCTACAAGGTTCTGGACTGAACCAGCCTTCTTCTGGGTTCGAAAAGGTTCAGATTGCAGTCTAGTCCCTAGTCGACAGCATAGCAAAATTTGAGAAAAATTGAGACTACTATTTACATAGTAAAAACTATGCAGCTGAAAAAACAGCAGTAAAACTAGTAGCAAACGATAGCGTCAATTTTTCTCAAATTTTTCTACTTCATACAAAACCTGATTATAACCACTGTATGCCAACTTTTTAAGCTTAATTCACCGATACAGTCAGATTTTTCGTTTTTCGTCAAAATTCTATGCTTTTTGTAAAATATTTTTTAATCAGATGGTGGTCCCAAACGGATTTCTCTGCAAATAAATTTGACTAGCTTCGGTTAAGCCTTCCTTTGAATTTATCGAATTTCCCCCACCATGGTTTTCCGACTTTTCTTACCGAACTTATCGGGAAAATAAAGGCTTGTTGTTTACGTTTTTTCCCAAGTTTAATTACTCAAGACGATCCCTTTGACATGTGTTGGCTTTCAAAAAAGTTAGGATCTCCTACGAAGTGGGCTTCCGCCCATTTAAATACCTGATACTCAAGGCATCGCATCGTAGATTAAACAGATCCTCAGTTCCTTCATTTTTCATAGGGGACATTACAATTCCGCTGGGCATTGCAAAATCATCAATTTTTATATCGCGCACAGTCACGGTCCATGTTCCTATGAAATCCTAAAAATGGCATTTTTAGAGAAAGGTTTCACAGAAATTTCAAATCTCAAGCATATTTTTGTTTAAGGAACTTTTCCAAATACCAATACAACACTAACGTACCACATCAAATTTCATTTCAGGAATGGATTGTATTAATTTCTGAGTTTTATCGGATACCACTTGAGTTGCGAAACGGCTGCATTCCTCGAAACCACGTTTCTGTAGTCTCCACATTAAGCCAGGGTAATCTGGATCAGTGTGACCGTATTCATCAGATTGAAGCTCTGGATCAAATGGTACGGATCTGAATCAATAACATTAATGCCTAAGTTTACTATTTAAACTTAGTAAAATGTGAAACAAAACTCTTCATCCAACTTGTTGCCGCTTTGGAAGCCCGCAGAACATTTGCTTGCACAAAGCAGTGCAATGAAGAAAACACAGTTTTTCTAAAAATTAATGACCATTTCGGATGATCCTCAATAATCAGAATTTTAATCTACCATCATTTGTGAAGTTGTTGCGTACAATTGAACACAGTTTTCTTTGATCAAATAACTCTCCAACTTAGCAATGAGAGCTTGTTTATTTGATGGCTGTACTTTCACCCTGTTTTATAGGGTTCAGGAATCCTTCGGTGCGATGAAACGTTCCATACATCAAAAATAAAAATTCGAGTGCTAGAACAAAAGCAACGCTTTTGGATGAAAACTTCGAGAAGAATGTTTTTATTTGTTGAGGCTTCCAAAACAATGACCTAAGTAAATGTCAAAGCAAAAGAAATGATCACATTTTTAAGTACAATGGAAAAAATTCTTTACAATAAAAAGCACAGCAATTGAGATCAATGGAAGACGTTTCTCGAATTTTTCAACTCCCAGCTACAGATAACATAAATTTATGCACTTTTCGATTACGCGTGATAAATTTTGCATTATTATTTTCCTTCAAATATACCTAGTTTACCTTCATCTTTTATGAACGGATATCGAACCTGAGGCGGACGATGTCTTATTCATGAAGACACTCTTGCTTTGTATTGACTTTAAATCTCATATTAGCTTTGGATAAACTTGTTTCCCTCTTCAGGTGCTCACTACTGTGTTTCTTTCTTTTTATTCATCTCCAGTGATCGAGTTGGCAGAAAAACGCATCTCTGTGGACGCATCTGGTGATACAAGCGATCTCCATATATATTTTTGTAAATATGGGTCATTTTTATTAAATGAGGCATTTTAAAGCTTCTTAAAGCATGAGTATTACACATAATTCGTAATACATGAAATTTATGTATAGCAAAATGTTTTTCCCAAAATGGAACATTGCTATTTACCGGATGTGATATAGGATTTTATGATAGAATATTTTTTCTGCCCAAAAATGACTTTGGGAAAGCAGCAAAGTTAAAGTTTTCTGAATGTACACAATTGCTTTTGATGATTCATCGTATGAGAATGAGCGTTATGAGAAAATTATACAACGAGAAAACATGAGCATCGATAAAAATATACGATTTGTTCGGGATGCCTTGTTAGAATTAGCCAAGCTAAAGTTTTCGGGGAGAACGAACCTTTCTCTGCACAACATTTTTCTCATTCCCTTAATCCGAGCGACCAAATCATCAGCGAAACGCCCACATTCACATAAATGAAAGCGAAATGTTTAGAATTATTATAAGTGTTCAAAATTAAAATGTCTCCACTGGGCCGCTATTAGAACATACAGTGCTGTTATGTTTTCTTATGTCTTTTTCAATATTTTATTGCTGTTATTGAATCACTTCTGTCAGGCATTCTCAAAAAGCTGCAAAAAGCAATGCTGCTGCTGCCGAAAAATAAGTCGTTTATAAAATGCCGTAGATAAGAGTTCCGCGTAGGCAAATGGCGATTTGAATTTGCGCCAACACATAATTGCATGCTAAAGGGGTAAAAAGGGGCCGCTGAAAATTTTTAATGAGGGGGGATTACTCGGCAGAGGTCTCCTCTAGAGATTGGTAAAAAAATTTGAGGGGGGCCTTATTAGAGTAAAAATTTTTACAGTCAACACTTTTCCATATTAGAGGAGGTTCTGTTCAGCATAAGGAAAAGAGGCTCCTCCAATAGGGAAAAGTGTTGACTGTGAAAATTTTTAGTCTAATAAGGCCCCACTCAAACTTTTTTACCAATCTCTAGAGGAGACCCCTGCCGAGTAATCCCACTCATTAAAAATTTTCAGTGGCCTCTTTTAACCCCTTTGGCATGCAATTATGTTTTGGCGCAAATTCAAATCGCCATTTGCCTACGCGGAACTCTTATCTACGGCATTTTACATGATCATAAATTACTATATAGATTTAAAAGTACCGGATCCATATATGATCGCGTACTTAATTTGTGCATTTACCTTACGTGTATTTATTACCATATTCTGCTACATATCGATAATTAGTTTTAGCAGCCACAAGCCATGACACTTTTGAGAGCTCTTCTGGTTATTACTTTATTATATTCCATTGTGGGAATTGTTGACTGCAACTGCGGTGACGGTAAAGACCCTGATTGCAATGCCTGTGGTTTCAATTGTAATCCACCGGCAGGAAAGCCAAAACACCTTGATGTAAGTTGTAAGCAAATTAATTTAAAATAACCACCTGGTTGTAGGCCACCGATGCTGTCAACGAAGAAAGTTGCAAGTAAGAAAACCTTTTTTGAAAGTGTTTTTCTCATTTTTTCAATTTTATTATTTTTATTCAAATTACAACGGTACTCAAAAATATTTCCAGCCCAAAATTCATATAGGAGTTATTAATATTGAGCATCGTCTATAAAACTATAGAATTTATATTCGCCTATAAATAGAAATAAATATAATCGTAACTTCTATCTTCCGGTTTCTGTAACTTCTAAAATACCTGCGTCGTTTTGCATAAATAAATAACTTCACAAGTATTTCAGGAACTTCAAAACTGTTATGAGTTGCATCGAAAAGGAATGCGATCAATCGAACATTGAGTTTCATAAGAGTGAATATAGCACTTTTTTTGAAGGCTGTTAAGGTAAAAAATTCTTAAATTTGCAACAGAAAACGGCCCATTTTTGGCATTTAGAAAGTTTTAAAAGTAATTATGGAAAACTAATAATAACTGTTATATAGGAAAAGAAAAGCTGATGTGAAGTTGCTGCTCCACCCACACTCCTGCTACGACGCGCAATTGTGGCTCACATGCTTTGAATAATTTTGCTTCGCATATAATTGATTATTTAATCTTCTCCTTAATTAATTTTTCTGTCTTTACTTAAAGTCATTTCCAAACTTTTGTGTACAGCGTAAATAAATCTCGCTTCCGTTGGCATTCTTCAACAAACGCTTATGTATTAATCCGTGGTATATAACCCATGTGCATTTAATTCTGAATAATTCCAGAATACAAAAATTTTTTATACGTAAATAAAAACTTGAAATCTTCGTGTGTGGTTATTGAAATGCGATTTCAGTCGAATCATACCAAGCTAAGTTTATTCATACAATAGTACATAAAAAGTGACAAAAATACCCCACAAATTTTATCCTACTAAGAGTACAAAATGAACCGTTTTCCAACAAAAGCATATTTTTCTGTACAAGCGCGAAGAGAACAGCAGACTCCTCACCGCCTTTTACGGCGTCGTCTCTTCCACGCCAGGGTTCCAGGTATTTTTTGCATAAATTTATCTCCAGTGGCAGTATCTTCGTACCAAGTCTCAGACGCACCAAGTTCTGAGGCGACAATATAGCGTGTCTGAAAAATCGCAACAATTCTAGTTGTTAAATGTTCTTAGAAGTTAAGATTGCCGGTAAATAATTATGATACCTTAGTATCTTTATTGCCATCTCGTATGAGCTTTGAAAACTCAATTTTGGGAAGACTCGTCTTTCGCTCTTTTTCACCTGTTATACCTTTTTCTGGTACATGAATTTCCTGAAACCATGCATGTCGTCTGACTTCGTCTGCTCCTTTGGCACCCAGGCGTCTATCCACGTCGTAGTCCATTAGATCCCGTAAAAACGAGACAGCTTCTGGAGAAAGAGGAACCGCAAATGGTAGAGGGTACATCTAAAAGAAAAGTAAATCTGATTAGCAAAAACGAACAAATAGTTGTGCTATGCATCGAAGGACCATTCAGGCAAATTTTGCTTTTTCCAACCTATTATAGTTGTTCATACCATTTACGGTTTTATAATTTTCTGATTAACAAGAAGCCAAATTAAAAAATGCTCACTTTTCGCTCTAGAATCGCCCTTAGGACTTTATCATCTCTGCTCATATTTGGGTGATCTGTAAAGAATCCTTCATCGTGTTCCGGATGGTATATCGGCCATTCGAATGGAGTTCTGCCTAGTAGCAGTTCATACGCGACAACACCTACTGACCACCAATCTATAAATATGATCAGTACTCTCTGAAAAAGTTCTCTGCGAAATTAAAAGAGCTGGCACTTTCCAGACTAATAACACATTTTCAGCTAAATTTGAACTATGAGGATATATGCCACCCCCGGAGTATCAAAATACAGAAAAAGGAAAATCGTGGTTTGTGGTTAGTTTTTCGTATTGCGGTGTATTGTTGTTTGTGTTTTTTTCAAAAATTTAGTCTACCATAGCTTAATTTGATGCTTCGGATGGAGAGAATTTTGGCACTGCTCCAACACCGTAGGACTACACAAGGCAATTTGAACTTTTAGCGGTGTTTTGAAACATAGTAAACAATTGCCACCCCTTAATAGATATAACTTACCGCACACTTTGGTATTTATCTGAAAAAGAATTTATAAAAATCTATCAACAAGGGAGGCTATCACTGTGCTTTGATTGTCATAATTTATTTTAAACCGTAGAATAATTTTGAATAGTCCAATTAGATTGACTAGTCGATATTGCTAAAAAATTTTTATTGTTGATTATGGTTATCATCTTCTCAAAGACAGGACTAATGAATAAAAAATTAAAATTTGCATTCTCACAAAAGCTTTTAGTTGAATTTTTATCAAGGTAATATTCCTATGAATATTATATTGACAAAAGCACTTCACAATGGGGATGTAACAAATAGCAACATGAACGAAGATAAGTGTAATTGATTTTTGTGAGTAGAAATAAAAAAATATAAATTTTGGACTTATTACACCTACCTTCTTATGCTTTTCCTCCTCATCTAGTGCTTCGGGCGCTGTGTACCAAAACGTGCCTTCTCGCGGTCTTTCACGTTTTCTTTTCATTTGAAACGACAGACCATAGTCCGTTAACTGAAAGATTGCTCATAAATGTTTATATCGAAACAAAAACTGTTACTTGCAAATGTCCGTTCTTATTCAGCAACATATTCTCCAACTTCAGATCCACATGTACAATATTCTTCTCGTGCAAATGTGCCACCGCTTCGACCAATTCCGCAACAAAAATTCGAACGTCTTCTTCGGTTATTCCGACGTATTCCTCATACACTTCCTCGGATTTTTCTTCTTTGAATCCCGCTACCTGCAACTGATCTTCTGATCTGTTCTCTTCTTTTCCCTTGTGTTTTTTCTCTTCTTTTTCTTTTTTTCTTTCCTCTTTTTCCTTTTCTCTTGCCTCTTCTCTTATTTCTCTTCTTCTATCCCAAAGCGTTTCCCCGAATAAAAGGAAGTCTCCTCCGGCGGCGTATTCCATGAAAAGAAACAAATGTTCGCCCGTCTGAAAAGAGCATTTTATAGATTCAGAAATGTTTCTAATAAAAATGCTTGCCCAATCAAAAGCGACCATATCGATTGTAAATTCCGAGTCAATCATTTGCAATATCTCGACCTCGCGCAGCACAAAAGAAACAAAGTCCACGCTTTTCTTCTTATTTTCTTCAAAGCTGTCTTCTTCTATCTTAGGAACTTCTTCTTCCTTTCGCAACATTCTCTCTATTTCGAATCTCTTCGCTGCATAAAAATCCTTGTTGCCAAACTTGCCTCTGTACAAAAAGACGTCTGCGTATGAGCCACCGCCAAAAGGTTTCAAATCGCTCACATCTTCAAAATCTTTCAGCCGTCTTTTCTTCTAAAAATGCAGCCTTATAGGGTCGAAAAATTTCGACTGTTTCATCAGCAAAATTTGTAACAAAATCGCATTTCACCGTAGTTTTTGGTATGAAAAACGGATCTGAAAATAGACCAAAATGTCGTTTTGGGCACAAAAATCAAAAATGTTTTGATCACTCCTAAGTTTCCTAAAATGGCGTAGAAAAGAGTTCCGACAGGGCAAATGACAATTTGAATTTGCGCCAAAACATAATTGCATGCCAAAGGGGTTAAAAGAGGCCGCTGAAAATTTTTAATGAGGGGGATTACTCGGCAGGGGTCTCCTCTAGAGATTGGTAAAAAATTTGAGTGGGGCCTTATTAGAGTAAAAATTTTCGCAGTCAACACTTTTCCCTATTAGAGGAAGCTCCTTTCCTGATTCTGAACAGAGCCTCCTCTAATAGGGAAAAGTGTTGACTGTGCAAATTAGTACTCTAATAAGGCCCCACTTAAATCTTTTTACCAATCTCTAGAGGATACTCCTGCCGAGTAATCCCCCTCATTAAAAATTTTCAGCGGCCCATTTTAACCCATTTGGCATGCAATTATGTTTTGGCGCAAATTCAAATCGCCATTTGCCCTGTCGGAACTCTTTTCTACGCCGTTTTATATGAAAACTGCGTTCTGTCTATAGTAATAACACAAAACATACAAATTCCTTGTTTTTCCAAGCACTCCTCAGTTTGCACAGCTGCACTTCCAAATGAAAGGCTTTTGGATCACTGACTCGATGGAAGCAAACGCCCTCTTCGTCGAGCTTCTCTCGCATTTTATTAGCTTCGTTTTTGTCTTTCGGTATTGGCTCTCCGTTGGGAAAGACTAACGTGTGTAGATTGTCCACAAATTTGATATGGTTTCCTGGAACCGGGCGGAATCTCGGCCTTGCACCTTTACCATCGAAAATCTTAAATGCACAAAATTACACATAGCTAATTCACACAATGCTATGCTTGAGAGGATGCTAGATCGATTAGGGAGAGACTGCTATAATACTAATAACCCGTTTCACTTACCTCTTTAGCCAATTTCCACTTAAATCCTTTGAAAAACGGATCATCCTCAACATTTTTCAGAGAAACTTGCTCGTCAGGCGCCATGTGCAACAATTTGTTGACAAATTCTTCGAATTCTTTCGGTACTTTTATATGTTGCGGCCAAATTATCTAAAACAGTGAGCTTGTTATAAGGAGATCTGAGATAAAATAAAGGTTCAGACCTTTCCCTCGTGGTCGGCTGTAGGCTTCTCTCCTAGAAACATTTCGCACATTAACACTGCCAATGTCCACCAATTATCGTTCGTAGAGTAGGGACGGTCTTTCTGAAATGCAACGTTGATTATATCACGGAACTTTTTAGAAGTTACTTACAGACACACGCGGTGGAGAATATCCCAATCTCCCAGGTTTTTCTTTTCGCTCTTTCCACACAGGTTTGATTAAGTCAAAGTATCCGACTCGTAACTGCCCATTGTGCATTATATAAATGTTCTCTGGATGTGATAATAGCAGGTTTTCTTCTTCCGTCATTGCTAGAATTATCTGCGCCGTTTGATTTCTGACCTCCTCGATATCAAGGACAATGTGCTCATGGATTTTATTCCGGATAACGTTGAGCCAAGACAAAAATCTGTCGTATGTACTGCCATAGTGAGCGTGACCGACAACGTACACATATTCGCTGTCCTGGAATAAAAACTATTCTAATTTCGAAAAACTTTTATAGTAAAGTAAATTTTTACTGCAAACTCCAAAATTTAAGATATGCATAAAATAAAAAAGATACGTATAAATTCGGATTCAGCCATCCCAAAAACCATTGGACATAAATTTGGCGAAAACATGAAGGAAATACTAATAGCAGAGTGCAAAAATGTGATTCTACCGTATTCCCAACGCTCAAACTGAATTCATATTGCTCCGTGAGCTCAGAAACCTATAATAATGAATAATTTTGGCAAAAACATCTTAGAGCAGCCAAGTGTACATTGGTATCAGGGTATTGCTGTGAGAGCCAAGAGCAATACATTTAGATTCTAGACAAAATTGGCCCTATGGCCATTTTCACAAAATTGTTTTGAAAACAATTTTGTGAAAATATTTTGTTTTGAAAACAAAACGCTTTTGAAGATATTTGAATAAATTATTTATGGCGAAATAAGCTATTTTCTGTATATATATGGTTGGGGGTCGCATTCGGGACAAGTTCCATTGTTTACATACCTATTTCCTTCTCAAACCCTTTGCTTGGAGACTTCTGCTCTCCAACCTAACAGTTATACTTACCACATAATACGCCTCCACTCTGAACGAGAACATATCCGTTGGCGGGGACAAAGCTTCTTTTATTTTGTTGAAAGTGAGCTCATCGATCTTCTCCACTTCCATCTTTTGAATAACATATAGCTTCCTATTTTTTATGTTTCGAAACGCCCGTACAGTTCCAACCTCTCCATGGGCCAATATCTTCTCCGGCTTCACTTCCTCAAAATCGTGACTTCTGCGTGCCTTCAACTTTCGAATTAGGTTCTTTTTCTAAAAAGATGACGTATTATTTTTCTGTTATTTTCCGGAAATTGAACGAACGCCTACTTCTGTATCGCTCAAATGTTCGAATTCTGGATACAATCCCGGGTTCCACTCCGCTCTCAGATCTGCCAGCTTTTTATACATCTTCATGCGGACTTTAGGCGGCGGTTTGAACTTTGTGGAAAGCTTTAAATATTTTCCCGTTCGACCTTTCCTGACTTTGCCTGCGTTGAGATTTTGGCTATTAACAGGCTTTTGAGTCTCTGTATGGCTATGCTCTATAAGATCTACAGGTGTCTGCGCGTGGACATGCTCGAGATTAGGCTCATGACTAAAGTTTTCGTCTGAAGAAGTTTCTTTGTTAGGATGGTGTTTGGTGCTTTCCTCATTGCCTGGTTTATGGTTCGGCATGAGAGGGTTTTGTGTCGCAGGAATAGCGGCTTCGGCTCCAGACTTTAACACATGCTTGGACTTTACGTCTCGCTCATTTTGTCCTTTCGACGAGTTGCTCAAAGCACTTTGATGTGAATTTTCTAAATAAAAACATCGTAAAAAAAGCGAGGAAAGGTAAGAGTCATTCTTTTTATTGTTTTCGTATTGCGCATTTCGCACTACTTTATGGAACTTATGTCTACACATGACATACGTCATCATCTACTAAACGCATATATGGAATGAAAGTATACACAAGCGTGTGAAAGAAATGAAATAAGGAACAGCCGAAACTAGCTGTATGAATTGAGAACAGAAATCCAGAAATAAACTCCATAAATTGGAGGAGTATGCCAAATTTTTAAATCGTAAATTTTTAAATCGTCTCTACCCAAGAGACAAGTTATATGAATTTGAAAAGCAAAAGATCTCTAGTTTTCTAACGTATGGATGCCATTTTAAAAACATTTTCGGAATTTTTACACGTTTTCGGTACTCTTAAAATTTTCGGAAATGTCTGATATTTTCGAGTTAACAATTTCAAGCATTTTCTCTTAAGTTTTGGTGAATTTTGACATACTTAATGCATTTTTGCCTTATGAAAGAGGAAAATCTGGTAGCTTAAACACAGAGCTCGCAATTTCTAAGGGAAAAGTTTCTCGTCCAAAGGATTTATATCTCAGTTGGTAGTACAAAATCGTTAGTAGACAAGAAATCTAACGGGTCATTTTGCCTATAAATTAATTGAGAAAGCATGCAACTGTTTCAAACGTTCATAAACAAACCGGGAGTCGTTGATGCAGTACGCCGTTTCCGGAATACAGCTTCATGAAAGCGCCGTAGTTCTCGTGAATCTTCCCATGTGAAATCGCCGTAAGACAACTTTTGCTGTTCTTGGCCCAATTTTGTTGTCGTGTTAGAGTTTGCGTCATACTGGTGAGCTAGGTCTATTGAATATAGAAAATATAGCAACGCGAGAGTGTACCAACACATTGTCAGTTTACTTTGTGGCTAATTAAGTCTCATGTTTCTTAAATTTCACTAATGTTCGCAGGTATTCTTACAGAGGGCAAAATGGCCTTGGTTTGGATAGGACGAAGAACCTGGAAATGTTTTTTCACCTCTGACCTAGCCCTTGCCGAAGCGTCGCAGACAAAAATGTCCACCTGTCTGCCGAATTTTCTTTTCTATCTGCTGTCTGACGATGCTAATGTTTACATGCTGTCTATCTCTCTGTTTGTCTGAAGGTAATCAGTCTTAAGTGATATTTCGCGCAGTCTTACTCTCTCGATTTCACACATCGATTTTGGCCTGTCTGAATAGTATATTGATTTTGTACGCGTCCGCGGTAAAGTTAAAGATTGTAAAAATTCATAGATGCAGAGCAAGAAAAAGTTATACAGGAGCTCTCTTTTCTCTGATTGTGCTTGATCTTCGGAGTCGCTGTATCAATTGAATCAAGAAGTTTCTAGAACTATTTACAAAATTCAATCACCAAAATTCAGGTGATTACAAAAAAGTGATGATTAATTGTTATCCAAAAATCTATAAAAGCGCTTGCTAAAATTGAAAGTCTTGATATTTTTAAACATCAATGAATAGAGCTGGATAAGAAAATTTTTATCAGACGATATGTTAGTGATAAGCCGGTACGGTGTATAAAAATGAGATGCATATTCTTCACCATAACTCAGAGAGCTAACAACGTATTTTATGTTCCACACAATAAATAATGCAACATTAAACATAGTGATGATGTACCAATGGCGGTGACCAAGCAGCACGGGCAATCCGATCCTGAAACTCTGCCAAATGACTCATTAGCGAATTTTTCAACACACGGGACAATTTCAGCCATCCGTTATCCTTTTTGTGGAGTTGCGCCTTCGGATGTTTGTAGTCAAAAGTCCAGCTGAGGGAAGAGTGCACATTTTTCATTTGCGGCCACATCCCTGCGTATATTAGCTGAACAAATATAATTGTACAATGTAACATTAGAGAAACATTTTCGTTTTTCGGTTATTATTTAGAACGGCGCTGTACATTTTATGCTTTAGTTTTGGATAAAAAATTACCAATTTAAAAAAAGAATCGCTATTTTAACAAATTGAAGCATTTCAACAGAAATTTTTGATGCGATGTTAAGTAAAGAATTTCAGTTTCAAGTTTTCTGTTGACAACAATTGTTGCCTTTCACTCACCTGTTGAACATTGACGAATGCTATCCCGTTCGTTTCTCTGTATCCATTCCTTTTGGGCGCGTCTCTCATTCTTTCCGCTATCTTGCGCAGCTCACCTGGAGCAAAGTTTTTTGTCGCGGCCACAAACGTTATATTCCTATGCCGGCCTTTAGGAACGTGAATATAGTTGTGAAAAGGTTTGTCCCATCCTGGCCCGAAGTTCAGATCCTTAGGATCAATGCGCAGTGCTCCATTCGTCTCTTCCTTCAGTTCCCTAGCAGCGGTATGGTTCCGATGCTCGCCAACGTGGGCATATCCTCCGGGAAGGGTCCAGGAGCGTTTCCATCTGTCCCTGACCAAAAGTGCATATACGTTTCCGCCGTGTTGGTGCAAGACCAGTACAGATCCGCTTTTTCGATGGTCGTCTGAAACAGTTTTAAGTTTACTTTTCTGATACAAAATTTTTATATTTTGAAGCGGTAAATAAAATTTTTGAATTTAATAGCTTTCAAATAAATTACTATCCTTAGTTCATAATGCAGAAAATTTTCTGTGAATATCGGCAAGCATTTTACTTTTCTTTGATCGTACCTTATCAATAACCTACCTTTAGACGATACAAATGAGAAGCATAATATTGCACTACAAATTACCAGAAACATTACTTTTGCATAATTATCAAAGAAAATAGAGTCTCGGGCACTTCACTTTCTAAATCAATACAACCGCTCGCCTCAGTTGACGTAGGCTGCACTGTGTATATCGTTTCTTAGCGCGCACGCCTTGTCTATGGAGAGTGATCGATGACGTAATAGAGATGCACGCGCAAAATAGACCTGCGCCAGAGAGATACAAGAAATTTTTGGTAGAGCTATGGCCGGAAAGTATTTCATTTAGTAAATTTAAGAGTACATTGATTCAAAAAATTTAGGTCTTGTTTGTATCCTACCCCTAACAGTTTTCTCAATTTTTTTAAATCAAGTCTCAAATTAGGTCCATAAAAGAGGGTAAATGGGCGCCAGCGCCGAAGTCAGCATCTGTATAGGTAAATTTGGCCTTAAAAACACATTTTTCGGTTGGCGCGAATTCAAATTTTAAAATGCTGAATGTAAATATTTCTAAATTCCTAGCTTTACAAGACCTTTAAGCTATCACACGTCCTTAACAAACGTGGGAATTGTACAGCATGAAAAACAGCCATTTCTATCACTTTTTGGCCAAAAAATGGCCCTTTTTGGAGGTCCGCCCCAAAATTTTCACATTTTTCGTTCTGGCATTCATAAACAGCCTCTATGCTTGATCATACGAAAACATCACCATTGTGACCTTTCATCAAAGGAAATCGGAAGTAAGCAATGCATAAGCATAGCAATCAATTATTTGGAATCAATTACTGGTCCAGACTAGAGGTGAATCTAAAAATAAAAATAATAAAATCTGAAAATATCGGTTTGAAACCGACATATCGGTATCGATTGATATCGATAGATTTTGACCAATATCGATAAAGACCGATATCGATATATCGGTATCGATATCGGAAAACCCTTTCGGCCGACCTCTAGTCCAGACAACAATCGCTGAAGAAATTAAACAGAGAGCAGCGCTTGAGATTTACACAAGCATCAGTGTGTTTATTCCATCGGCTTTTCCTTCTTTGAGTGAAGAGCGCTGCCTATGTCTATTGAGAAATATTTTTTGGAGATAAAGTGTTTATGAAATAGCGCACAGCGCTTGTTTTTCGGACGATTAAGCATAGAGAAGAATTACAAGTCATACAGAGGGGCGAGTAATTATAGGGAATACGGTAACTTGTGTTATGTGTGGCTCATTCGAACTGTGACTGTCCCGCAACGAATATGCTCCATGCTCGCGCCAGTATATAAAGTAGCTCTGATCTATTGTGTTGTTGTTGGCTTCATCCATTATAATTGTCTGTTTGCCGTTCCAATAAATTATTGTTCGTTACCGCTCTCAACAGGTCGCAATACAGTTGGTTCGCAAACATAACAACTTGCTTCTCAATTAAAACAAAACGGTAAGGACTTTTCTTACAAACCAAAAAAACTGGTATAATTTACAAATTGTGCATTCAGTTAGATGTCAATTTAGTTAAGCAAAGTGTATAACGTCACTTTCGCATAGCATAATTTCATTAGCAGAGTCTCGCATTGGAAACTTAGTGCCGTGAAAACATTTTCACAGTTATTCACTTTTGCCGCTGAAATAATCTAAAGCCAATATTTAGAGCAATCCCAACGGTTAAGGTAATATGCTGTTGGTAATATGTTTAGAGCAACGTCAGTGGCCAATCCCAACACGAGATTCAAATTCTCTAAAACGCTTCCGTATTACTCAAATTGGCGCAAATTTTATTTTTGAAGTTATTTGTGAAAAAGATTCGAATAGAAAATGTCATATACCAAAATGATCCAGACATTCTTGGGAACATTTTGGTGTATGACATGCCTATATGAATGATTAATTAGTCATCTATAACTTCAAAAATATAAATTGCGCCAATTTGAATGATACAGCGAGATTTATACGGAACTTGAAACCCCGTGACATATTCCAACTGTAAAGCGAATAAAATGTTTATTTTTTCGATAATATTCATAATTATGGAATGTCATAAATACTGAGTGTTATGATATTCCTAATCATTAGGTTTCTCTATTGTTTCTTTCTGTTTTATTCATTATGTTTCTTAGTCCACAAACATTTGAATTCTAGTCTATTTAACTTATGCCATCCCTTCTTGATAGTGTTCTTGACTGAGATTGATTTACGCTCAGGACATTTGGCCTTCTTTTTATCGACGGTATGGACAATATGTTTTACAATTGGAATTATTTTTGCCTTCGAAGAATTCTCGTTTTTGCTAGAAAAATATAGACCGTTAACTGGATGCTTCTCCGACATTAAACTATCTGGATCGTCCAAATCATGCTGAAATTGCGTGTTCAGACACAGGAATGAAGAAGGCTGAACTTGAATTAAGACTAATAATCTTCAACAATTAAGAAGTTTTTAACGATTAAACTTTTTTATGTTGTTACAATATCAGAACTCAGTATTTCAAGATTCCGAATTTCTAATTCCAACACAAATCTACACGATGATTACCGTATACATACCGCGGCACCAAGCTGGTGTCCAATTTCATGTGCCAATCTTTTCGCAATGGCCGTTTGAGTGCTTAGTTCTGCCATGGTTGATAGCATCGAAGCTTCAATATGAAGTAACGTTAAATTTCCAAGTTGATTGGTCAGCTTTCCGTTGTCACAAAGACCGTAGATATCTGAGTAATCGTTTTACTAATCGTACACCATTTTCCAAATTCCAAAAACCCACAATGTTTTTCTCCTGACTCTTCAAATATTGTCCCCAAGTTCGAAATGCCACTCAAAACCAAAGTTTTTAGGATGTCGTCGTCTATATGACTCTTCAACAATCTTTTGTCTTCAATGGGGCGCGGAGTGAGGAAAATATTCACGCATGTATCCTCATCGCTCATCAAGTCTTTGATTAGTTCACTGTAGTTCACCGGTTTGCTCTCAGCACACAGTTCTGGAAGCAGAGCGATGCTTTCTGGAGTACAAAGGTCAGTCTTTGTTACCTGGAAATCAAAATTGCTATTACTTTTTTTTGTTACCAGAAAAGACATTAATTGAAAAATCAAAACAACAATAAATCAAAATCGAAATTTGTTGATGATTATTTTTTCCAGTATGATAATTATTGCCCCTAAGGGAAACCTCTTCATCCAACCTTTTGGTATCTTTTCCTGTAGAAGGCAAAGTGAGTGGTGCCGAAGTAATTTTGCTCATCTCCATATATTTTATTAAGTACTTGCAATATATCGTCGAAGAACCTCGAAATTTGCTTCACTTGCTCTTCTCTAAATTTATATTCACACATATAATTGGGTACAGTCCAACATCTTTCTAACGGAGATCTCGGGACCGGGCAAAATCGTCGTTGTATAGAGAAGGCCGTTATAAAGAGGTTCGACTGTATTACACAACAAATTATCCTACGTGAAATCCCATTCAGTGACTGTCAAAACAACACTGCAGTGTAAAATATCGTCGACTGAAGTTTGTTTATAATGATTGAGTTTGTGAGTTGCCAAAGGGGCGTAGCAAATTTGTAAAATTAGAACAATAGTCATCGATAGCAGTAGATCAAGTGCGTGGTTTGTCATCAAATTAAGCGTTGAACTACAAATAAAATATTGAAAAATTAACACTGATTTAGTTTTTATTCATATCGTCTTAATGATGATCAATCTGAGAAGTTGAAAAACATTTTATTTGACAAATGACAGTCGTACCCTTGTGAATATAAATACTAATTTTGAACGCTTCAAGCATAGCATAAATGACACAGGTGAAAAGACACATTCGCAATATGCATTCGGACACGGAATTTGTGCAGAGAAGACAACAGGTTATTCGAACCACTTTTTAACGCAACGATATGCTTCAACCAGGTATATTCCACGCAATACCTAAGACTTGGTTTTCATTCTGCATTCGCATTGATTGCTGAGCGAATGAGATGAATGTGGAAGTAACAGTAGTCCCTTGATATCTACTCCGCTTTGCAAAATAATTAAAGTCATTATTTTTAATGTCAGCAATAACACTTTTACTAATAATTGTGGATTCAGATATGTTTTACTCCCATCAGTTGGCTTTGTGCATTGTTACCGTTCCATACAGCGTTTTTACTTGTCATGGTGGATAGATGGAAGACAACCGAAAAAACCCGACCATAGTTACGTCACAGACTGCATGCAAGAAAATATAAATTTTAAAAATTTGACGGCAATATAAAGACAAAAAAAGTGAGATGAGAAACAAATAAAAGTGAGATGAGAAACAAAATGGGTGAAGAAAATCTCAATAGCATAATTTGAAAACCACAATAAATTTGTCAGAAAGCTATTTTCTAATTTGTTTTTTGAATGAATGAAACATTGAATTGATCTCTAAGTTTGGACAACAATTTGCAGACAATTCGGAGTCTTTATCAACTCGTTGTTTACGAGAGCTCGTATATGGTTTCCAGCATCTCGTTTAGAACAAGGCGAGAAATAGCCTTCACTATACATTACTATTCTCGTATTCGACATCATGACATGACTTTTTCTTGTGATCTCACATTCTTCGGGAAGTTTATGTTCTTTCCTCCTCTCCTTTGTCCCATCATCATGCTAAAGGTAGAGTTTACTTTGGTTTTATTAATTTTCAACGTTCCAAAACTTTCTTTGAATGTAATATGAAAGTAATATCATCCACATGCCACATAAACCAACAACGATATTCCGCCCAGTTTAAATTGGCACTTTTTGGCGTGGTAGAGATCGGCATAGACAGCAATAATGAAAGTACATTAGAGCGCCAATTTAAACTTAATTTTTAAATTGGCGCAAATTTAAATTGTTATTTGCGTGAGTATATTTCTGTTGGGTTCTAGAATCTATCATTAAATTTATGAAATTACCCCGCTTCCCATTGCGTGACCGAATTCATGAGCCAAATACAATGCAAGCTGATAAATATGCTCCGCGATCGATAAATCCTTGCTACGTGCCGTGAGATATGTTATGTTTCTCATAACATCTTCATTCCCTTTGTTCTTGGATATCTCTGTGTTGCATATGCCTCCTGTAAATTCACACAAAAATTTGGCGCAAGAAAAGCGGTTTTGCAAAAAGAAAATCAGTTAGCAATGAATGAAATGAATCATCAAATAACATTATCAACGTGTATTATTATCTGGATTCTGTCCTATAAGCACTATAGCTATTTTCGCTTCAATAAGCGCATCCAAAATAAAAGTCGTTTAATGGCAGAAACCAGGGATGGGCGAGCTTTTGATTTTTCGAGCTATTGATTTTTCGAGCTGTTCCCTTTCCACAGTAAAAGTCTTTCTTTGTTTGTCTATCGATAGACAAAAGACAAACAAAGAAAGACTTTTACTGTGGAAAGGGAACAGCTCGAAAAATCAATAGCTCGAAAAATCAAAAGCTCGCCCATCCCTGGCAGAAACGTATGGATTGTTTCATCAAGGCATACATACTCATAATTGCTATCCCGCGAGCATCCTTCTCCTTGGACCTCATGATTCGATCAGTAATAAAAAGATTTAGACAAGATAGCGGAGGTTTTGCTTTTGTAACGATAGGGCGCATTTGATCCTGATCAAGTTCGTTTAAATGATCTAATACCTCAATCTGAAATTTTATGAAATTTTGTATTTTGCTGAAAATTTTACTGTGGCCATAATTTGAATTAGAATGCATTTCAAAGCAGATACGGAGGTACTAGCTTGGGAGGAGACGCTACGCGGCTCTAATCTTCTGAACCTTACCTCGGGCCTGCGGCCCTCGCTCAGCTGCGCCCGCTTTCGCGGCACTTCGCGCCGCTCGGCCGGACGCAGCCTGCTATTTGTTCGTGAGTCTATATCAGCGGCACTAAATTTCTGGCGCGTCAGCGCCCCTCATTAAAAGATTGAAATCAGCTAAAAATATGCTCTAAGTTCCCTCACATTCCTAGGGAGAAGTTCGGGCGCACTGCGCCCGACCACATGAGTTCGGAAGTGTTGTTCGGGAGTAAGGGTTGTTCGTGAGACTATTCCCGCAAAATTCGGGACAGAGAAAAATAAGCACTGGTAAGAATGACCCTTCGAAAAATTTTGATCTAAATTTTGTCTAAAATTTGTCTAAAACTGGTTGAGAGTCTTCCTCAGGGTCGAAATTTTGAATAGACAGCCGAAATAAGCATCCCTAAGAGTGCATTTTCGGAAAATTTCGCTCAAAAATCGGTCTAAAAATTCTGTCTAAAAATTTAGTCTATAAAATCGGTCTAAAAACCGGTTCAAGGTCTTCCTTATGGTCGATTTACTCCATAAGAAAAAAACTCGGACTCTATAAGCTCGATTTCGAGCCCGGAGAAGAAACGTATACACAATCCTGATACTATAATAGATTCGTATAACTTCGCCCTATCGACGAAATCGCAGAGTGAGTATTCTAGTTGATGACATCGTCACCTTTGATTCGGCATTTCCTGCTAATTTACTTTTTTCACAACTATAAATGATTCACAGACATCATTATGATATCCTCTCAGAGGTTTCGTGTTTTTTTCGTTACTGATCCCTGTTCGAAAGTGGTGAAAGGTTTATAGATCCATTAATCATTTTTCGTATAATACCAACCTTTTGGAGAGTGTTGATAATGAATTTCATTTTCTCGACACCATCAATTATATTACTTGGCAGGTCGAATATTTCATTTGTTTTCTGGAACAGTTTCCCAACTGCCATGATCACTGCACCTCTAAAAAGAAAGCAGATCAATCGGAAATGATTGGAATTCAAATGCCTCTCATTCAAATTATGCTTTCTTCCCAGATCTCCCATTGCATGTTTCTCAAATGAGTCATCGTAAAATAAATTGATATGGCAAATACGGATTGTGATTGCTGAAAACGAATAGTATCATTTTCATAATTAGTATCATTTTTGTGATTAATTTTTAAAGCTGATCCATCTCTCATCCGGATTTTAGAATATATTCTAGAATATTTTTAGCATATCACTTAAAATTACTAAAAAAATTCGCGCTCCGAAAAAAAAACCTTGAAAAATTCGGTCAAAATATTAATAGCAAATCAATAGCATATCAAATCGACAATTATAAGTTTAAGACAAATATTTTTCTGATAAAGTATTTGATGATTTTCATTAGAACAAATTTAATCACTACTCACCAGGTCCTTGACCATTATTCTTAACATGAGGTATGATGAAGGAATTTATCATATGATCATTTTGGGACGATTTAGCGGATACGTCATGCTCTTCTTGGATTGATGGTAGGCTTTCTGGAAGAGCTGGAGATTGGGGAGTGAACTTCGGACTTGGTTTGATGTGTTTCTTTTCAAAAACAGCCTTTTTAGTTCCAAATGGATCATTTCCATCCGTTCCGATTGGCTTCATTGAGGGCGCAATTTGCAGAGCTTTTGGATGTTCTGGATTTCTTGGTCTAAAAAATGGATTGCCATTTGGCAGTTCCTGTTCGTTGCCATATTTCTCTAATTGTCGTTCAACTTTATCTTTATAAGGTAACGATTGTTTCTGTTCCGGCGGAGTTCCCGGCGATGTTTGATACGCTCTCGGAACTTGCTTAGCCGTGATCTGGTCCATACTGTTTCGTTTTTTTGGAGGATGTTGTTGCTTTGGTTCCATGCGTTGGTTTTTCAGTATTGCAGCTTCAGGCTGTTTGGAAAGCGATGGAATTTGTGCAACTTTGGTTCGGTTCGGGACTACGTTTTCAGTCGGTTGGTTTATCGCAACATTCATCCCTTGTATCATACCTGGTGCTGTTTCGGTCAACTTTCTTTGGTCCTTTTTACTTGGTAACTTTTCGTTAATTTGTTGCTTTACTTTTTGAACATTTCCGGTTGTTTGCTTCGGGACAGCTGTTCTATCCATGTTTTCCGATTGGCCTAAATCTGGTGTTTCCTTTAGTTTTCTTTCGTCGGGTACCGTAAAGTCAAGCCTGTACAGTTCCTCCGTGCGATTCTCATCAATTTTTCTTTTGCCAATTAATTTAAGTTTTGGATTTCGGATCCATTGATTGTTTGCATTATTTGGATCCATGTTTTCTTTGTCCACCCATTCTGGAGATATTTCGTTATGAATATATTTCCCGGAAATTCGTTTTGGCACAACTGGTGACGTATGATTCGGAATTTTGGATTTCACTTCCGATTGTGCTACAATATTTTTATGCGGATCGATTACTATTTTCCCTTTGAGATTTGTTCAGAAATGACGTTAGCATGGATTTCGAACCATGTGTTAGGTCATGTTTGGACAAACCCATCGGTGCTAACTTACCAGCATATGCAGTTGTTTCACGCTTTGCCGATTCAATAGCGCGCGTTTGTTCTAGGTGATGTTGTTTTTGCGAAACCGTATCAGGAGTTGTCCTGCCGCTCTTTGCCAGTTGGGATGTTAGCAAAGAAGGTCCTTCCTTTTTCTTTACTACACCCTGTCGCGTTTCGGCAGGTTGGCCAACTTGTTTAATAATTTTATCTACACCTCCATTTGGCCCATTTCGAAGTCCATATTGAGATCCTGTCATTATCCCACCAGGTGCTTGTAACAACTGTGCAGCAGACGGTTCCTTCGGTTGCTGCTGATTTCTTGACTCCCTGTTGACAACTTTCATATTTTAGGAATAGTTTTAACAAATATTTCAAATAAAAATATCGAAATCCCGTAACTCAAGACGGGATATAACTTCGCACAATCACATCATGCCCAGGGAATGAGTTTTTTTGGTCGTTACCCAGGTATGGGACCTATTTCTTTCAATGAAATTTACGGTTTCGAAGCACAAGTTCAATAGATCGAAATTAGAAGTAGAAAATTATTATTAAAAGTTTTTTGATTCAAAAGATAATTTTTGTTAGAAATTTTACCTTGCCCAGAATTTTTCTTTTTATTCATTCGAACCCCCGAATAACGCGGGTCTCGGGACCGAACAAAATCCGCGTTATTCGGGGGCCGCCTTATTCGGAGGTTTCTACTCAAAATTCGATGTAAGTGTTGGTTGTGGCGTTAATCGGGGGTTTCTGAATGTTTTGGCACTTTTCCAGTGCAAGAAAACCTTAATAATAACTTGAAATTAATCTCTAATAAACTTTGCTTACTTGTCAGTGATTCGTTGTTTTACAGGTAGTCTGACTGATTGCGCAGACAACTTGCTCTGCCTTGGCGGACTTTGACCTGCCCTATCAACTGACTCGATAGGCGGCTTATCTTTTAACATTTCTACAGGAACCTTTAGAAAATTCAGGTAAATTAGAGAATGCACACAAAGGTGTATCCATTGCCGTCTCATTTGTTCATAATAATTAGGCAATACTCTAATACTTATTAGGACCAACTAACTCCGAAGCGTTTCCGTCGATGAATTCGGTAATACTCTCGACGTAGACGTGTTGTGTAGTGTAGTTGGAATTGTTTGCACAGGCAAATGCCCATCATACATCTTACCTAATCTTTTCTCGGATACATCTCCTGTCTCGCTCTTGGGTCGAGATCAGATTAATGGTACGCTCTACTCGAGTTGTGCTATCGTATGTGGATGGTCATGTTGGTGGTGGTTTCGGGAGTAAGCGTCCCCAGCGATCGTCTAGTATTTTTTTTGCCCAGACAGCAGAATATGGGCAGGAGAAGGTAGAGAAAAAAATCTTTTACGATACAAACACAGCAATGAAAACATACGAACTAGAGTTAGGAATTGATACTCTCATTAAACACCTCAAATAATGCTTGAGAAGCATGTTGGTCATAATCCGAGAAACATCACATATGTTCAATGGGACATGCTCCTGTAAAGCATGCCTTTGTCTATCGTGACTCATGGTTTCGAGACTATGATTTAGTATCTAATTTTACAATAACGAAACACACAAAGCCGCAGTTGAATTTTTATTGTTTTTTAATTATAACAAGAAAAGAGAACCCGCGGCTATGCCGCGGACCACGCCCCAAATCCAGGATTTTCCGGATTTCCGGAAGCCATAAATCCCGGAATAAGCAGTGTTTGTCGGCGAGACCGGTACCACACGTCTTGTCTCGCCGAGAGGAAGCGATTGGTATGTCACACGCCCGGATCCGAGCGCCTATTAGAAAGTTTCCTTTGTAGAAACCCCCAAATACTGAATAAATGACGTTTTCCCAATTTTCGTGGCGGGACCACCCCAATTCTGACATTGACAACCCATTGGGTTTTGGGGGGAGAGGACTACTCGCGAGTTTGGGGTCCGTGAGCATCAAAAACGGGAAATCCATTTCGTGGTCCACTGCCACAGTGCACCTTAGACTCGACGAATCTGCATGTTATCTGTAGCTAAAATGTGTCCAGAACGTTGTTAATAGTTATAATTTAAAAATTAGTTATAACTTTAAAAATTTTTATTTGCAGAAGGATTTTTAGAAAATTTTACGCATAGTTTTATTGCTTTAGAATATAACTTTTTTGGAAATTTCACAAGTCTTGACTATATTTGTGTCAATAATTTATGCAGATAATTTTGAATGGAGATTTAATAACATCGCTGATCCGGTTTGTAAACATGATACATTAAGCTTAATATTTTATTGAATCAAATATATCTAATATACCGTAAATCCTCTAATTACTCCCCCTCAAATAGGCCTTCACTGGATCCCTTACGAAAAATCCCGCCCTCGAATAAGTCCCCCAAACGGTTTTTTTCAAAGTTCAAACATTATTATTAAATTATAATTTCAGCCCCAAAATTATAGGTCAACCTCAATTTAGTCTGCCGCCTCAAATAGGCACACCTTTAGACCCTTTACGAAACCGTCCCCGGGGAAGTAATTATAGGATTTACGGTAAATGTCAAAGTATTGACACAAAATGTTCAGAATCATGCAAAACTAAAGTTAAGATCGGAATAGATACCATATCACTAGAGACCTCAAGTAACCCCTCCGCCATTATTATGCCTTTTGTTCTTTATATGTTTTTTTCTCGTCTTTTGATTTTTATGGCCATGCAAATAGGCCAACACCGGTCCTTTCTTCGCAGCTTTTATCTTCTCGTCAAATTGTGTCATGTAACTTTTCATGGATCTCATAAAAACTAAATTCACACGCAATTTCACCCCTTTCTTCATTTCATATAGAGCTTTGCCACCTTTATTATAATCAAAGGTCCAGCCCCGTTTTGTCCAAACAAAAGCCGGACTCGCATAAGAAGCGTTTTTCACTGCGGATATGAGTTCGTCCAATTTCACCATTGCCACGCCGTCCGTTTCGCGGTATCCATCACTTCGCGGAGCTTGTTGCATGCGCTCCGCAATTGCCCGAAGTTCGCCTCGCTTCAGAGGATGCATTCTAACGAAGAAAGTGATGTTGCGATGTTGGTTTTTGCCTCGACCTTTGGTGATCTAAACGGAAAGTTTTAATACATACATACATGACAACACTTGACAGCTAAGATACAATTTTGAGCTGAGCAAATGCGCATATAACTAGCGCTCTAATTTCACTGGCCTAGCAGATTAATCATCCCTCACACCGCCTGCTCGGGAACGAGAGCATTGTAATCAGTAATAGGAGATTGGAAACAAAAACGGCCAAATTCAATTTATTTTTTATAAGAAAACAGCCAACCTCAACGTAATTCTTGAATGGTTGCCCCTGTCCAAAGTTCAATTGAGATGCCTTGACATTAATGCCTCCATTAGATTCCTCAAATGTTTCTCGTTCAGCTGTGATGTTGCGATGTTCGTTGACGTGTGAATAGCCTCCTGGCAGTCCCCACTCACTTGTGTATCGATCTTTCAAAAGCAATACGTACCAATCCCGGTGGCGCCTTTCCACGATGAAAACTGCGGCTCCTTTGTTTTTGTCATCTTAAAGTGCATTTTTCGGCAATAACCAATTGGGGGTTTTACTTGAATTTTTACGAACGCCAACGAATGCCAAAGAGGTAAAGAGACCCCTTTGGGTAATTTTAATTTTACCATAGGCTTTCTAGGGGGTCGCCCTAGAGGACCCGTAAAAAATTTTTGAGAGGGGCCAACTAGGGGTTACTTTGACGTTCAAAACCTGTTTTTCGGAAAATTTCTGGCGGGAAAACCAAAAAGTGCCATTTTAGGGCCAAAAATGGGCACTTACGAAAAAATGCAAAAAGTAAACCCCCCCTATTCCGGAAGAGTTAGGTAAGAAAAGTGCGTTCAGAAAAATGATATCTGCCGTTTTCAGCGAGTTATGCCCATTTTTAGCAACACTCCCCAACTGTAACTCCCCCAATTGGGTTATCGCCCATTTTTCCGGTGAGTCTAAAATAGATTTTCAACGTATCTTTTTAGTTTTCGAAATTTACTTCGAAATTGAATAAACTATTAGGGTAAAAATTGTTTTGATTGCCCAGAATTTTGTGTAAATGTCATTTTTTTGGTCATTTTACAAAGAAAAATTGTTTCGTTATTGGAACACTGATTTAAAGCATACCTGCAGCGTAGGTTAATGAAAAATATTGAAATACAAGACAAAACGCCAAGCAAATGGTGAAGCACTGTAAGGCGCCGGCCTGTATAACGGTTTTTCCCCTAGTCATAAAGATAACCCATGAAGATAACTGAAATAAATTATCTATGAAATTCACAAAATAATACATTACCTTTTGGATAGTAAATTTATAGAAAATTGCAGTAATGGAATAATATTTTTCAGCATAAAAAGTAGTTTTTGGTTAAAAATACTTTTTTAATGCAAAAAGACGTTGACAAAAAGAAAACGGTATAAGAAAGAGGTATATTGAATCCAGAACAGAATTTTAGAGAAATCGAGGAAAAATAGCTTTAGACAATATTTTCGAGTGGAAATTGTGAAAATTTTTTAAAAACTGAGCTATGGATCACTTATGCAATCCATAGCAAAGTAAAGTTAGAAAGTAATAAACAACCGGAAATTGGTACACGACATATTGCACGACACGTTTACAAGTACATGATGGATGTCAGACAACATTTTTTGATTTATGACGTCTCATGCTGTCACTTCACACATGTCTGCTTCTCTGAACATGTTGCCATCCAAAGAGAGAAAACGAACCAAATTGCGCCCATTGCTGACGTCACAGCCAAAACAATTCCAACTAAAAATTTGTAGAAATATTTCCACAAAAGATGATAAAGCATTCAGTCACATCGATATTGTATTTATAATATCAGTAATAGCTCTGAAGATCGGAGAAAGTAAACCAAACATTTTCTGGCTAATTTTTTAAATGTGATTTCGCCCGATGAGAAATATCTTTTAATTCCTTTCAGGATCCGTTTTTCTCAGGTGATTACTTTCTATACCCTAATAATCATATATAAATTTCATTTATTTAATACTTTTTTAATTTTGCGCAATTTTGCAACTTATATTTTTGGAAGTCGGCCAAGAAACGGACCAAACTTCCACTCAGTATTTGGCTCTATAAATATATAACATTGATTAATTCGTCAATCCAAAAATATTAATCTTCACGTGATTAATTAAATTTTAGTTAAACTTTACTTACAGCTGTGCAAACTTATTTTTTGTTATTTTGCAAACTCCAACAAATTTTTTGCGTCTTAAAATTTGCGTCAGTAAACTTATAACTAGCTATCATTTTTATTATCATAAGTTCCTTATAAAAAATGTGTTGATTTGATTGTCATATCCATTGGCTGTCATTTTCCCAGGCTTTGATGCCAGTTTGTTAAGCAAACATTGAATAATAATAAAGTTTGATCCTATTGTGGGTTTTTCAGACGGGATTCGGTATAGTACAGTACATTGTATCATGTCATATTATTTCAAATAATTCCCATTCTTACAGTGAATTTGTTCAGAACCATCTAGAAAGTTCGACAACACTGACGAAAAATTGGCGTCAGTTTCAAACTACTAATGAGGCGCCGGTTTCAATTTTGGACGCACGCTTATTGAAAATTTGTTGACACAGTCCTTCCCTCAATCGTCAATGGCTCAATTTGGTCTCTGCCCGTTTAGTTTTATGGATTCGATTGCTTCCTAAAAATTTTAGCGCTTTGCAGAATAAAATTTGATTCACTTTTCAAGAATTGCTACACCTTTGCTTTTTTCCAATCCCTATGATGCCATATTTGGAATAGTTCTAACGAATATTATGTGCGCGGAAAATGAAAGCATCGGAAAAAGAGAGCGGGACTTTAAACCTTCGAATAATCGGAGCGTTAGCTTTCGGAGTGGTACTTTATTGTGCCTATAGATTGATTATGCTTTCGGATTTTGAACAGGTATGTAATAGAATAATTTATTATTCACTATGAATAATTTCGGGATTTTGAATACTATAATAGTATTGCAAATTTTTTGTCTTTTATGAATTTCTGCAAAATTTTCTTGTATTTCCTGAAACAGCAAACTTTTTGTTTGAGAAATCATCTTGAAATGTTTCACATTTACGTTTTACAGGACCCATCTGATGATTCACTCTTGCTGCCAGCTTTATATCCTTATAGCAAGTAAGCTACAAAAGATTAATCAGTCTTTAAAGAATCGGTCAAAAATCTGCGCTGTACTATATTCATTATAGACTGGCCCGTTTTCGACGTGACGGCCTCCGCAGAGATTCCCCTGCAGCTTCGGAAAAACTATGGAATTTATTCAAAAACGCCGACGGCAATCCTGTCATTCCATACGTTTTCTACAACCCAACGGGAAAGCCGAACGAACATTTTAGTGAGATTTTTTCATAAAATTGCTTTGAATCAAATCTGGTGCACTTTAAGATAGCGATGAAATGGATGCAATCCGCGAGGTCATGGATACCATTGAGTCAAACACTTGTATCCGATTTGCGAGAAAGTCTACCTGGAGTAGCAATCGGGACCTCACCCCTCGTCGGGTTGACACCTGGCTTGAGTTGCGGAAACCACAAACAGCGTATGGCACTTTGTTTGATCTTTTTCGGATCCCGTTTTTGAAATCGAACGAATTAAACACCAAACTCGGAAAATTGTTGAAAATGTCATCGTTTCCCTGAAACAGTACAAAAAATGATCAGTGCAAAATTTCAGCTGCAATGCCCACATCGGCCGACTAGCAGGTGCCCAAGGCGCTAATATTGTGACCTTGGCCGATCGTTGCATAATAAAAAGAGATGGAACCCGAAACAAAGCCAAATTGTTTCGACTTTTGTTGCATACTATCGGACTAAACTTGGAACAGTTACGCACCGATAGAGACGATTTCATAAAAGTCGACGAGAACAATATTCGCCAGGGTGAGCGTTAAAAAAGAAATGGTATCCAAGCACAGTTTTCGGAAAAATAGAAATGAAATTTTACCCAATCAGAGTAGAATATTCGTTCTACCGTCTCTCTCTAAAAGGAAAATCCTACCGAAATTATAAAACCATTCATATCTCTCTAAAAAGAAACTCTTCTTGTGAACTCTAAAACATCATTTACAAGTTTTTAGGACAAGCCGGCGTTGATTACAGGGACAATTTCAAAAAGAACGATCCGAACGAGTTTGACAGTTATGGTGTGCCGTACAATTACTTTAGTGTAATGCACGATAAAGTGAATATTCTCGGCAAAACTGAGAATGGAAAAATTAAAGTAACAATGTTTGTGGACAATAAAGTAAATCCAAATCAATGGCAGGAGATCAAAGCCGGCGGTATATTACCTGGCAGCGTTATTGAGCCGGCGGTAGGTATTTCAAGAAAATTGAAGATTTTAAATCACCATAAAGCATCTTTTTTTGCTGTGCAAAAAAAGCTGAAACGTTCTGAAGATCTTACTAACTAATAACTAGTTAATAAAGTAATTAACTAATTAATCAATGACTAACTTTTAGGAGAGTGACTATGAAATTGTCCGAAAAATGTACGATTGCCCCGAACAAACCGCTCCCGATCCAGGTGGAGGTACCGCCATGACTGGCGGCACGACGGATGTCCACCACCATCACCATCATCACAATGGCGGCAGTCATCACAGTTCCCATGGAGGCCATACTGGTCTACCCTGGCTATCGGAGTCTGAATCGGAGGATGATTCTGAAGACGACGACGAATCAAGTTCAGGTCAGAATCGATTTTGTCATTTGATCGAAACTAACAGTGAGCAAATGAAAATTTTGAGTCCTTAGATATTCGGTGCATTAAGAGGTCATATTTGGCTTATTTTTGCCATTAATAATGCGCTTTAGAAGATAAACAAGACTGTGAAGACACTGCCGGCGACTGTGCTGCTAAGAGGTCGTTATGCAACAATCCAGACTATCACGATTTGGTGTTCGATGTGTGCAAGAAAACTTGCGGTGTTTGCGCTGGTAAGCTGAATTTAAAGTTTAAATGCCAGAAGCGTTAACTCTGGCCTTGATGCTCAATCTTAACCTTAAGCCACAACTAATGGCCTAAATTAAATAAGATAATGATCTCGCTATCTGTTAAAATTGCTTAAGCTTAAACTATATGTTTGGCCTTGTTTTGGCATTGCTTCAGTCTAAGATTAAATTTAGTTATTTATTTACAACCCGAAATCCTTTGGTTTTAAATGGGAATCCATTACTTTCTTTTGACATAATTTTTAAAAGAAACCAAAACTACAAATAGATTCGTTTTCAGGGGCCCATCCTGCACAGCATACTGCGCTTACGTGTGTGGATACGAACCATTTCTGTCATTTGCACAAAGACGCATGTGAGCATTCGGTAGGACGACATTTCAATTATATTTATTTCTCAGAATTACGTTTTCTGATTTGTGTGTCCAAAAATAAATGCGTATATCTTCCAGGCAACCCGCCACGCAATGACCATTCAATGTCCATATACTTGTGAGCGGTGCGGAGAGCATTATCAGCACCTGCAGAGTGTAGGTGCCGTACCCGGGCCCACAGCGAATGCTTTCAATTCCATGAATCCGATGATGAATCAGCAGATGATGATGGGGCAAATGGGGATGATGAATCCCATGGCTATGATGGGCACGGGAGGAATGGGAGGCCCTATGGGCATGGAAGCAATGATGAATCCGATGATGATGAACCCTATGATGGGCGGCATGAATCCTATGTTCGGAGGCTCTATGATGAACCCAATGATGGGAGGTATGAACCCTTACATGGATATGTATGGCATGGGCAAGAAACGCTAATTGTATTTGACTTACTTAGAGGACATCTATCTTGAACTTATAATTGATTTTCATTTTGCTTAATTAATGTGCGGCCCTTTATTTAAGGGTAATAATTAATGAAATTTACGAGTATAGAGTAATTCTGTGATAATATTCTCTCTGGTTAATGCAAGTGAATCAATCACTTAAAATGTTCTTATTATTCTAACTTATTCCTCTGTGTTTCATCTTTGTTAGCTAAAAGGAGTTTGAAATATATATGATACGATCTTCTCGATTCTATAATCAATAAATCAGTAATGTTATCTTCGTTACAATTTGGGGCTTCTTCGCCCCGGCCCTTTAAACTTCGCTGCGGAATACGGTTTAGCGTTTGCAAAAAGCGGTAATATTGGGTTCATCTTTCGTATTGCGATTTGTCGATTTAGTTTGCCCCCGTCTGTTTTAAAAGTATGCCATAAGTAGAACGATCGGGGCGGCAGTTTGCTTGTTCGGGGATTTATAGCGAAAATAGATTATTTCGGTGCCTTCATGCCCTCTATCCGTTTTTTCCCTATGGAGTTCGTTTTTTAAAAATTTTGTGTACATTATGGACTTTATCATTCTAATTTTTTCCCTCATTTCCAAAGGGAAAAGAAGGTCGGCGGATCCATCGCCCGACGGATTTAAAACTGGCCAAATTTTACCCTTCCAAAAATTCCGAAAACATTAATTTTGACGTAGAATTTAACCCACTGTTTAAGAATGTCCATTTTTCCAAAAATTGGGAAAAATAAAAATTATTTAAACAAATTAAACATTGGCCAAGAATTTCCAATTCCCGAAAATTGGGGAAAACAATTTGGCCCGGAGAATTTTCCTGTAAAATTTCCCTTTTCCGAAAATTCGGTTACCAATTTAGTTATAAACAAATTTGGCAGTAAGAATGATTCGAAAAGGGGGGACTTATTTTGAAAAAAGAATTTCACTTTTAAGAAGCAATTTCCCAAAAAATTTCGGGGGACTTTTTTACTGCGAATTTAGATTAAAATAAGAACACCCTTAAAAAATTGGGGAATTATTTTAAGGTGAATTTAACAAAGGGTTTAAGTGACCCTTCCAAAAATTCGGGACATTATTTTGACGGAGAATTTACACTGGTAAGAATGACCCTTCCAAAAATTCGGGACATTATTTTGACGGAGAATTTACACTGGTAAGAATGACCCTTCCAAAAATTCGGGACATTATTTTGACGGAGAATTTACACTGGTAAGAATGACCCTTCCAAAAATTCGGGACATTATTTTGACGGAGAATTTACACTGGTAAGAATGACCTTAGCTATATTTTGTCTAAATTTGTCTACATTTTAGCTAAGTTTTGACCTCAAATTCGGATTCCCCGCTAAAAATTACCCTAATTAGGTACCTGTCTAAAATTAAGCACCCCTAAGAATGCACTTCCCGTATATCCCAGGTGACGTACATCCCAGGTGACGCACTGACAGCTTTAACTTACTATAAGGATGAACACTTCGTTACGTGTTGATCTATAGTTGACGCTAACTTCGTTACATCAGTTGTGAGTATAATTGTCTTAAAACTAGCCATGTACAAATATAAGTGACTAGATGTAATTTTAGCAGAGAAATGTTATGTCTAGAGTGGCATACTCACAATGGGTAATTTACCCGCTTCACAATTAGTAAAAATTTCAACAGAATCTAGATTTCACTAAAATAAATATATAGATTTCGCAAAAAATAACCAACGACACAAATTTTCAATGACGGAAAAATTTTTTAATCTGCAAGTATCATATCAATATTATCAATTCAAAGTTCTAAAATTTTCACTAAGAATTAATATTCAGTAATCTACCAAAATCCAATTGTTGGAGAGCGGATTTATTTTCATTCCTATATTGAGATTTTTTAGTTTGTCCCTTGCCCGCATAACTCGTATGTCATAAATTTCGTATGCCATAAGTAAAAAATCAATATAGTTGGCGCGCATGATGCTTGTCTGCGCGCCTGGCAGTTCATATATTACGCGACAATATTGATTATTACCGTATAGCATCAGTATCATATAGCCGAACAAATTTTATTATGAAATTTCCGGTTATCCAGACTGTAGTCCCAAAGGTTTGAGAAAAATATCAGCTTTTAAGTAAGCAACTTCGCAAAATTTTCGCCGGTGTTGATTCTTTTTTCTGCGAAGATTCTAGATTAAAATAAGCAACATTTTAAAGAAAAATTTGCGAAGTTGAATTCTTTTAAGGTGAATCTTCAAAAATGATTGCAAGTGAAACTGCGCCGTTTTGTGTTTTTGAACAAGCTTTTAGGTCTTCATAGTTGCTTTAATGATTTTCGTAAAATTTTTTGCACATTTTCAAAATTTCTCGACAATATCAGAGTAAAAATTTTCTTCACGTATTGTTCAGACACACGTATATATGACAAGTACATGTGATGTGACTTTTAGAGATCTATGGCATATTTGACTTAATTGTGATATTGGAATGATTTTTTCTTGTACACTTTTGATTTTGCTGTCTTGGTTAAGTCGAACAGATTCGGTACAATACCTCGGAGATTTTCCATACAAATATGAAGTAAAAAAAGTTGTTGAAATGGCAGGTGGATTTGAGATCGAACAAGTAGTATTGGAATTTACGGACAAGCAAAACAGGAACCGGACTTTGAAACCGGTCGTTGAAGTTATCAAGAAGAATCCAAAAGAGGTTCGTTATCTCGTTGAGTTAAACCATAACCAATTTTGGAATTTGCCGAATCCTCATCCGGATGTAGTCGCCGCCAAGGATGACCTGGATGAGATATTTAATGTGAACAATCCCAACAATTTCCAAAACACCAGCACCGGATGTAAGTTGGCTTAATGTTTACTTAATCTTTGATCAGTTAAATATGAGTGGACGTAACTTTTTTCATAACGTTTTCGCCAAAATGTTAATCGATTCGTCCGTTAATTTCATTGACATATAGGTTCTCATGGCTGCAATGGTTGGGACGATAGTGAATTGCCAGATCACAAAACAGATGAAAACAAGGAGTCAAAACCCAAAGCTAAAAACTTAAAACGGCGATATTTCAACAGCAAGGATAAGAATAAAGCTAAGGCTATAATTAAGGAAAAGATCACCTCGTTTGTCGGCAAAAATGTAACCGTTGTAAGCAAACTTTCCTACTCAAATATCCTTCGGACATTATATTATGTGTTTTAGACTTGGTGTAAAAGACCAATGAAGGATAAGAGCGCGCTCATTAGTGTCGAAGAAGTTCTTACGGAACCTGCAGGAGGTAATTCGGTGTAAATTTCATTTCTCATTGAAGCCGTCAAATTCCCGAGACCAAATCTGGTTTAGCATTGTTTTTCAGGGGTATTTTGAGAATATAAGTTTACAAAAATAGAGAAAAAAATTTGTTTTATATGCTTTAAAAATGTTAAACATTTTCATAGTGAAAGTACATAGAAAAACATTACTAAACTTACGCGTAATCTAACTGAATAACTGCGTTACAATTTAACACGTAAAATAATTTAATATTAAAGTAATTTAATAACGCTAATTTTAGAAGCTCTCTTCGCCAAGTTGAAAGAATGGAATTTTGATAACAGCAAAAAGAATACGTTCAAGGTAATTTTAACAAATTTTTAATAAAAGAAGAAAAAGAGAACTAATTATGTACTCTAGATTCTCGATGATAAAATTGATTGTTAAACTTTTCGAAATTTATCTGGACAAGTATATAGCTAGTATATTACAAACTAAAATCGCTTCGGGCCATTTTAGTTGAGATTGAAAGGTTGAAAGTTTAGTATCTCATTTTCTAAACGTTATACAAATTGAGAAACTACTTCACCATTAAGCTGTAGTAGATTTTAGCTGTTTAAATAAACTATTTTAGTCCAAAGTTCAAGCCCTATTTACAATTTATAAATTGGCAGAAGACACAAGGGGAAAGAAAAAAGAATCAACAGATTCCGAGCGGAAATATAGATTCATCTTAAAGTTATATGATCCATTGTGAAGATATATTGTGAAATAAAAGCTGAAACTGTTTTGAAGTTGAAACGATTGTTATACGTAATAATTATTGTTATACATATTGATATTATTGAGTCTCCGGTGGTTGACTTACCATAATTTTGAAATTGCTTAGATCTTAATATACGTCAACTTTTATATTTTGTGGCATCTTGTTGGGAAATGTGAATTAGGAGCAAAGAAAATAAGGTTTGCTGGACATAAAAGTAATAACTAATTTGGAAATTGGAATAGCAACATTGGATAAAAACTCGCATTCTCACTCTGGTTTATGAAATAAGTTGACAATAAAAAGTTATTACTAATTCTTCATCTCTACAAAATTGTAGACAGAAGTCATAGCGTTGTGCTTGAGCATTAAAATGCGACACACTCAATTTATGTTCATAATTTCGCCAAAGCGATCCGTTCTATTTGCACACCTTCACTTAAAACCGTTGAATAAATTTCCCAAATTGTCGTTCAAATTCCCTCCCAATCCTTCTCTTTCTTGACGCATAAATTGGCCAAAAGGCGAAAGTCACATTTCCTCCTGCTCCAAGCCCTCCGTATGGTTTTGTCATTCACCTAGTAACTAACTGTTTTTAAGCCTTCTGGAGAAATTTGGACTTTGATCTCCGGTGCTCGAGATGGCAGCGGCTTCGACGTCGTCCGCCCTGCCCGAAGATGAAACGGAACCGAGCCAATCCACCTTGGCACTTGAGGGTCCGACCAGCTCGCAAAGCATGGTCGCATGCAAAACTCTCAATGGTTTTTGTTTACTTTTGGCTCCGGTTTAGAGTTCAGCTAAAGTTTTTAAATTCACATATTTGGTAGCATGGGATTTTTTGCATTTGTGGTCGATTTTTCGCAAAACTTGGGTAACTTGCAAAGTATTTGCGAAAATATTCAAATACATACAAATTTTTGCAAAAAGTCAAACCTTGGCTATATTCCAAACCGGCGCTTTGTTTTAGCAAATCATAATAATTTTGTTTATTCTTCAGGTGACATTGTGCATGTGGAGTTGGACGTGCTGCGTCAATCCAACACATTCAAGCAGAAATATGACCGATCCAAATTGGACGCGGAGCACTTCATTTTTCACGTGAAAGAGATAAAAACGGACGTGTTCTGCAAAGTGGTCGACTGGTGTCGGCATCACGTTGGTATGTCAAGCTGATGTTTTGCTAGGGAAATATAGATTTTGTCAGGAAGCAAGCTTTTAAGTGTTTGACATTTTATTAGTAAATAGGTTTTAAGAGGTAGGAGTATTAAATCATAGCAATTATAGCAGGATTAAAATTTGCAGTTGGAAATTTTGTATCATAATTACTTTGTTTGCGGTGTATAGTTTCTTTATTTCACATTGAATGATTCAAAGTTCTTATGTAGATCCCATATGCTATGCTATTAAAAAAGAAGATGAAACAAAAAATATGAGAGCCATGAATTTTAATCAATGCTAAGCAATGATTAAAAATACGGAGATAATTGAATAAACAAAAGTATAATAAAGAATTTTTGGCTATATATTTTAATTTGAAAATGACTTCCATACATTGCTTTGATTGACATCCTTATACTTTTAATGCCATTATATATTTGCTAGAGAAACGTTTTTCGTAAAAATATTATGTCAAATTTTACAGTCCTGATTGTTTCAATTACTTTTAGAAATTTACAAAAATAATACACAAAAAAGTAAAATAATAGCAAAAGGTTTATGTTCTAAAATTTTATGCAAAGGAAACATGACTTATTATAGAGAATTGGGTCTAAAATAGCTCCAAATAAGCTTTAGCTCGTAAAGGTTTCCATATTACTCTAGAAACACATAGAACGTCTTCTTCAAATAGGCGAAGGACTCTGCTATAAACTAAAACATACGATTTTAAGGCCATCCTATAAAAATAATTAACTTTACCCAATACTATATACAAAGTAATTCCAATAGTCATAATAAAATTACCTGTACACGCTAACGTCATTTAAAATTTAGGCCTCGCCGAGCCGATTGTTCGCGTGGATGAGAAAGGCGAGAGAATTTGGTTCGCTCTAACCGAGTATGAGAAGCAATTCTTCGACGTGCCCGTCGACGAATTGGCCGAGCTTCTGAGTGCGGGCAACTATTTGGACATCAAGTCGCTGTATTTGTACGGGTGCCAGAGCATGGCCGCTCTCATGAAAGGAAAATCGCCTCAGGAACTGCGCGAGATGTTACGTGACAGCACTTTCTTGAGAAACAGCTCCAAGCGTCAACAGCAACTCAGGAAGCGCCAAACTTGAGCCGCGCTAATGCAAATACCGGATTCAGACAAACAATGGAATAAGTGATTTTTAATAGTGCATGGAAATCACCCAATATTTTTGACATAATGTAATTTATGAGTTCTTTTGGATAAGTATTAGGCTTTATTTCTTGTCCCGCGTCCAGAGCACAAAGAATGCACTTGGCAATAGCTTCGTTCATAAGGAATTTATAGTATGTATAATCAAAAATTATTATATCTGGTTCCTAAAATGGCTTTTTATAGAAAATAATAATTGTTTGTTTCCGAATTTTATTTTTCGAATAAGTTAAGAAAAAATGAATAAGTTAATATAAAAGTATGATTCTTGAGTGATTTCCATGTATGAAAATAAACGTGTTGACAATTTTTCTTTCCATCTTCAAAGTGCCGATTGTATTTTTGCCAATAACAAAATGTGAAATGCTGGTCCAATTGTTTTCGTACTCTTCATCCTTGTTCGGATATTCCTAACATTTTCAAGGATTGCATTTGTTGTCTAATATTTAATCGCGCTCTGTCCTTCTAATGCACTAAAGCCAAAATTATTTCACATATTTATCCAATGGGTTTTATCGATTCCGCGCTCTCTTTATCGTTCTCATCATCTGAATAAAGTTATGTATATTGGTTTACACGATGTATGACATAAAAGGACTCAAGCAAAAACACAATACAGAGATTCGTCCGTTGCACTAAGAACAATTTTTTTTCAAAAAACGACAAAAGACTCAATAATTTGCCATTTTTAACTATGACGTAATTGTTGATGACTTCATTCGAGAGTGAAATGGCTCCTTTTGAGTACTCACTCAGTGCCTGGCATTGTTGACATTAGCAAACAACAATCACCGACTGCAACATCACCTACACCAAAAATTCAATTCCCTCAGGGTCCAATACATAAGAGGGCCTCGCGAGAGTTAAAATGCCTCTGGCTGTCGTCTCGTGTAGACTAACATTCCTGACTCATACCATTTCTTGAACAGGACAAACAGGTAGATATATTCCAGCCACCATACTCAAGATATATTCCAGCCAATAAGTTTAAAATGATTGAGATTATTCTAAAAATGACTGGTCTGTATTATGGCAACCTTGCGGATCGAACAGTTTTGTGCCGTTATTTGGTCCTATCTCGAACATTCTTACTATATGCGATCAGTGAGTTCGGTTGATGCCAAAAACGGCAAATTATTGGTCTGTTTTCAGCTTCTCTTTATACTTGCCGAAGCTTGTACAGGATTTTCCTAAAATGGTCGAATCATTCGATAAATCCCATGGAAGGCGTGGATTTGGAATATCTGGTGATGTGTGGCTGGCAGTTCCAATCTGTGATGTCAATGGTTATTTTTGCCACATTTTCACAGTTTTCTAGAATTTTAGGAGTAGAGAAAAATGTTATACAGTTGCAGACATTTCTTTTATACTGGCAATACCACGGCGTCACCAAATTCATCATCGAGCATATTGTAGTGCCTAAGGCTCGTGAGGGGAAATGCTGTCCCGTTTATGTCGTGCTAAGAAGGACAATGATCAGATGGCTTATGATAGCCATTCTCATGACCTCCTGCTTTGGGGCCACAATTTGCGTCGATAACGTGCAGAAAATACTTTTGAGCGGAAAAAGTATCTTTGAGGTTGGTGATTGAAAATGAGAATGTTTAGAATAGCAAAGCCATATAAGGTCATATAATTTTGATGAAACAATTTAGCCGATGCTGGGACTTCACCCTCTCGATTTCTTGTACAGAACAATCGCCATCTACGGAATTGGAGTCTGGAACTTTGTTCTTTGCTTTTTCGTGGTAGTGATACGAAGCCTTTCCCTTGAGCTGCGAGACTTCAATCGCGTGTTTGCCGATGTATGCTCAAGAATTTTCTCGTGAAACAGTTTATGATCTAAATTTCAGCTCTTACGGGACAAGCCGTTGTATTCATTGGAAGTCGAGAGAAAATCGGAAAAACTGGCAGAAAAGTTGCTGCTGGCTTTTGCAGCACACAATAGACTAGCCAAGAAAATTAGAAAGACAGACAAATGCTTTCAGGTTTTTCTAATTTTTGAATCCGTTAATTTGCTTTTGATATAGGCATTGCTTTAGCTCTTATTACCTGTAACTATTAATAAATCACAGAAAATGTGCAGACTGAAACAAATTCTAAAATTTACTGACCAATTTCAGAGTTATACCTTTGCGATGATGGCTGTGGGCACACCGATGACTATTTTTGCATTGATCACACTTATACGGCGAAAATCCTGGATGGGTCTTCTTTACTCTGTGCATGACGTCATTTGCTGTACTGTCCACTTAATTGGGTTCACTGTTGTGCCCGCAGGCATATACACCGAGGTCTGTTCACAATTAATTAGAATTGAAGAATCGGCACTTCTATAGCTTTGAAATGGCCAAATAATAGGAAAATAGAAGCAGTTATAGAAATGCAATTTTTCGTTTGGAAAGATATAAACTGTTATAAATCTTTATTTAAATCTGAATCAGTTATAGTTTCGAGCGATTCAAACGCAACTCTACAAAAATACAGCGATATGGAAAGGTAAGTATAATATGAATATCTAATTGTCTATATGAAAGGTAAAGTACGATTTCTTCAGAATACAACCTAAAATTGTACCAAATCGCAAGAATGTTCACAGAAAATGTATCGCAATCTGACATTGGAATTTCCATAGGCGGCTTTATTACTATTACAAAATCATTGGTTTTGACTGTAAGTTTCAAATGAATCATTCCGGATTTTATAAATGATACTTTCAGTGCTTGTCACTTGTAATTCCATATGTAATCCTCTGTCTCCAGCTGAATATTGGTGCTAGCAACACTCTCTACAGATCCGTGAATAATAGTACTATCTAATTTTGTATATGTTACGGTATATATTGTATATTTACCGTAACATTATTGTATACAATAAGCAAATCATTTCGCCTATATGCTTTTTCCTGAAACGACTTCTGTTTTTTCACATGTTTTTGTGTTTAAACAACACGCTTAGATTTAACTCCACAGTGTTTAATACCATTCGCCTCCAATCAATGAGTTTGGCCTAAATAAGGCTTTAAGCCAAAATAGTGGTTTAGGCCAATAAAAAAATGCACCCAGGTGAAGCCTACGTCATTTTTGAATAAAACCAATTTACGGTCCAATGACACCGTCCAGATTTCTATTTTTTGAGCTCTCTAAAAATTGTACACGGATTCGCAGAACAAGAAAAAGAAGAAGCTTTCTTACCGATAAAATATGCTAGAGGTAGTCATTTTCTCTCTTTCTCACGCGAAGCTGAGTCCGCACTTGAAAGAGAGCATGACTTACATTGGTTCTATGAAGGGACGTGATTGATAGACAAAATACAAATCGACAAAACGAACGTCATTGTGATCCTAATATGCCAACTTTTTGTCTCAGGAAACAATGAACAATCATTCACAAACTCATTTATTTTCCACAAAATTATTTGCAACACAACAAATTCCAAATCGAAGAAACAAATATAAACTTTCTATTCTTGATGTTCGTGCCGATTTCTTCTGGCATAATACTCGAGCAAGACTACTACATTAATTACGACGACTCCAGACAAAAATGCCAACACTTCCCAGATAGCGAGCCAAAGTTCATGGTCTTCGAGCGCTTTCGGAATTGAATGCGCTACCATAAGGTAGGTTAGACCTCCGAGAGTGACGGGGTAGAACCAATTGGTCTCCAGTGCGGCGTCGAAGAACACCTGCGGTTGCACGTTGAAAATGAATATTGCGCAGCCCATAAAGATGAGCAAGAATGCTAAGCCGATGAACATCAAGCTGATGCCCCACATCAGAATAACTTGGAGACTCATGTCCTGAATGGAAAGGTGAAAAACTGCGAAAAATAAATACATTTTCAAGTTACCGTGCATTTTGTGTAAAAAATTCCAACGTTATGTTTAAAGATCTTTCAAGAATAATGACATTTTAGGATGGCTTATCGAAGTCAATCAACAGAAAAAGCCTTTAAAATCATATATGTTTGAAAGAAAGCTTATACTTACCTGTCCTGTGCGATTGACGAAAGTATTAGAAAGATTTCGTTTCAATTTGTTTCGATATTTAAGTCATTGATTTGGCAAAGTTCGGTTGCTAAGCAGATTTCGAAAGTTGAGTCCAATGCGATTTTAAATAAAATTCATACAGACAACCAGTAATTACCTCAAAGAAATTCTCTCCTGGCACGTCTTTTTAACCGTTAATTATACACACGATGCCAAACATTGGCTCAGTAATGTGTTACCGTTACGAAAATCTATAGCTTGTGATATTGTATCGTTGCATTCAATTTACACAAAAACGTTTATTAAACAAAGTAATGTTATTTAACATTCATTTAACGATGCATTCAAAATTATAAATTTATTAGAGTCGATAATAAAATGGAATGATAGTAAACGAGAATGAAGAAAAGTAATAAAGGTTTAAATTAGCGTCCAATCTAACTTTAGTAGCCAGAGTTTAGTTAGCCAAAAGCAAGTCAAAGTAAGCCAAAAGTTGATTTCGGTTAGGAGCCAAACCAAATTTTACCGTGCTGTTCTCAAAAAGTTATTGTGCATTAACTTTTCGACCAACAAAGTATAGTTTTCTATGTCACTTCACTCATTTTCTATATCACGCTTTTGGGTTGCAGCATTCTTTTGGGAGAATAATAAAAAAATTAACAAAGTGTTATAAACGTTTAATAATTAGGCCCGCAGACAATGTGCTAGCTTTCTAAAATTGTGAGTAGTGTGAAAAGTGGACAAGTAATTTTATAATGCGCTCAGTCACTCAATTTTCCTAGAATTTATTGAAATTTTGCTACATCCGGTAAACTGTTTTGGGCTACTGGCCTGATAATAATTTGCAGAAGTATCGCAAAAGTATCTGGATCTTACTGACGACGATTGAAAATATAAAATTCCAACAAAAGTGAAATGAAGGTCATTAAAACACCATGCACAAATGCAACCATGCCCCAAACAATTCGCCAGAATGTGGAAGTCACGAGCATTCTCGGAATGTTCGCGTTGGTACAGTAGGTGGTGATGAATCCGGCAATAATGGGTAGAGTCCAGCTTTGCGCAGCAGCATTGGCCAGGTCATCTATATCGGTCCAGAAAAGAATCGTCGCACAAAGCAACATTGAACTCGACATAAAAAAGACGTCAACGAACGGGCCTGTGCTTCCATGTTCTATGAACTGAAACCAATTTCAGGAATGGTGAACATGGTTCAAATTGTTTTTAAAATTTTTTTAAATGACTAATTTCGGCATTATAGTTGTGCTAATGATCAGTGTTGCAACTTTTTCAAAAGTCGCCTCCACCTCCGGGCAATTTTTCGAACGTCGCCTCCGCCTCCGGGCAATTTTTGAGGCTCCGCCTCTGGAGGCGCCTCAGAGCATCCGGAGGCGTTGCAACACTGCTACTGATATTGTTCATTTTCTTCTAAATTACTATATATTTTTTCCTCCGGAATTTTCATACCTCCATATTTTAGTTTATTCAGCAGGTGGAAGATGTAGTAGATCTAATACAAAATATTGCTCACTTTTTAGCCCACAAATATAACGACAGACAAATACAATTCTTGGTTTAAATGAGATCTCAAAGTTGAAAACCTATTCCAATATTCAATAACATACTCGACCGTCAATTACCTGTGCCCACCTCCGCAGCGTATCGTTTCTAACCGATAATTATAAAAACGCAGCCCATTTCGAAAATTGGCCGTACGAAAATAAAATGTTGTTTCCGGCCATTTCCATCTTAATTGCACCTTTAAACTTCATAAGTCCACTGCAAAGTGTCCTAATTTAGATACGAGTGAAAGTAAAAGTGATAAACATACAATTCTTTTGGGATATACAAAGTTGGCTATATATGGACTATGTAGTCGGAAAAGTACTCATATAAGGAACATAAATACACAGCACGTCGAGGAAATATTAGTCAAAATATATATTCGAAAGTTTTGCGGCAAACATGACGTCGATATTATTTTTTGTGATATTACAGTAGCATCGAAAAATTAGTCATACTCTAATCAGACGTGTGATGCTCTATAATATGGTTTTCCTGGAAGGAGCTCGAAGACCGCATACGGACTTAAAATATATCAGATAAATGTTTGAATTACGTACAAAAGCATTTTCTACCAGGTGTTGAACTTGACTTTTTTGTAAAACATACATGTCATTTTCGATAGCAGGTGTTTTTTATCCATATGGGCTCCATCGAGATTGCGGATTCTGAGCTTCGAGCGAATTCTGAGCTTTGTCCGTAGTTGGCTTTCCATCCATCGCACATGATTATTGCTAGGAGATAGCGGCCTATAATTTTTGATATATTAAGATGTTAATGGAATATAGTAGGCGTTTGTATATATAGTTACATGACAGAGTAAAGCATTTTTAATACACAGAATTATGTTCATTTCAGCTCATCAGTTCATTTGTATCTTTGTGATTTACGATTTTAAATTGGAAAAAACAAAAAATCATCGTTTTTATGCATTCAATAATCTAATCTCAATTTCGTGGTGTGACGATTTTGTTTTGAAATTATATTTACTGATGTGTTTCTTTTATTTATAAGTGGTTGTTATGAAAACAGGTGTATACTAAAAAACGTATTTGAATACAAAATTTTATCCTTACAGTATGTTAGTGACGTCTCTCCATCCATTGCACGTTTTGATCTTTGATGCCTTATTTCCGTATGTAAGGTATTTTCCTGTCCCCCTTTTTTGACTACAAACTACAAATTTTGTAGTTCGTGGTTTTTCGCCAGTTCAGGTCGAAATTTTCGACTATGGGGAATTCGAATCTGAGGTCGGATTCGACCGCGCACGCGTGCAGGCGCGCGCGCAGCGCGCGCGAGGCGTTTTAGTACTTAGACTGAGCCAAGCTTAGACTGAGCCAAAATTTGACTGAGCCAGACTCAGACTAAGGCAAACTCAGAGTGAGGCAAACTCAGACTGAGTCTGAGTTTGCTAGCCACCGCAGGTGGCGAGCCATTCCTGTGGATTCCGACCTTCCCCCTGGAATGTGAGTGAAGTTAGAACAGAAAAGGCATACTGATATAGACTCCCCGCGCGTTAGCGCGCTAGTAACGCTATATTTGAACTATTTATTAGAAAATTTTTGCCCTGAAACTATTTAAAATTGTTATTGTATCCTTGTTAATATGATTGAGGAAATCTTTTTTATTGCCAATGATACGATTGATATTCTTTTGTATAAATTCTTCAGTGCAGCCATTTTCAATGTTTTAAATAGTAATGTAAGATTTTTTCTAATACCATCTTCCGTATTATTTGTTTTACTATATCTAATAATTTCTGTACTAATTATGTTACTTATCATATTTTTTGGTATACAACTATCAAATTTTGGATATTTGTTAACAGTGAATGCGTAATCACGTGTTTTGTCATATGTTTCATATTGAATTCGTTTGTCTTTAATTTTTATAGAGAGGTCAAGAAATGCAGTTTGTGTAACTTCACTAGTTTTATTGGGTTCAAGTACATTGCCATAAATTTTAGTGGTCTCAGAAAGTGGTCTCAGAAAATGGATGTCAAGTCAAAAATTGAAAATATGGCACTTTATAATAAAAAGCATTTAAACATAAAGTGGTCCCACAGCGATCCGTTCCAGTCTGCCGAAGTTGTTGTTCCACAATTTATGCGTTTACCCAATAATTGCGGATTCAGTGCAACGGATTCAAACCCACAAAAATATGTTTCCCAAAGATTTTTTGGACGATACTAAAATTTCAAAGATTTGGTAATGATGCGAAAAGTGGGAAAGTGGTACTACAGTATGCCAACACTAACGTCATATTCGGGCATAGCAGGCCTAAAACTCACGGGAAAAAAACTCGGTAAAATCGGTGTGGAATGCCGAAAACTGGGTATGGGGTCTTATTAGCGGCATTTACTCATTTGGGAGTACCGCTTTGTCAAAAAGTCCCCGCATCCGATGACTCTGATAATACCAGAATTGGCAAAATATTGCACTAACGATTTTCTGACTACAAAAGTAAACTTATGGTCCGGTTTGATATTTTAAGGTCAATTTTACCAAGCTTTTTTGTTGTTCTGCTTATAAATCAAGAACGTTATGACATATGACGAAATAACATCGCCCATGTTTATGTTTTCTGTAAAAAATGTATGCCGTTCATTGCAATAATACAGTAATCGCTAATGAATATTGTACATCCTGTAGCTAATTACCATAAACTCTCCAATTTTTGGCCTATCTAATTCCGCCCCTGTATATCGTTTATGGCCAAAATTCAGCTCAAAGCTTAAACTTAGGTAATAGCTCAAACCCGGGCTAAGACTCAGGATAGCGAATGAGTGTACACTCGCTTTAGTCGTTCGCATAACCGCGCAATTTTTCAAAATCCTAGATTCATGACTTAAAGTCTGAGCAAATGGAAATAAAACATAATCAGTAAAAAACAATTTTAACTGACAACAAAAAGTATAATAGTGGTTCCTTCTAGATTGCGTATGATGTGTGCTATAAGTAAAATAAAAACTTTTACTAGTATAAACCCGCGTTTGTAAGGTCTACTCCAAATACATCACATAAAACTACAAAATATACAGAAAACCAAAAATAGCAAAATTATAGTCAGTGCACTATGTCTTGTTAGACACTTCAACAAAATTTCCGGCTTCTACCCAATCCCTGAACACGATCCTTCCATCAATCATGGCATACGGTCTGTATCGCATAGGTGTCTAGAATGGATTACTGACAGGTTTAGTTGGCTCTATAAAACGAACTCACTTTTAACAAACTGTTCCACTGAATGGGCTCTAATCCAGAGTGCGCCCCAAACCAAGGATGGCTCTTTACTTCGGCAGCACCATTTGTACCGAGGCGTCGGCTAGGATCCTTTACGAGCAAGGATTCGACGATGGATTTGGCTTCAACTGAGACGTTCACATGTGCGGGGAAGCGGTACTAAATGACGTTTGAATAGAGATCTCGGAGAGATTTTTTTACAATAAAAGTTTACAGTTTGCAAAGTAAATTTAACCGAGTCAACCAAAATTAATACAAAAATATTCAAAGTTTCAGCCAATTTACAATTTTGTTGCGGCTCAAGTGAATAAATAACAGTAATAAATTTCGCTTACATTTCCTCTGACAATTAGCCGTGCCAATGACCTTTTACTCCTTGCCATATAAGGGAAGCGACCAAACAGCATTTGAAAAATAACCACACCCAGTCCATACCAATCCATTCGGCGATCGTATCCCTAAACGTGAGACCTACGTTGAAAGTTTAGCAAACTCATTTACGGATATGAAAATTTCCTACTTCACATTGGGTATAAAATTGCGTGGAAACACAGTAGGGTAAACAAATTTTGATATTCGAACAAGACATTCTGGAAGATGAAATATTACGAGAGTGCAGCCATAATACAGCTTTTATTATACACAAGTGCTCATAGAAGATGTCGCCACATATGAAATTGTTCGTTTGGAATGCTAGTTTGGAAAAGTGTGCTGCTAATTAATTCAACGGAATTCTCTTTTTATTTATTAGTTCCTAGATTCCTATGTTATTATGATAAAAGTGTACACTCGTAAAATGTTTAAGCACCAAACTTAATAAATTCCTATGAACGTAAGATCCTACCAATCCAGCGAACGCTTCAGGCGGTACATATGGATATGTTCCCGCAATGTTTCTTGCCTTTTCGCCGGGCCCAAGGAATTTCGTCATCCCAAAATCACCAATCTAAAATCGACTATTATGAAAATTTGCTATCCAAAAATTACCTGCAAATGTCCTCGATTATTAATGAGCAAGTTTCCGGGTTTCACGTCGCGGTAAATTAAACTGCGCGAATGTAAATACTCCAAGCCCATTATAATCTCGGCAGCAAATTGTCTAGCAATGTCTTCTGCAAAGCCCCATTGTCTATCGTTTTGTTGAAATATTGCTTGGAGTAGACCGTAGAGACTTCCACCGTTTGCGAATCGAAGGACAATGTACACGTATTTTGAGTCCTGCAAAAGTATGACTAATTATTACAGGAATAACAGGAGGTAAGATGGAGAGGAGGTCGAAAGACTTTGGCCGGATCGCAATTTTTAAAACAAGGACAAGAATAAAAACGTTCTGTCTCAAATTGCTCTGAATATATCCAAACAGAATGTTTAGCAAATTAGATTGGTAAAAAGATCTGACAAAAACTATCATACCCAAAAAAAAGTATCCATGGAATTCAAGAACGGCGACTCCTTTCCAATCATAAGCAAAGTTTTGATATCTCGAACGCAATTTGTTACTCCACCTCGACCGAATCTCAATATTTTTAGTCGATCAAACACTTTCAGGGCATAGGCTCTTCTTCGTCCCCTGTCATCGAAACCCTCTACATATTCCACTTCTCCAAAGGAACCACGTCCGAGTTTGCGCTTCTCCGGAAAGCGTTGAAAATCATTAAGACTGAGATTATTCTAAAAATTGAAAAATATTTGTCAGTCAGCGAAAAAAAAAACTACTCTGAAACTGCTCCAGTTTTGATGAAGCTTTTGAAGTTCAATCTCCAAAACCTTGTTCAGTTGCGATTTTCTTACAAGTCGACGTGGAGAATTAACTAAAATTTATGTGTATCAAGAACTAATAAAATATTGGCCCCAACGAAACTTTTTGATAGATTTTTTATCCTGAAAATAATATTTTTAAACATGAAATAGGCTAAAATGTCAGCTTTCTGTGAGATTATTCTAGAGTAGAAGTAGGGTAAAGCCGCTAATAGTAAGCACATGATCAGTTTGGGCATAGTAAGTCGTTTCTCTACGAGTCATTTTACTCCTATAAATTTTCAGGGTACCGAGCGTGAAGCTGAAAAGCGAACTTGAAGCTAGTAAATGATGTTTTTTAATGCCTGTAAAGTCAAATTTAAATTATTTTCAACAAAAATTATTTAGCGAAAGTTAAGCCCGAAGACAACTGCAAAAACTGGCTTTGAAAACCATATTTTGGTCAGAAAATGTTGGAAAATTTTGCATTTTTGAAAGAACATTTCCCAAACGACAAAAGTGTCGCCTGATTTTGAATTATAATCAGGAAAAGGTATTTAAGATTGAAAAAACAAACCGTTAAGTGTTCTCGTACCTAAGCTCCGGCCATAACCATCAGTCTTTAGAGCCAAGAATGCTAATAATAAAAGTAAAGCAGTTGCGGTAGAAGTTGCCATGGAATAACATAAATTACGTAAATTACAGGCCTGACCCAAAAAGCAGTATTATTTTTCTGTTCACTGCGGCTGTGACGTAGAGAGCTTCTATTGTGCCAATCAATATTGCGAGGCAGTCCTCCTGTCGTCTGACAGGTTAGCTCGCGTCATTGCTTCATACTGGGTCACCATACAGAACACAGGAGGAGATGCCCGCTGTAGCTGCGAAAATATAAATTTCTACTCCGGAAAATAGTAGACGCAAACAAATGTCCACGAAATGTTCACGTATTTATGTCAACGTAAATCTCATGCGTAACATTTCTTGTTGACTATAAGTAATATTGCCTATTTTGGTTCCAATCGATTTATGCAAAGAAAAATACGACAATACATAAACTAAATTTTTGATACGTCACATAAAAAAATTTTCAATGTTCTAAACTTTTTCTTGTCTGGGTAAATTTTGATTTATTTATATATATTTATTAATTATATTCTGATTATTTTTGTATGTTAGAAATTTTGTGCGTCATTTGACACTATTAATTAATATTACTTGGATAGTCATACCAATTAGATGTGCTATCCATGTACAATCTAACAAATGAACTAACATCGTGTATGGGGGAGTAGGTTCATGAAGGTTCAGAACAAAATCCGTATAAAAATATTTTTAAAAATTTCGAAAAAAGTACTTTCGGTAGGTTGTGAGATTTCTAATATAATTTGATAGAACTTTGAAAAATGACAAAAAAGTTGAACAAAATCAGTCAAAATTCCATCCATTCCAAAAAATGCAGTTGTATCGGCACGCGCCCTAAACGTCTAAACCCAAAACGACTAAAGTATATCGTGGTAATAAATGAACTTTTGTGTAAAAATGAGGATTTTCGTTGCAAAAATACTATGTAAGGGTAAAAATTACGGTGAATCCAAATTTTTTGTCCGTTTATTGAAAAATCGCAACTTTTTCTCAATTTTTCGTCATTTTTCATCATAATTGCTTGTTTGGCGCCTTATAAGGGTTGTTTTAGCCCAAAATAGAAATTTTGGGTTTCAAAAACTCTCATTTTTACATAAAAGTTCATTTAGTGCTCCGATATACTTTGGTCGTTTTGGGCACACAGCGTTGTATCCATGCCCATATAAAGATAGATTTAGATTATGTCGCTAGTCATATTTATTAGCGCACTCTACAAAAACAATAAAGTTCTTCTACGATATTCGTTAATATTCAGCGTCATATGGTCGTCGTCAGGATCATCCCATTGGAAGCCGACTCCTTCGTACACCTGTATAGCACCTCGTTCATTATCTCTTCCGTCGAGAACGTCACACGTCACATGTCTTATGTGGGGCCATCTTTTCATAACAATTTCCTCTATCGCATATTCCATGAGAGCCGTACCGATTCCGTTATTTATAGCGTAAGGAACCGTTGAAAATCCCTGCAACTTGACATAATCGTCGCCATTGTCATCTTTTGCTTTTTCAAATCCCAAAGTGCCGAGATCGCTGCCTGGCCCCGGAACATATACTATTCCACGATCATTACTGTTGCCGAATGACTTTTCCTTGATTTCGTCCTTCCAGCGGTCGGCTTCTGAATAAGTTTATTTATTTATATTTTGATCTTGGATTATCATTGGATGCCAGATATTTCATTCAAAGCTCGAGAAACTAGCTAGGCATACTTCGCGCATAATGATTACACTGCCCCAACAACTTGTCACACTTGTTACATTTCATCGTCACTCGTTTTACACGTCGACGATGCTTTTGGCGCGTTTTCTTGCATTGCTTATCATTTCTGCACTTTGTTAGTATGCATTGAACCAACTGAGGTGGCCTTGTTTGAGTAGGACGTCCTCTTTTCCACAGGTAAGCTCGACTTACGCGAGTAAATCGCCGCAATTTACGATTCTCATTGCTTCGCTCTTCGGATGGGTCCGGTGAGCGCTCTTGTTTCTCGCTCTGTTTGGCTAAAGTACATTCTTGTTAGAAAAAGCAATTTTGTATTGAGTATAACAATTCAATTAGTTATACAATTTCTCTGGTTAATTTTCTATATTTATTTTTTATTTATTTAAAAAAGTGCTCATTTTTAGAGAATTCCTATATTGAGAGAGAAAAAGGGACAAAATTTTTACCGAAATGACCTACGTTTCTTGCTGACACATCGTTGTGAGACACAATACTTGCAAACATTGTTTGTCCACTTAAAGCACTGATTATCGTTTGTACATCGCTTTTTCCCGCATCTTACAGAATCAGGGGGTTTGCTGCAATTTTTTCTATGACACCCGCGTTTGTCTTCTCTTGGACGGTCGTAGGGTGGATTTGGTTTAGGTTTCTGCTTTTTGTCATCAGTGGTTTTCCGATTTCGCATCGGATAGGCTAAAATGTCCATTGCAGGCAAATCTACATCATAATTGTTATCTAAAACGGTACATACTATACTATGAATTAATTGAATGAAATACTGATAATATATTTCAGACTTCATTCAATCGCGCACTCACCAAGCAGAATTTTTTTAAAGTCAATTTTAGTCTAAAAATGTGCAAAACCAATGTTTTGATCAAAATAAGCGTCGGATAAATGTGGGGCTTCCTGTATTTTGGAAAACTGACATCTTAACAAATTTTTAATTGACATAAATGCAACTCCTCGGTGATGTGCACAGGCAAATTTAATTTCACATTTGCGCCGAAATATAATTGCGCACCGGAGGTAAAAATGGGTCACTGGAAATTTTTAATGAAGGGGATTACTCAGCAAGGGACTACTATAGAGATCAGTAAAAAAATTATGCCTGGGTCCTATGAGAGTAAAAATTGCGACGAGGAATTGTATTCGAATTTGTAACAATTTTTATTTTGTCTTTTATTTTATTTAATGCAACTATGAAAATAAAAAATTTACCTTGTTTATGTATCTCTTCTAATGAAACATTGTACGCTGAAATGTAACATTCCAGAAAAATAATTGTGACTGTCACACATGAAAAAAGAGATAGGCAAAGTACACACATTATTTATCCAACAATCGCCCTTTTATACATTTCTTTATAGAGAATTTTCGTTCAGCCATCATTCAAACCAAATAGTAAATTTACGTTATTTCTCTTCCTGGAATGTTTCCACTATTGAATATTGTGATTCACAGCCAATCATGCTTTCATCGGAAAATGGGGAAAGAAAATTTTGCGTTAATGGCAATTTGAGCATTTGGCGTAATGAATTTAATGAGCGAGATCGTTTAATTAGCAATTTGTACTTTCAAGCAAACAAAGTACAATTCTTTCCTGTTTAAACAATTATTTCGCTTATTATTTACTACACAACATTAAATAAACAATAGTTCCAATTCTATATTGGTTCATTATTGATGAATTGTTTCATTGCATAGGCGAGTTCAGCCGGCTTCCATTCCACTGCCATGTGACCCACACCCGAGACTGTCGCAAACGTTAGCCCTTTCTCATAGCTCGTTTTATATCCAGCAATTTGATCTTTGTAATGCCAAGCCTGCTTTCGTTGCTTTACCTGTGGTGAAAAAATCAATAGAAACAACAAATCAATAATTGCATTCAAAACAGAAAAGATAAAATTGGCTTCAAAGAATTCACTTCCATAAAATAAGAAATAAAACTGATTTTATTTCTTGAGAAAACTTTGCTCATTTGTATCGAAATTTATTACCGGGATTCCGAGCGATTCGACGAATCTTTGTCCTTGAATAAAATTGCAGGCCTAAAACGAATAATGTTGCTATATACAGAAATTATAACAAAAAACTTCACTGCATCCGTGTCCCCGTAGAACAAAAAGACGCGCACTCCGTGTTTGATGGCTTCATTTACGAATGGCGTCATGTCTTTGTAAATATATGTATAGTTTATTGTGTGGCTGAATATGGAATAATTAAATTAATTATGAATTCGGTTTGTATAAAAAGAAAATATCATTAGGGAGTCTCTAGTTCAGAGTATCATTCGGGGCTTTCAATAATTATGCACAAGCTTTAGACTGACCCAAGTAAATGCTCAAAATAGAGCTCAGGATTCTGGATACTAATTCAGGTTTAAACTTTAAGCTTTGGTCTAAGCTTTCAACATTACCAATATACTTTCCACAACTCACCGGCATACCCTCCATCGATCAAACGTTTCTCTAATATGAAAAACTTCTCTTACGTCCATTCTGTTCATATACGCTGTCATGCCGCGCATATCATAACAGGTTGTGTTAGAACGTTTATGGTTCATATTCTTCGCATATGTGTTAACGAATAGCGAATCATCTAAATTGATACTATGTTCTATGATCATCTAAGCGTTTTACCGTTATATTCGGGTTCCGCCGGCGCATAAGCGCATGGTCTAATTATGTCTAATCGGTAGTAACCTTTTGCATTTACAATGCTGCGAAGAATGTCAACGGCCTATAAAGATTAGTCATAAGGGAAGAATTGGAAAAGATGCAGTAAAAATATCTTTTTGAAACTGATTACTGTAAAATGAAAGGAAGCTTTTGTCCAAAAAAAGTTTTCTGGACCCCAGTGAAAAAGTCTCACGAGTTCTCGGCACGACGAATAGATGTCACATCCTTCAACACAACCGTCGCAACAGTTTGTTTTCAGTTGATTCCAAACTGTTTCGTCAATTAATCCGTGGCCGTGAAAAAATTCGATCAATGTGTTGTTATCTAATTTTTCATTCACATATCCGTTTCCAATCGCTAGGCCCTAAACCATTTTTACATTAGCTTTAATTGCACGAAAATGTTTACTCAGTATTAAACTTTGTATCTGACGAACTGTCGTTTTTTATTGTTCCCTAGCTTTAGAAACAAAAGTCACCACCAACGTCCCGAAATTTCTGTTTATTTCAACAATATCGCCATTATTTTACTAAGAAGGAAAATTCCTAGCTTCATTTCCGAATAAGATCAATAATTTGTAGAGTCATATCGATAATATGTCTGCTTAAGTCAGGAATGTCGCCTTCATGTCTGACAAAACCTATTCCCCGAAGCTAATGCGACCTTCGGCTTTTTTAGTATTACACTTTCTTAGAATCAGTGCTTGCTGACAAAATTTGGTATAGCCTAATTTTATACGGCAACGGTTAATGAAGTAACAAAAACGAGTTAGTACATTACCTCTAGCTTTACAGGAAAATCTTCCTGTCCATCCAAAATACGTTTGGAAAGCATTGGAACATAAACTCCAGCATACCTTTCTCCGCTCAGATATATGGAATGGTTGCGAAAGCGAGAATGCCTTTGAAAGAAGTCCTTAAAAGCTGCGTAATTCTCATCTGCTGTCTAAAAATATATTGAAAGGTATGCTTTCGCAAAATATGTCATCAAAGCATACAATGTCATCGTCCGTATAGTTGCCTCTTGCAGTAGGAATAACCGACGTAAAAAGGTGATTCAATGACAACTACGTTGGAAAACTAAATTATAAAGTTGTGTATAGTGCGCAACACGTGTCCAAATGGAACGAATAATATCGATCGATAACATGACTGAAAAGTAACGGTCATACAGGTATTGAAAGTAACCGATCGAAGGTGTCTTAGAAGATCAAAAATGAAGATAGAAAGTGTAGAAAAGTGATAAAATATCGGTCAGATTGAAATGGGGTAATAAATAGAGTGATAATTTAGTGAACTTAAATATGATACTCACCAGGGCTGGGAGATCGGATCGGAAATATCGGGTTTTTCGGGGTTCGGATCAGTGTTTTGCTGACCGGGTTTAAACTGACCTGACCTGACCTGACCTCCTGACCTGACCAGACCTGACCTGACCTGACCGGGGGTGCCGGTCAGGTCATGCTGACCTGACCGGAGGTGTCCGGTCAGGTCAGAGGTCAGGTGACCGGCGTGAGCCGGTCAGATGACCGGTCATCTGGCCGGAAACCCTTTAAAACGGAGGCGGGCGCGCCCGATAGGGCGTGGCCGGCGAAAATTTTGCGAAACTTTATGCGAATTTTTAAAAATTTTCAATGAAAGTTGACCCAATTCTCAAATTTTCTTCTCCACTTGGGGGCTATCGCCCCCATACCCCACTATATTTCTGTACTTTTACCTAGTATTTCAGTGCTGTCCGTCGGCGTTTTGTAAGCTCATTCTTAGGGGTGCTTATTCCATTTTTCAGAGTTGCATTCTTAGGGGTGCTTATTTTTAGACAGGTACCTAATTAGGGTAATTTTTAGCGGGGAATCCGATTTTGAGGTCAAAATATAGCTAAAATGTAGACAAATTTAGACAAAATATAGCTAAAATGTACCCTAGGGGTGCTTATTTTTGTCCGTAAAAAGGGGAAATTTCTGGAAAATCGATTCTTAGGGGTGCATATTTTTGTCCGTAACAAGGAAATTTCTGGAAAATCGATTCTTAGGGGTGCTAATTAACACTCTGCCTATCTGGGCCGGCCCTAAGAACGGAAGGGGTTGGAGCGGCCGATGGCCGCGACGGTCGACCGCACCCTAACGCTGGACTGGCCTAAGAGCGCTGGCTGGCCCAAGAATTCTGGACTGACCTGGGCCCAAGAACGTAGGGTTGGAGCGGCCGAAGGCCGCGACAGTCGACCGCACTAAATTTCAGGAAATTTTTCTAAATTTCCAGAAATATTTCAAATATTTCTAAAAATTTTACCATAAAAATTTTTCAAATATTTTCCAAAAAATTTTCTAAAAATTTCAAAAATTTCCCAACATTGTGCAAAAATGCTTTAAAAACTGCGAAAAAGTCCATTTTAGGTGTAAAAACCTAAAATAGATAAACATTACAACGATATGCTTGAAAAACAGGCAAAATTTAACCATTTTAGCGATTTTGGAAAATTTTGAGCCCGGTCATACACAAGGTCAGGTTAAACATGACCTGACCAGACCTGACCTGACCTGACGGGTGACCGGGACCCCGGTCAGGGCAGGCCAGGTCAGGTATACCTGACCGGGGTCCCGGTCTGGTCACCGGTCAGGTCAGTTTACCAAATTGCCCGGTCAGCAAAACACTGGTTCGGATCGGATCGGATCGGTTTTTTGGCCATTTCCGATCCGATCCAAGCACCCCTAAGAATGCACTCGGCCGCGGATTCAAATTTAAATTCCCGCCGGCCGTGCCCGATAGGGCGCGGCCGGAAAAAATTTTAGAAAATTTTAATGAACCACCATTCCAAAATTACAAAATTTTCGCCTGCGGCGCTATTTGGTTACCATTTCTCCTTCAAGTATTTTTTAAAATAGTGCAAATTTTTATATGAAAGCCGCCAAAAATCGAATAATTTTCGCCTGCGGCGCTCTTTTTGCATTATTTCTTCACTGTTTTTCAATGGTGATTGTTGTTTTCAGTATCAAAAACCACTGATTTTGAGCCAAAAATACCGAAAATAGCAAAAATTTTCGCTCCCGCGAAAAATTTTGTCTGAAAAAAGTGTTATTTCCAAATTTTTTCTTAATTTAGCAAAATTGAGTAAATAATAGTAAAATTGTACAATTTCGTAAAAAAACATTAATTTTGCCATATTTTACCAAAAAAAAACAAGGCATAAACAGGCATTTTAGGCATAAACAGCAAACTTAGATTTGGGAAAAATTTTGAAAAATAGCCATTTTTGGGAAAAAATTTTGGATCGGATCGGATCGGAAATATCGGGTTTTTTGGGCTCCGGATCGGATCGGATTGGGGGTCACCGAAGATCGGATCGGATCGGACCCGCGATCAAAGTTCCCAGCCCTGATACTCACTCGATTCCATGCGTTGGGATTTACTTTGAGGATTTTTCCGTCATCACTCGGCCGGTAAGGTCCCATTTCGTACAGCAGTCCCACTAAATGAAACATTTTAGAATGTTTGAAAATTGCATTTTGTTTGAAAATAGATTTATTTTGAAAATATAATTGAAATGCATACTAATGGAACTGCAGCCAGGACCTCCATTAAACCTGCAACATAATTTATAGCGGTAACTACCTTGATTTTTATGATTAAAACGGTTACCAAAATATGAGAGGATCGGAATCTGGATTGGACTGCGATTCAACAAGCCTAAAACGTGCAACGGAATTTATATCTTTACTTTCCGTAGTGTAACAAAAATTTTGTTATAACTTTTTGTCAAGTTTCTACCAAAATTTTCTTCTTTTTGTTTCTTTAAAATTTGTTCTGATTTAAAGTACATTTCATAGACAATAAGTACATATAAATATCAAATTATACTATACGTTTACCAATAGTGAAGAAAATGTGTCTTCGACGCTTTTAGGTATCCTGAGAAGTGACGAGAACTGAGCTTTGAATCCCAACCAGGCAAATGAGTAATTTCATCGGTTCCATTTTCGATAACTGCATAACAAAGTATGAAACTTTGGATGCTGAAGAATATGGAAGTAGGGAGAAAAAGTTTCACCATTTTCCTTACACGAAAAAGTTTGACTTCGTTTTTATACGGAAAATTCTAATGTTAGGATGCCTGTACGTTACGATGCATTAGCACCGAGACAAATAACTTTCAGTTTCCTTTGTTCGCTAAAGAGTCATAGGAAAGCGATGACTTTTCCGTAATTCCAAACGCAGCACAGCGAACAAAAGTGCATCCATTTATTTTTTAATGATTTTTCAGAAAAACCAAATGACTATAGTGCTCGGTCTATCAAGTTTAAGTAAAAGCATCCCATAATTGTTTTCGTTAGGATGGCATGGAAAATACCTCTTCGTCCAATCCAGCAAATTAAACGGCGTACGCACAGGGGAAAAGTTATTGAGGGAAATTTTTTTCCTAGCTGTTATATAAGTTTATAACTAATGCAATACACGCAAATTTTTTGAATGTTATTTCAGATTTGTGTTTAAAGCCTTTTGTGTAAAAAATTTCGATAACCCTGATATATCCCACTTTGTGTGGAGATGAGTTGAGATTTTGCTGAAAAGAACGTTCAATTTTCTTATGTATTATAAAAATACAAGAAAAGTGGCTTTCAGATATTCTTGAATGCAGAAACGTAAACAAAAACGTAAACAGAAACGTATACATTTATCGATAATTAATCAGAAATAAGTGAAAAATAGTGCACAAATGAATGGAATAACATGTTCTACATTATTTTCATATCAGTAGTTCTCAACGTCATCAGTTCTCACTGCGAGTCATGTGCATCATTTGTATACTGTCAAACGTCATCACTTTGTCGTGTGAGTTGATGGAGGCATCATGTGTTTAAGAAATGAGTCTAAGATATTCAACATTTCCTCCAATTTGTCTTTTCCCTCGAATTTATGACCTCTAAATTTTTACTATACAGTATTATTATTTTAATATACTGCACAATAATATTCTGCAGTTTGCTGTAGAAATTTACAGAATGAGAGAAACTCATTTCAAATTCAGAATTTCGTCGTATTCTTTTCCATTTCCGCGAAATGGACTTCCCGAATATATCGGAACGACTAACTAAAGCAAATATCCGAATTTTTTAACAAACGTTATCAGAAGTCGACAGCCGAAAAAATTTCCCTCCGAAATTCCCTTTCTTGCGTTTCGCTAGTTATGAAATATAGTAGGATATTTTTCAAACACCGGCAAAATAATATATGACCATAATTAAACATAATATATTACCTTAATTTTCCTCTGAAATCATCATAACATTTCTTCTTATTTCCAAATTCCGTATCGCTAGTACCGGGTAGAGTAGTCCAACCTTTCGAATCGGTTAGGTAAGATGCATATACTCTCATTTTCTCGAAACAACCGATACTGCGCCTGTCGGTAATTTCAGGTCCTTGCTCCATTGCGTGAACAGCTTGGACGTCACTTTTGCTCCAAATCTTATTCATTTCCGGAAAATGGGGGCAAGGATCTTCTTTATTTTCCGGTGTTCCTGCAGCATGGGGTTCAGTTTTTCCAGGCTCAGGCACAGTTGCAAATACTTGTTGAATGGTAATGGAAATATAGAATAAAAATGCGACTTCACTAGCATGAATCATGGCCGTTATTCGAAATTCTTACTGGAATAGAATAATTTTAAAAAATTCCCAAATAACAGTCTATCTTTCACTTCAAATGACAGCTTTGCTATAATCGAAAACTTTTATATTCAAAACATTTTTAATGGCATTTTGGTCTTTTCGGCAGGTATTTACGACACGTGTATTATGGATAAAGATAAAAGTATATCGATTACAAGGCGTAAAAATATTTTATTGTCCAATCAATTATACGCGCGCGAAGCATATGCCGGACAGACCATTAGCCGAAGCAGCATAGTAAGTCACAAGGAATCTTCAATGACACATTTCAGATACTTCTTAAATTGCGATGAACGACACTAAAGTAGAGATATACAAATTCACTAATTTAAGAGCCACGTCTTATATGGTTCTGCCTACCCGAGGGTCAATTTTCTGAATAGTGCCAGTCGTTTTTACGACGTGCTAGGGATAAAGTACAGAATCAGTTTAGTGCATTCTTTAGAGAAGCAGAAAACCAGTCTTCTAAGCGCAAAACACATATTTTACTATACAAATTTTCGTAGAAAATTCGGACGAAATGGGCCGAACCGATCTTTACGACGCGTATGTGTATTGTGAACGAGCAGCAAAGCGTATCTCTCTAAGTTTCCATTGAGAAACTCATCGCATATTCTAGCAGAGCTGTCATTTGTAGTTAAACAGCTAGGCGTGTTACTTTTTATTAATCTAATTTTTACTTATAATTTTAAAAGTCATAACTCTTCAAAAGCGATATTTTCATTGATAAATAATATTAACAGATACTCGAACCACTGCACATATTTTGACAACCACCTGATTATATGTTTTTAAAACGAACGAATTAGGAATTGACACATAAATATGAGTAAATCATTTGTCTCATCGGCCCTTCCACTGAACCGCAGTTCGTGTGTGGTAGTTACAAGATTGGCAGGTGTAATATCGGAATATGGGCGATTCTGGAAAGGGAAACGCATGCCATTGATGGCTACTTCTGAGCGCTCTGATTCTGCCATAATTGTAGCCAGGTCTCATTCCAAGGAAACGCTCGTCCATAATTTTAATATTGTCAGTGATGAGAATTATTTTGCCGGAAAACGAGCGATATGCGTGCAAGAGATCTTCGACCAGCTCTGTTGGTGCTAAAGAGCAACACGTTATTAGCTTATCATAAATATGTTTACCACTAACAGAACTAATACGATTGGATTTACTGCTAAATCGGACTAACCACTGAAAATGAATTTTTGGTCTTTTATTGACGACTTTTATTGATATTTATCGTTCGGGTTTTCAGAAATCTGAATCTGAGATTACTTATTTATCTATTGCTAGGTTTTCCCAGATTGGCTACGCCAATCTACCAACATGCCTTTGTCCAGTTCCTCGGGCCTTCGGCCCTCGCCTAATTCTAGTTCAAGTTAAATTTTTTAACAAAAAAATATTTTGTACCCCGGGAATTTTTTGACCCCGGATTCGGATTCCCCACATCCGAAAACTCCCAGATGCAAAAAATCAACATCAGACACGGTAAGAAATGGCAGAAGCGAAAAAATGGCCCAAAAACCCTGTTTTTCACAAAAATGCTCATACCTCTCGATTCAATTCCGAAAATTCACAGGAGCAAAATATCTAGGAGATAGAAAATCATTTTTCAGTGTCAGATCAACAATTCGATATATTACCAGTAAGCAACCAGCCTACAAAGTATTTTAGGCTTTGGCTAAATAATCCTAATTTTCCTTCAATATATACCCGATTTCCAATGATCATGGAAAATATACTAAAATCTCAGTAAGTAACATGAAAAATTATTCACAGTTCTACTTGGCGAATGTAATACTATTAAAATAAAAACCGCAAAAGTATTCTCACCTCCAATAAAGTACAATAAAGTAACTCCGTGTTTCGGCGTAGCATCGCCTGGAATTCTCTTCAGCTCCAGATCACTTCCACTCAGCACTTTCCCATATTTGTCCCAAAATTGCCTTTCTCCCGGCCCCATGGTAAGTTCCTAAAACAAGTGCATATACTCTACTTTTTAAATCTGTATCGCTAACCTGATATAAAATTTTTGTCCCATTGCTTTTGAAATGCTTATAAATTTTCAGAGCCAATGCGATTTGATAAACGGATCCTTTGTAGCTCCTAGAACGTTTTGGATTCATTGTTCCAGTGCCAATGAGACGGATAACTTCGAGAGTTCGTCCTCGCAGAGCCTTTTCGACAGCTTTAAGAATTGGTCTCCTAGAATATAAACATACTAAATTAGTTGAAATTTTAATGAAAAAGTTAGTGGAATATACAAAACTCCATTTGAGCTAAAATGGAATAGGAAAATGGATTCCAACTTATTGAACTGGTGTTTTGAAACTAAAATCGATTCCGTATTTGATTGAATTTGTTTTATAGTTTTTCTTTCAACTGTCTCTTTTGCCAGACTCATACACATTTGCTTGGCAAGGAAGGAAGGCTTTGGAAATCTAATGGCGTTTTGCTCCAATTTTTATAGCACCGGTTTAAAATAGGTTTCAGGAAATCAATTTTTATCTATACGATTGAGTCAGAATTTAAGAATTTTCACATTTCTAATTATTTACTATTTTTGATTTGATAACATGAATCAACAACAAAAGTTTGTTTATATTCAAAAGCAGGTATATTATCGAAATATACGAAAAATTGAATAAGTAGCTTGTATAACTGTAAAACCCACATAAAAGAATCTCCATGTTTTTCCAGTTTCCTGCTCGCATGTCTCAACATTGTCGGATAATCAGTGGATGTTTTGGCACCCTAAACGATATACTCATTAATCTGTTAGAAAAAAGTTTATTGTTTACCATCATGTTGTCGGTATCGAATCTTCCAGCATTTCCCCAAGCATTCGTCGGACATTGCTGTTGCCAGTTTTTCGGGATTCCATGCTGCTTCCCGAAATTTGTCGCTAAAGCTTGCGCCCATTGCCACCGTGGATTGCCATTAAGTCCGGCATTGTCATGCAAAGCCGCTACCGATGGAATAGTTAGAAAAATCAGACATAGAGCAGATAAATGTTGCATTTTCAGTTGCTTATAATTAACCTTATTGCATCGAAAAAGTGCCAAACCAGGTCCTGCGGAGGTCAGCATCAAAATCAGAATGACGTCGACCCGTTTCAGCAACTTGCTTCTTTTTAAGGGAAGAACTTGAAATGTAAATACAACGAGAACATTATTTCCTCTGTTACTTCGGTACTCTTCGCCTCAGTTATTGCATGTCTATGTGCATGTCTATATGCACTGGTGTCTGTCTGAACTATCCACAGAGCTCTGTAGTCATGTCTGTCTGATATAAGAGTGCCATACAGAATGATGTTTACATTAAAAGCTAGTCGATAGGGCTGGTTGAATGGCGTCAGTTTGTTTGCATAAAATACGTCATATTTCTAGAGTGATGTCATAAATCAGAAGTAAACGAAATTGTAGGATAATTTAAATGTTATGTATAAAGTCCTATAAAAATTTACATTTTGGAATGTAAATTTGCAATTATGTAAATTAGCACTCTTTTAAGCCCAAAACAAGTTGAGATTTATGCTCTTGAAATTTGGCTAAATACTCTGGGTAAAGAAATTTGGAAAAAGCTCAAAATACTGGCATAGCTAAAACTGTATTTTAAATAATACTCCCTAACATATAACAGATTTTATGACACATATTAAATTTGTGCAATAAGTGCAGAGTTGTGTGATTCTTTGTATTATATAGGTTCTAATCTTTCGCATTATCTCTCTATGAACTCCTCCTGTTCCAGACTTATTTTCCAGGTTTAGCTTTCAGCAGCTGAAGAACTTCGCGATTAATAATCCCGGCGAACAACCGTCATATGAACATTCCACGCCATCTTGAAAAATTTGTTTGAACAGTCAAGAAAAATTGTCCGCATCACATTCTTCTTTACTTGAACGTCATGTATCTCCATTAAACGTGCGTTTGCGCACGAGTATGGAAATGCACTTTCACTAAACAATTTTACCGGTGAGAAACCAATAATTATTGCAGTTTTTGTTATTCTGAACATTTTTCCATGAAAAATGTTCATGAAAAGAGAACAAGTGAATGTTTTGGAAAATGACGAAGCTTGCTGAGAATTGTAGCGACCACCCGCGAATAACGTTTATTAAATCTTTACAAAAGAACCAATTTCTTCACTTTTCTTCTCGTGAGATAATTAGAACTGTCCTTTTAACTACAGCAATGATGTTTTCTAACAGTCTTTCAATGAAATCTGGTAATTTAATATTTTTCAAGAAATGCTATTAGCAATGTTAATACTTAAAACCAAAAGAAAAATGCTCATGACACATGGCGACTTTTAATGAACCTTTTTGCATAGTACATTGCCAATGTCCGATGTTAAGCATGTTGTTGAGCATTTCCACTAGATGTCACGAATTGCCAGGTGTCATTTAAAATGCTAGTTATTTTTCCCTCGAGCACTTTCCGTACACACCTGCAGCTTACGTAATTCAGCATGAGAAACAACATGAGCAGCTGTTTATTGTTTGACTATGTCAGCCTACAAACTTACTAGCTTTAGGGCTCCCTACGGGAATCTGATTAAAAATTTTGTCTACATGTAAAACTTTATGCTATAGTTCCCTCACATTCCAAGGGGGAAGGAACAGGACTGGCTCGCCACCTGCGGTGGCTCGCAATGTGTATGTGGTAAGAGAATAAGCACTGACGAGAATGCACTTGTCAAAAATTCGGGACATACGGACAGAAATAAGCACTGTTAAAAATATTTACTAAAAATTTGTCTAAAAATTTGGTCTAAATTTTTTGAAAACCGGTATCAGCACATCCGTACGAAGATTTTAAGCTATAACTTGCCGGAAATGGGCCGTGAAGGGGTCTAACGACAAAGTCATCACTGACACGGCTAACTTACTAGGAGGACAGTAGATTTATTTCCCCTGCATTTTCCTACGATACATTCTTAGGATGCCGCACAATTAAGGTCAAGATGTTGTTGTCGCGAATATGTCATTTAGAGAAATGACACAATTATTTTTCAGTTTTTCTTCCCAGAATCATTCATCTGTCTTGTTTGAGGTTCATTTTCTCAGACATGGGATAACCTAACTTGTTATTATTCCTAATGCATCAGGAAATGGGTTAAATACGTTAACTAATTGCGCAACATTGATATTCCAATTCGACGAAACATGGCACTGAAGTATCGAAGGAAAAAAATCAAAAGTATTAGAGCTCAGCTACTGCTATGGACCGTTACGTCCACCAATCCGAGAGCTTTTTATAATAATATACATATAAATATGGATGATAACGGTTTCATAAATTAATTTTTCGACCTACTATCGAGAAACGTTTCCATGTGGCATTATATATAAGAACATGCACCCAATATAAAAAATTAAGACACTAAAAATCGGGCAAAATGAAAATTAAACCAGAGCAGAGATTTCTGGAAAAAACAACATCTGAATTGAAAGAGTCCCCTACTAATCCAAGAAATTGATCAGTATTTGTCAAAAAGGACAAATTATTTTACAAACTACCAAAATCCTTATAGTTTTGCTCATGACAGTTACAAATTGAAAACACTACCAAAGTAATATCAAAACTTTGGTAAAGGAATTTTATTTTTTATTGTGCATGTTAGTAACCGTTTTACGCTCGTTTTTCTCTTGTAATCATTGAGCGATTGCCACCAGAGACCACCTCTCAGGTAAATTGAATACCCGGTAAATAACATTACGCCTTTTCCCATATATTGGATTAGCACCGAATCAAAAGAGAATATTATGCCCAAGGGAATATTTACACATCGTTTATCGAGAACAGGACAGGTTTGTGCCCGCTGTCATAAGGTTGACAGTTAAACGTTTGTCGTTTGAAATGCTTTATTTGACTGTTCGCGCTTTTCATTGTTACAAAACTAAGTTTTTGTTTAAAAACGTTGCTTAAAAACTTCGAATTCTTGGTATTAGCTCAAAAAAGGGGATGTGAAATATTAATGGGAAAGTCTGCGCATTTTGTTTTCAATTGTAACTGAAACCAGACTTTGCCTATAAAAACAGTTAATGGGCGCAAGCATTGTTTAAACGTTGACCACTAATTTTGTTTATTCTTGCACCGTACGCCTTAAATTAACACTTGCGATTTATCCAAAAATAATAAGGGTTATTTCAAAATACGCGGCAATTTTAATGAAAGTCCGTTTAACTTCCAAGGATATCCAAGAATATCTGCGAGGAAAACAGAGCTATTTCACCTCATAAATAGAAGTTTTTCATCATCCATACTCGCCGCAGGCAGTGAAAAAGAGCTTCTTGATCATACTTACCCAAAATTGACGCAAATTAAAAACTGATGTCAATACTTATCCAAAACCCACTTCAACTCGTTCAAAATCGTTTAAAAGCTTCGGGAAGTAAAAATAAATTTATTTGATTGTTTGTTTATAAAAATCTATTGCTAGTCCACGAAATACTCTATGTCTCAGAGACCAAAGTGTCTCAGTGATTTTGTTCTCATGTGGGAATCCCTAGAAACTATTTTCGTAAACTAGAAGGAGAAAATGACAAATCATAGCACCAAAGCGGCACCTGCTAACGGCTTATAAGACCAATAATTATAAGTTCCGTATATGTGGCCGTTATTTCCAGATAAAAGCTGAGCTATTTTGGGCTGACATGGCTTCCCGACACCTTACTTTACCTTTAAGATTTCCATTTTAAAGGTCAAGCTCAGACATTGTCAATGAGGAAACGTTTACGTTTGTCTGTCAAGAATGGAAATAAAGTTTATGGTGCGATGATAAGACATTGTGTTAATTAAACTCTCTGATACTTGATGTGTTTTCTTTCCGAACTACGACAGACATAAATATGCATACTATTCATTTCGCATTTTGTTTTTAAACTTTAATTATATTCAGGTATTATTTTTCTTTCGAATAGACTTTCATTGTGTCAAATGGCAGAGAAACTACCTGGCCATTATTTCCTATGCATAATATTGGAGCATAAATTGTGAAAGTATGGAATTGTTTCTTTTTCGGCCGAATGAATACGAGCGTTTATACAGCTGCGACTCAATTACTATTGACGATGTGCCTTTGGAAAAGCGCCAACACATCGCGGAAAGTGTCATTACAATTGCTTTATGTGCTATATACTACGTAAGTTTTTAAGGCCAGTTTAAGGCTAAACTTTAGGCTGACTAAAATTTGAATTCAGCACCAAAAATTATCCTAGGAATGTTTTTGGTGAGTATATGCTTGGTTTCAAAGATGGGAGCATTATCCACCATATTTGTCCGTGAGATGTCCGACCTGACCAGCTCCTAATAAAAATCCTTTAGAGATAAACCAAAAAAATTCTGGTTTCTAATATTTGCATTCTTTTTTACTCATTTTGTTTTTCAGATTCTCTATATTCCGTGTATAATGTCAATGTATAAACACCTGGACGTGCCTTGTTATCGACTGCTTTTCTATATGAGTATTACCGATTGTGGGATTCTTTGGATGCTGGGCTTTTTACACGGAGTACTCGGCATCCTGGGAGCCGTGTTTTGTTCGTATCCGAGGCTCATTTACATCTGCGGTTCCATTATTTCTGGTAGGATTTGGCTTGAAACGGTCAAAAATTCGACCACAAATTTACAGGTATATGGATAGCTGAAAGTGTGGCCGAAATGTCACTTTCCATAAATAGATGTTTGGCGATTGTATCACCGACATCCGAGAAGTTTCTGTTTGGCGGTAATTGATTAGTCGTTCATTTTTGTTCTTCTCATTCATGTTATTCATCTTTTAGGATGGAGAGTGTTCGTATGGATCGCAATCTCTGCCGGATACGGCACTTGGTGGATGTTTTTCATAAAACCGGTGCTTTTCAGTGGAATTCACTTCACCTGGTTCTTCAACCCTTACGTGGGGTATCGTGATGATACGACAGAAACGGTGGGAAATTTTTGGCAGCACGCTACTGTGAGCAATTATGCTAATAATCTTTTGCGACATGCATTTTCAGAAAAATGGTCTTTTTGTCAAAATTCATTTCCCAAACGCGTTTATTTCATAAAAGTTAAACAAGCTTTTAAATGACCAAAATTCGATGAATTTCAGTGCACTTATTATATGCTAATTTAAGCAACTTTTATACAATAAATAAAAAACATTAACGACTTAATCCAACCCAACCTCATTAATTTCACTAATTTCAGTACAACAACGTCCTCCACGTTGTTTGGGACATGACCGTTGCTCTTGGCATTCCTTTAATATATGTGGTAAGTTCTTTTGTATCTCTTTTTTATTTTATAAAGTCACTATTTTTAGATCTTTGCATTTATATTGCACGCAAAAACAATGATTTTCGGTCGTCTTAGCGCTTCCCAAGTGAGGAAAAATGTTAGCCGCAGACAGAAAATGGTAAGACATATTTTTAGACCCATTTTTGGAAATTGAATTGGAGGTTGCCATTTTAGATGTTGTTGCAAGTGTTCCTTATAAGTGTGTTCAATTTCATCGCCTGTTCCGTCTACGTTTATATGATGCACGTTATACCGCCAGAATTGCTAATACACTTTGCTCAATTCTGCTGGCTTCATATCCACGGTTGGCTTTTAACAAAAATCGTATCACACTCTGTAATGTTATTGAAACGAAACGGGACCAAAGCTACCCAATTACTTTGGGCTACTGTCATTAAAGTGAATAGTCAAGCTTTACCCTCAGCGTGTCAAAGGTTGACGATATAGAGTATCCGGAATAAATTTAAGCTTGGATTAGCAATTTTTAATTTAAGCCTTTTAAAATTTAAAATTTTTCAAATTGTCAAAACTTTACTTTTTATAACACAAAAATTTGCAGGATTTCCCCCTGTTATTTATCTCGCGCTGAATAAGACGATCAGGGACGACACAAAGCGCCTAATGAGCTCAACCTTAAGCAAATATCCAGTGTTAGATGGTATGAAGGCAAAGTTCTCCACCACAACGGGTCCTGCTACCAAACCTACTACGACTGCCAATGAATTAGATCCCGATCATATTTCTACGCGATTATGAGACTACACATCTAAATATATGAAGGGTCCGGTAGAAACGACCGTTAACTTCTTCAGTAGTACAAATATAAAACTGTCTTCCTCGGAGAATACTGAGATGGTTTTACAAGAAGTTTGTCGAGGATTTGTCATAGCATGTTGAATATTGAGTGCCATAGAGCACAACAATAAAAGTATTCCTACTCAAATGGCTAAGAGAAAGAAATATGTCATGGAACCGTATAAAATTTCCATTTGGGCACTAGCGAAAAATGGGGAAATATTACGACGGCGTCTCGATTAACATCATCTCACTTGGACGAAATTTTTTTATACATACCAAACTTTATACAATTATCATGTCTGAACAAACTTTTTATACATTCCCATTTCCGAACAAATTTACACTGCACAATCAATAAAATATACTCATATACATAGCCTGATCAAGACAAACATTCTTCTAACTTTGTGATCAATTTGGAAATGTTCGCCCGAACTCTGATCTTTTATAATTTATTGAAGAAATCAGCAACTTTATCGCGATGTTTCTCATGATGTTTCCCGCCATGCTTCTCACACTTAATGTTTCTAAGCATCTTGCACGCTTCCTCCATATCCGAAAGCCTTTCGAAACAGCACAGAGCCGTGCTGAGAGGCACTTTTAAGCCATCAATTTCCTCACATTCCTGCTTATTCCGATAATTAAAATCTCGAATAAAATGTTTGCTGGAATCAATTTTTCGAACTGCCGCTTTTTCTGCCAATATTCCTGTGTAAAGCACATCGTCCAACGAAAATGCATTGACCTAAAGTTGCTATTTAGCTAAGATCCAACGCAGATAAGCCTTGCCTCATGAGCGTGTTCAAGGATTCCTTTGACTGCTTCATTTGACATCATATACAGCGCTCCAAAGCAATACGGAGGAAACACATCATCCGGATAATCCGATTCCGACACGTAACGTTTTCTCATTGGATCTCGTATAACGGCGCCGTCATTCCATCGCATTGCGCCGAACAAAATTGCAGGATTGTTCTTGTGATCATCGCGCATTTCTTTATCAATCCAGAATTGTAAACGGGGTATATCGACGACTGTGTCGTCGTTGGCTCGGAATATAAACCTGAGATTTTTTGTATTTTATTTTGTGAATTTTGGTAAAAATGACAAACTTGACATCGGGGCAGACAATTTGTTGCCATTTGAAAGCAGCGTGCATTTTGATATGCAATTCTTGGATCTCATCCGGATGGCCGTAAAGAATCAAGTCGTCGTGTTTTTCCTGAAAGAATTTCAATGCCGTTGGTAAGGCATTTCTGTGTTTGGAATTTTAGGATAAATCTAAATATTGATTCAAATCTAAATTTTTATACGTCATGGAATTGCAGGATAAAAAAATTACAGCAAAAGCTACTTTGATCTTCAAAGGTATTTTTTGGTCGAGTGGCCATAAATTAATTTATTTTAACTATGGACAAGTTTTTCTGGAGTCTTTCCAAAACTTTTGATAAGGTGCAAACCCGGCCCGTGTCCATTCTTGGTTTGAGGATAGATTTCTTCCGTTCGTACATTTCCGATTAAACAGACATTTTTCAGGTAACAAATATAAAAATTTATACCTGTTCCTCAAGAAGGTCCGTGGACAAGTTCGGATCTTCTGGCTTGCCAATAACAAATTTGACCACTACTTTTTCTCCCGTATTCTCGGAACTTGCCCACGTGTCGCGAATGACCTGGCGCCTTTCGAATGAACTTGGCCAAGTCGGAACAAACACAAACAAATCAGCATTGTTGCAATAGTTCGAGTTGATGGGCACGTAAATGTTGTAATTTAGTTGAATGTTGGCGAATTCTGCCTCGACTGTGTTCCAATGCGCGGACGGTAAATCATAGAAAGTATCGAGTTGGCCGTACTTTCCGAATACGAAAGATATTCCTAATATGTACTCTTGCAGAAAATATGCCAGCAAAACTATGCCAATCAAGCCGATAATTAGGAAAATTACTTTCAGAGGAATAAAGTTCATCGATCAATAGCTCGGCCCATTAATCAATAAGGGACGGTCGCGCAATAACTGTTTTGAGCACTGGCGTACAGCTATCAATGTGTGCGCACAAGTGCGTGCGTCTGTGTGCTCGTGATTAGATTTGTGTCATCAGACGAAAACGAAGGATAGGGAAAATGTAACAGCAAAATTATTAAGTAATCTGAAGATAAAAGTCATTAAAATTAAAAAAATTAGAATTCAAAAATGTCAGTTTCAATTGAAATTCAGTTAAACTATAACAGATACATGGTTATTTTTATAAAATGTTTATAGCCTATGACTGTACAAAATTACCAAAAGTCACTTACCAAATTGTCATTAAAAGTGGCTTAGCTTTCAAAATTTCAAAAGTTTCATACGACCTGAACTTATCATACGACAACTAAATTTTCTTGCGCGGTCTAGCAAAAGCACTTCCCAATTTCTATATCAATTTATAGCGATAAGTCGAGCCATTCTGTTTTTATTGTTTCGAAGTTGTCCAATTTCTATTCCAAAAAGATTTAAACATTAAAAGATTAAAAACTATTTCCAAAAGATAGACAGGGACTTAGAACAGACCGCACTGCCCACACAATTTTCTCACAAATAGCAGCGACGAAAGATAATTCCTCGCTATTTCCGGAAAATTAAATCCTGAAAATGGGAATTAAATAACTGTAAATATGCCGATAATGATTTCAAATGATAAGGTGATCGAACGCATTCCTTCTTTGCTTTTAAAAGGAGCCTCTTGTTGAAAATTTAATTAAAGTTGCGGACCACCAAACTAATTAATGGATAGGTCGTTCCGCACAAAATTTCCATTTCGATTTTGACATTTTAATTAATCCTTTTGTGTAACACTAGCCGATCTATCGATGTTCTTCTGCGCAGGTACCTCTTGCATAAAGCTATCGGTACTCTGAGTCCTCTGTATCCGAATTTACTGATTTCTGGTTATCTTCAGAAGGAATTCTGTCCTTTCTTTCGATGTTGCAATTTCTATTTCCCAATTAGCCATCAATTCAAGCACAGAAAATCTGTCAAATGTTCAGTGTTAGCAAAATCGCATCAAATCAAAATCTTTCCATTTCAGCTCTACATTCAAAATGGGCGACCCGATGATGTGCTCCGTTGTGCTCATTTTATCATTATTGGTCCTTGCGAATGGATTGGACAAGGCAAAAATCAAGCAGCCAGCGACAATTGCTTTCGAACGGAATGAATTTCTGGATTGTCTTGTTACAAATATCTCAGTGGGCACGCCACGTAAGAATTTTGCTTTATAGTCTCTTTAATTTTTCGGCAATTTGTTTGGATATATCCAAGTTTTTCTGTTTTCATTTTGTCTTTCTACTTTTCATTGGAAATGCGCCCATTGTATCCCAAAAATTGCTACAAAATTGGCTCACATTATTTTGTGTGCAGGACGTATAGACTTTTGATCGGCCAGCAAGTAAAGCAGCGCTGTGCTCAATTTTTGTTTAGCGTCTAGAGCTCGTTTAAAAAAATCAGCCTCCCAAAAAAGCAAAAAAATCACTGCGACACACACAACAAACCGATTTCGCGCCAATTTCGGACAACGTGAAGCCGATAAAGTGTAACTCAAATGATATTCCAGCGCAAAACTTAAATGTGGAATTCCAACTACTCAATGGTGAATCCGATCTCTTTTTGTACGGTGATCAAGCGCAGTTATCTGAATACGTAACCAATCTACAATATGCAATGCATAAGCGGTTCGGCAAACAATATTACACAAGGTCAGTATAGATTTTTTATATCATTTATTATCTAAGAATGAAGTAAACAGCAAGAATCTGTATATGCAAAAAAATATATCAAGAAGATCGTCTAAAGAGGTTTGGTCAAACCCCGAAAAATTTGATACGCCCATTTTTCAAAAATATTTTGCTAAATGCTTTCACCTTGAATTTTTTGAATGCCAGTGTTGGATTTGTGATGTCATGTGTATACCTACGCATGCATCTCTCTTCGTGCCTGTTCTTCCAGGTCTTCTCTTCTTACCGGTCTCGCTGGGAACATTTGCGAGTATCGGGATTTATGGCATCCGGAAAATCCTTGATTTGGGGTGGTCCGCAGTGGAGGCCGCGGGTGTGTCCTATGGAATCCATTACTATTTTATACTACAAATAGACAATTTGCAGTGAATCATCTTCGTATTCCAACATTAGCTCCAATGTCGTTAGACTAAGTTCGTTTGTGGGAAACGGTCATATGGGGCAGGACGACATAAGGTAAGTCAACTGTCAGCAAAAGTTGATGCTAGATAAAAAGTAATTAATTAATTATTATTATATTAGTTCGACGATGATAAATTTTGGAGCGGTCAAATTTGGAGTGGTCGACGAAATCAAAGGGAGAGACAATGGTCTGAGCGGAGTGTTCGGCCTGGTTCCCGCTAGTTCCAAGCTAAATTCCAGTGCAAATTTACTCACACAACTTACTGCTCAATACGAGAATCCAATCATCACAATCGTAAAGAACAAGTTTGTTTTTATTCAAACCTTTATGCATTCAAACCTTCAAATAAGTACAAATATTAGAAAATTTCCCCATCTCGATACTTATAAATGGTGAAGATAGGATTCTTACGCTGATCATAGACCAGATTAATGGTCGTATAATGAAAAGTAAACTTCTTGAAAATGAGTCTTCCAGACATTCTTAAAGAATGTTTTACAGAAACCAAGGACATGTCATGTTAGGCGGGCTGGACGAGAAGAGCTGTCGCTCCAACTGGGCGTTTGCCCGACACATCTATGGTTCATATGCTGATCCATACGGTAAGTTTAGCCATCTTTTATATAATGTTTTGCTGTAAATAATTAACTTCTAAATGTGGTTTAGAATTGAGAGCGTCCGCTATTTCTGCCGTAGCAGCGAACAAAACAAACCTGAGCACGAGCAAAATGTCCATTTCGTTTTCTGTGAGCAAATTTCGGTGGAATCTACAAGTCGGTGCAACCGTGCACGAGCATTTCCGCATAGCGAGTGACGCAGTGTGGAACAGGACACAATTTGGGTACGTGATTGATTGCGACAAGTCTAAACTCGGTAATGTGGAGCTAACGGTGGGCAGCAATGGCAGTCGTATAGTGCTTACGCCAGAGGACTACTTATATTACAATGTATGTTTCCATAAGTAAAACAACTGTTACAAAATCTGTTTTCCACCCCATCCGATAGGCTGATAAAACTTAAGTTGCACCAGTAAACTTTTCTTGACATTAAAAAATTGTAAATCCAGTATTTTATGAAACAGTTAGAATTTCAAAACTGTTAAATCGTGTGATCTGGGAAACCATTTTCATATTGATGAACTAGTCCAAAGGCAATTTCTAAGATAGTCGTTTTTAACCCTTCATTTCCCAGTGTATCTTAAAAGATACGCATCGAATTTTCTAGAATTTCGAGTGTAATTTAAAACTCTATTACGTTCCTCTTTGTTTATTTATGTTCTTTGAGTAGTAATTAATAGATCTATACCAAATTTATAATTTATGTTTTTAAAATTTAAAATTTCTGAATATTTTCATTCGACCACCTCGGGTTTTCCCGAACATACCTCACTTCAGGTAATATTTTTTTATATCTACGCTAACGGAAATATCTTGTGTTTTATGGTTTCTATATATTTATGACTTGTATTTTACGTATAAATGAGAAAAACACAAACTTTCTTTACAGAAAATGAAAAAAATGCAAATTTTAGTTTGAGTATCTTTTGAGATACACTGGGCACCATTCGGGTCAAATGCTCCTCTTGTGCCCAGTGTATCTCAAAAGATACGCATCCAAATTCCATGCAAATAACACTTCTCGCGCGGTGATCCTAACGCAAAAGTTGCTTATAAGGATGAGAAAAGCAACTTTGCTCTTGGGACACCCGCGCGAGATGCGCACCTGCGCGAAATCTCGACCTCGATACACTGGGCACAAGAGGAGCATTTGACCCGAATGGTGCCCAGTGTATCTCAAAAGATACGCTCCGAAAATACGGGAAAATGGTCGAATTTCAAAAAAATAATATCTTTTCCCGTTATCAGGGGTCCAAATGGGCCCTGTTTATATATATAAATATTATTTTTTTGAAATTCGACCATTTTCCCGTATTTTCGGAGCGTATCTTTTGAGATACACTGGGCACCATTCGGGTCAAATGCTCCTCTTGTGCCCAGTGTATCGAGGTCGAGATTTCGCGCAGCTGCGCATCTCGCGCGGGTGTCCCAAGAGCAAAGTTGCTTTTCTCATCCTTATAAGCAACTTTTGCGTTAGGATCACCGCGCGAGAAGCGTTATTTGCATGGAATTTGGATGCGTATCTTTTGAGATACACTGGGCACAAGAGGAGCATTTGACCCGAATGGTGCCCAGTGTATCTCAAAAGATACGCTCCGAAAATACGGGAAAATGGTCGAATTTCAAAAAAATAATATTTTTCCCGTTATCAGGGACCCAAATGGGCCCTGTATACCAAAAATCAGCTAAATTCTACGGACGGGCAATGAAGGGTTAATTCAATACATTAAATTTTATCAAATACAACAGTTGCTGATTTTCAATCGGCTAAATTTCAGTCAGATTATGATGCCTGTCACCTGGGCGTTACCGTAAACGGCATGCCAGATAAGGTAAATGACATAGTTGCCGGTTCGCACTTCATGGACAATCACTGTCTGGCCTACAACTCACAAACCGGTGAACTTGGATTCGCGAACAGAGCAAACATCCCGGGCTCAGCAATCAAGGACGGGCCTCCGATCCAGATCTTTGTCAAAGTGATAGTCAATGGAACCGAATACAAATACAAAGCAGTGCCGGTTGACTAATCGAGCTACGCAGAATCGAAGCGAAGATTTCTTGCAAGGAAAACAATGTTGCAATAAAGTAATTATTAAAATTTGGAAAACAAATGACAAGAATAGAGGCAATATTAAAGGTGCTATTGGCATATCGGGGGGGGGGAAACGGTTATCGGGGGGAGGGGGGGGGAAATTTTCATACATTTTTATATAGCAAAAAATCAATAGGGGGGACCCTATTGATTTTAATTTATTTTTTGACATATATTGTGAAAAAAATCAATAGGGTACCCCCTATGGATTTTTTGAAAAAAATTCGGAAAAAATTTCCAAAAAAAATATTTTTCTCAAAAAATCCATAGGGGGGGCCCCATTCATTGAAAAAATATTTTTTGCAGACAATTTGCGAAAAAATCAATAGGGTACCCCCTATTGAATTTTCGGATAAAAAATATTTTTTTTCGCAAAATACCATAGGGGGGACCCTATGGTATGAAAATTATTTTTCTGAAAAATTTGTCAAAAAAATCAATAGGGTCCCCCCTATTGATTTTTTGGCAAAAATATTTTAAAAATATTTTTTTTCGCAAAATACCATAGGGGGTACCCTATGGTATGAAAAAATTTTTTCCTGAAAAATTTGTCAAAAAATCAATAGGGTCCCCCCTATTGATTTTTTGCTATATAAAAATGTATGAAAATTCCCCCCCCCCCCCCGATAACCCTTTTCCCCCCCCGATATGCCAATAGCACCTTAATTTGTAACATAAAAGAGCGTTTTTACTCTTTACAGCTTTAACTGTGTAATGACGTTGTTTGATACTCTCAGCTGTTCTAGAATATTCTAGGCACCAGCATATCACGTAAAAATGGATTTCTTCCAATGGTCAAACTTCATCATTTCTCATTTTCTCCGTAATCATTATACCGAAAGCATTATTTATCTTTTGAAAAAAATATCAAATACATATACAAAAATAATCTTCGATAACCTTTCCAGTAATTTATATATATTCATTTTTTCTCAGAAATTTCCTACTTGGCTTAGCGGGAATTTAAAATTTTCGTCCATTTAAACAAATGCCATTTTTACCAAAAAGTGGCTTATTTTCAAATTAGATAAATAAGAAATAACGTAACATTTATATTAATAATAACGTTTATGCATTAAAATGCGACTACAATTGATGTCAATCTGACGTGAAAATGATACACAATTACAACAGCAATGAAGATGGATTTTCAATAAAGCCTTTATTGAGGGAGAGGGGTATTTCTTTCGGTTTCAAACTCAAAGCAGATGTAACAATTTACGTTGTGAAGCATGATTTAGTGTTTTTGGAGAACTGCAAGTAATCAGATTTCTGGAGTTCAAGACAGGAGAGTAATGCCTAGGAGTGGGCGTCACCGGATCATCCCCACAACTTAATGCAGAGTCCCCGGCCTACACCTCATATTTTTTCTCCCTTAATTCTTTTTTGGACTCTTTTAGTGAGATTGCTCTCACTGTTCACCGAAGTGATGGTCAATTATCTCCAATGGAACTCGTGAGCGAAATCGTCATTTTACATACAGAGATTAAACTTGAAGAGAGATAAAGTTAGTATTTGGTAATGTATGGATCGATCTTATTCACAAATTCCTTTAAACTCAGTTGTCTAATGTCTAGAGGTAGTTTAGCGTAAAGACGAGAGACTCGGACGAAAAACGATTGAAAACGTAAAGTAGTTTTGGCGGCAGTTGTTTGGAATTTGTACTTTTCACCACGAGTTTTGGACTGGATGAATTTAAAAGCAGTTTGGTTTTCTAATGGAATGATACCTAACATGTATTTGTGGAATAGAACAAAGTCTGCTTTTAGCCTACGATGCTCAAGTGACTCAATCTTATAAAGTTCTAGTAGTTTTTCATAAGATGGTGGTTCCTTTCCAAATGTGCAACGTTTAAAAACGAGTTTAAGGAATTGCTTTTGAACTTTTTCAATGGCGTTTATGTCTTTAGCGTAGTAAGGATTGAAAACACTAGATGAAAATTCAAGTATAGGTCGTACAAAAGTGCAAAAGAGGTGGGTAAGCGTATTTGCGTTGTGACTTTTTATCGACTTAAAGATGGTAAATGAAGACCTACGAGCTTTCCCAACTATAATTTGGATGTGATTTTCCCATTTAAGGTTGTTAGAAAAGTGGACTCCTAAGTCTCTGACTGAGTTACCTTCGCCTATGGTTGGAATTACAGAGTTGTCTAACGAGTACGGAAGGCAAGGGTTGTTTGTACCAAGGTGCATAGTGGAGCATTTTTGGACATTCACTTTCAACCCATTAATTTCGCAATACAGTAATAGTTTGTTAATAAAGGCTTTTAGTGGTTTTGTGAATGAAAAGATATTTGGAGAAGAGATATGGTAGGCTTTTAGATCATCCGCGAAAAGTTTAGTGGAAACACCTGAAGTATTGCAAAATATGGGAAGATCATGAATGTAAAAGAGAAAGAGAAGTGGTCCTAACACCGAGCCTTGAGGTACCCCGCTTTTGACTGGTTGAGTTTCTGAAAATTCCCCATTAACAACTACGTTAAAGGAACGATCTGAAAGGTAAGATTTTATCCAGTTTAACATTTGACCAGTAACACCTAAAGATTCAAGTTTTTCTAAGAGTCTATTGTGAGGTACAGTATCAAAGGCCTTTGAGAAGTCGAAGTAAATTACATCGACCCATTGATTTTGTTCAATGGCCGTTGAGAAGTCTTCGAAAGTTTGCAGAAGCTGAGTAGTAACTGAACGGTTTTTGCGAAAGCCATGCTGACAACTAGGCAGAATCTGATGTTTCTCGAAGTGGATAAGGAGGGAGTCGTAAATTATTCTTTCCATAATTTTGAGGGTTGGACAAAGGATGGAGATGGGTCGGTAATCATTTGGGTTGTTAGAATTAGATTTCTTTGGAATGGGAATGATTACTGCCTTTTTCCAAATCTCAGGTATTGCACCTGACATTATGGAATAAGAAAATATGTATTGGAGAGGAGAAACAAGAGATTCTGCGCACTTTTTGAGAAAGTAGTTAGGAATTTTATCAGGTGATTTGTCGAAGTGATTCTTTAGATGTTTTAGAATGTCAGCAATAGCCGAAAATTGAATCTCACAGAAAGATAGTTTAGAGGTTTCCTTCTCTTGGATATCAAAAATTGGTGTCCACTGAGAAGTGAAATTAGACTCAAAGACCCTTGATAGTGCGTTGGCTTTTTCGAAATTTTGGAACAGCGGTACATCTTTTCGATTTATAAGGGTGGGAATATTATTCGCTTTCGTCTTTAAAAAAGATTTAACGAATTTATATCTCGTGGTAATAGAACTAAGACTTTTCTTTTCGCGGTTACGCAGAAATCTTTGAATTTCGTAGTCTAACTTTTTGGAGCATAGAAGAAATTTGTCCCTAACATGATCATAGTTGACCTTAGGCCAAAGTTTTTGTTTGTATTCAAAAAGTTTTTGAATGTGTATTGGGTAGTGAGAAATTTTATATTATATATTTTATATTATTTCCAAATGGAAAATAAACAATGTTTCTTGCAAATAATGTTCTTAAAATTTTGCGCACCGTTAGCGCTCGATATTTCAAATTAGTTTTTCTTCACAAGCGTCGCTCTGTGAGCCTTCATATTCTTTACCAGATTGATGAGTGTCACTTTCATGGGATGGGCTTCTACTCCCGAGCCAGTGACATCGCGCGAGTGTACTTCGGAAGGGTTCTTAATCGACTTTTCGTCAGCCAGCTCACAAAGAATCAAAATCTGTCTTCCCAAAGCGATTGCCTCATCCAGATAGCTGCCTCCAAGAGGCGCCTCTCTGCGACAAAGTGGCGTGAAGTACTTTGGGGGAATTCCCATATGAAGTTTATATCCGGTTACTTGTACTTTGTTGTTGGGAAAACTAACAGCGTTAGTGAAAGTTGTTGCATATTTTAGACAGTTGGCCTTGTCCTCGTCAAACTCCGATTTGCGATCGAGATAGGCTTTAAACTCGCACAGACTGAAGTATCTCTCCTGGATTTTTCTTTTTTCCAGCTGAAATATCAAGGAAATTTTTTGAAAGTGCGTTTTCTTCGGTACTTTTTAAGGTCAATCATTCTTTTTCATTGTAACAAAATTTACATAAAACCTCCCAGACAAATTTTTGACTAAACTAAGCATCCTATAGCTAGTCTCCTATTTGACTGGCTATGGGATCATCATGTATACCTTGCATATATGTAGCTATATCGCATAAGTATTATCCTATTCTTTTTCGTATTCGGTGAGTCCATCCGAAAACGTATCGGGTGGCCAATAAGTTCTGATGCCACTTTTCAATTACGCATATTTCTTTTAGAATGAATGATTGACTATGAGTGTTTGATATTATTTTGTTGCCCATTTTGTCTGCGTTCATCCTGTATATAGCTTTTATTTATCACTTCAGAAAATATTTAAAATATCACATAAAGTTTGTTATACACCCCCTGTATAAATTTTTTGAAGGTATTTTCCATATTTTACTAATTTTTGTTTACAATTTTAATCATTCCGAAAAATGGTTTTAGCAGGTTTATTGTACAGTTTGTGGACAATAAAATACTTTTTACAGAATAATTTTTCGTTTGATTATCGGCGAGATATGAGCAATTTCCGACACCATACTTTTGAAGAAAATTAAGAAATGTTTTTGTTAGGGTTCAAAATTAAAAATTTTGAAAAACTGCTTGATAGAAACGTGATACGGCCAATAGATCAAATAACTGCAAATTTTGTCTAGTTTTCAACGATATATAACTTTAATACTTTATCTCATGAAATATTCGATATTTCACAGAATGTGTACAACAACCTCAAAATTCATTTTAGGTTTTCATATATTTTTTGTTTTTTGCACATGATTTTTACTTATCGAGAAAATCTGTTTCACTAGCCTTATTCTACATTCTGTGCTCTACGACACACTTTTTACAGATTTGTCTTTCGTTGGATTATTGCTGAGTTATGAGCGTTTTTAGAAACCACACTTGCCCAAAATTTATACACCCCTCAAAAATTTATACAGGGGTGTATAATAAACTTTGTGTGATATTTTAAATATTTTGTGAAGTGATATATAAAAGATATATACCAGTTTAAAGGAGACAAATTGGGCAACCAAATAATATCAAACACTCATACTCATCCATTCATTCTAAAAGAAATATTCATTGTTTTAAAGTGGCGGCAGAACTTATTGGCCACCCGATATGAGATACAATCGGATTGCGATGAAACTAATATTAGGTTGCTGCAACAATTTCCCCCCCCCCCCCGCCGGAACTTTCGCAGCAACCTAATATATTAAAACTGAGTGCAATTTATTTAATAACATTCTTCCTACCTGCATTTCCTGGTACAATGTTGCCAAAGCTTTCTTGTCGTTATCACTCAACGCCGCATAACTGTTTTCCGCTTCTTTGGTCGTTGTATGTACAAAGAGGTCGGCCAACGTGAGAGCACTTGTTATACTCCACACCTTATGAGGTTCAGACATAAACGAACGTCGTCCCCAAAAGTACCAATACGTCTCATCGCAGTAAGGTGAATTGACAGTATTTTCCAGACACTCCTTAAATTGAGAATTCCCAAAATCCTCGATACACTCTTTGATTTCTTCCTGAACTTTGTCAATTGTTTTTGCGGCGTTTGACAGCTCGAGGGTGGAAGAAATAATTAGGCAGAATAAAATGCCGGCTTTCGACATTCTTGGAGTTCCAACAACTGACTCTCTGGCAAATGTCGTTGTTTTACAGAGCAAAAGTAACAATACCGGACTTCCACTTCCTAAGCGATGTAAATGTGAGGACGAGGGAAAATATCTATGGATTTCGGGAAAACATAATTGGATCTCTTAAACGTTGACATGCAACATAAAACACATATTTCCTCCTACGGTTACTGTATTTGTTTTTTATACGGCATACAGTAACAAACAACGATTTTTGGTCACTATATGGACTATAAATTATTTCTTAAAGTTTACACCAATTTTAGGGATAACTTAGGGTGGTGATGTTGCATTATAGAGAAAAAGAAATATTAGAGGAGAAGTAAAGGTAACATAGAAGAAATTAAGAAAAGACGTAACATTGCACTTTTCCTTAAGAAGCGATATATAAAATTAAAATGTGAAGATATTGATGATATTTAAATTAGTTCACTACGTCAATAATAAATTAATCGTGCCATTTTTAGGGATTTCTGGAAAGTTGGGTAAATGAATTTCGAATATTCGCATGTTACTTGGGTCGAACGTCAGACAGAATGTCGATTTTCTATCGGCTACGTTCGAAAAAATGTTGTCTATATAAAACACTGTCAGAAATATTCAATTCGCAAAACATACGCGCGCCTTCGTCACAGTGAAATGGTATCTTTGCATCTGTCTTTTTCTGAACTATTACTCTACTGTCTCACTGTATGACTATCTCTCGTGTATGATTTTCGTCTAAAGAAATTTCCGTCTTATATTTCTTTGTAATCAAATTTCTGGATAACCACAACGAGTGTAAAATGTATAGCTATCGGTCAGACCCAACAAAGACAGCGCTACCCATCTAACAGCGCTGCTCTTAGACTGCAGGTTGAATGTCCCAGTTCGGATGACAACAATTTTCGAATAACCTCTTTTCCATAAAGTTGTATACAGAAATGTCTGTATGCCTAATCAGAAAGGTCCGAATGCGCAATAATCAATGCACACTACTGAAACTATGTTTTTGGGAGTTTGAACCTGAATTGAGAACCTGAATTGGACCAATCATTTAATTGAACTTTACTGAAATGGGCTGCTGTTGAACAACATACCCCGCTTATGAATACTGGCACAACAAATAGAGGAACATTCAGTGCAATTGCTAAGCTAAACCAATATGAATAGGTAAATTTATTGACATGTTGAAATTTTTACAACAATATCACATCAAAAAATTCTGTACAAAGACAATTGACTTTACTTGACATCAAATATTAAAATAAAGAATAAACAAATCCTGTGACTAATATAAGAAATAACTCTGGTGTTGTTCCAAACGAATCATCGTTCCAATACAACCCAAACTAATAATCAATCAAGTCCCACTTGAAACAACGTTGCGTCTGGCGGCAGCGGCAACGTGGCGTGCTTGGACAGTCATCTTGAAAAGAACTTCTTCGGAAACAGCTTGTCTCGCGAACGACCTTTGGATGAACGACGAATTGCTCATGTTGCTGAGCCCGCTTTTTGTTTGATTTATTACTGTGCCGACTTTTTTCCTCAGTGAACTGAAAAGAAACATGTTTCAATAATGAATGAGTCATGAGGGAACAATGAAAGCATTGGGAAGAAGGAAACCATTGCATGACATTTCGAATTATTTTTGAAGGAAAATAAAAAATCACACCGAAAATTACCCAAAAAGAAAAAAATTTGCCTGTGCAACCAGTCATGTGCATATTGTTTTGAAAATGTTTATAAAAAAATCTACTTAAATTTCAGTAAACTATTTGAAGCTTAGCCCAATTTAGTGTACAACAAAATTGCTGAACCGATCAGTTTCAAATTCTCCAGAAAATCTCCTTACCCATTCATAATAATGTACATTACTGGATTCACTGCGCTATTATAAACGTTCATAAAGTTGAGTGCCATGTACACATATTTTGTCTCCGGAAGAAACACCGAATATTCGTACCAAAACAGATTCGATGACAAAGAATAGAGCATTATAGTGAAGGCTTGCACAAGAATCCGCAGATCCCGAATAGCGTTCCTCCTTCCCAAAGTCCCAACTTTTCGCTAAAATGTTAACTAAAATTGTGTGGGAAAGTTGCAAAATCGTCTCACTTTCTATATTAACGGTGAGTTTACCTTAATTCTTAAGAACATAGTTTATGCTTACTTTAGACCACGAACCAAAGTAGAAGAAGACAAAAAGTGACATAGTTTTTAATTCAAAACGAAAATATTTGATTACTTAGTGTCATAATAAAACTAAAGCATCTAAAACATAAAGGAATATTTTCAGCCACATTATGCTCCACTACATTATTTTCTAAAGTTCCACAAAAAATATAGATATAGCCGGAAAAACTGGCTAATAGTATCTTCCGGAAGACAATTTCGAAATCCTGGCTTACCTTGTAGTATATGACGAAGAATATCGGAATATGGCAAATACCCGAAATTGCCATTACAACCAACTCGAATACCATTCCGAACAAGGCAACAAAATCGCTGAGTGGCAATCCAGGATCGCGCCACCAAGACCACTTGTTGGGGTAGTAGCGCATTGTGGACCACGGGCTTGCGTCGCACAACGACCAAAATGAGGATGTTAGACAACATACTAGCAACCACGTCTAAAATTTGAACTAATTATGCACTTTGCAACAACTAACGATTTTAACTCGATAAATTATCCTGCTAACTCACAGGATGTGAGTTTCTTTCTCTCATATTCAAATAAATTGGAGAAGAGTGAATGGCACAAAAAGAAACAGAATTTATTTTTGAAACTGTGAATTTCATTTTTATCCCTTACTCACGTTTAATGTCCTTTTGGAGAATAGCCGAGCGTCGGTGTGTGGCGTGATTATTGCGGTAAAGCGATTTACAGCGAGAATCACAGTGACGCAATCATAAAAGATATAGCATGGAAACACTCCAAGTGCCTGAAAGTAAGCCACTGAATAGAATTTCACGTTACGAAAGACTTGCAACTGTCCATTTTTATGTATGGAAAATGTGTATAGAAAATGTCCTTGAAAATTTAGTTACCAAAGTGGGCACTTTTCAAGTAAACTATTCAGTCTAACCTCCATCAAGCAATTATTAATTACCTTTGCAATCCATGGATTCCAAATCCCTGGGAATACAGTGAAAACACCCGTCATAAAGTGCACCGCAGACTGGGTGGTATCACTCCAAGCCATCCACATCAAAAATTTATAAGAACTCAAATGACACAGTTCCCGGTCACGACGTATAGCCTGCAATTTAAACAGGTTAATAAGCTATATTTCCCTAGATAATTTTGTTTATACTTATTCAAGAATTTGATAATCGTCCAAAAATTATTACGCTAAACATTTTACAAAAATTGCGTTTTAGTTTCACATAATTTTCAAAAATTTCGAGGGAGTGGCGGAGTGTCTCTTTTGCCATTCTTTGGCAGCACCATGGGTGGTCTAGCACTACTTTACTTTCACTCAATTTTTCTATAGGTAGCTTACATGGATTATAAACTGATTGAGCAGGAGAATGAACGTAGCAGAGAACATAAGGCCAAGCCCAACAATTATGTCTTCAGTGTCCGCGACTATGTGTTGTTTCTCTGGTGACACTACGTATGTCGTGAGATTCATGAAAAGGGTTATCTGGTAGCACGTACACTAAAATTTGCTCTGAATTGGCAACACTTTTTCCGGTGCGAACGTATCGGTCTACCGGTTAAATTCTTATAACGTAAACAGGAAACACTTTTGAACGGAATGCTTTTTACGTCTTGTACGCCATTTACTTAATTTTTGTTGCTTGGCATTTAAGGTTGAATTTTCCCACCAATTATATTATGCTTTATATAGCGACAGATGGATTATTGGGGAAAAAGTAAGATTATAGTTTTTAAAGATTAATTGTGTAGTAAAAGAATACAAAACATTTCACTGTCGACAACCACGCCAAACGGTGCATTAATCTCATGCGTTTCACTGTGGGAATCTCAAAGTTTCAAATCTGCTGACTTCCGGTGCCATGAGCGTTAATATCGTTTTTGGCCTCTTTGTGCTTTTTATTGAGGAATTTTTTAAATGAGAATAAAAGTCTGACAGACAGAAACTACACAACATATGTACAATTGTATGTGAACTTCGCCAGAGGCATGTTTATTCAAAACTAAACTATAAAATTACTCACATTTTCCATAATTAGCGAATAAATTTCATCCTTCATAAATTAAACTTTGAGGTAGAATATTTCTTCTTGAAAAAGGTTCGCCGATGATCAAAAATATTTACACGACATTTGACTTTTCGCGGCACAAAAAAGATTTCCGCATACATAAAAAGTCTCGTGATGAATACGTTTTTAAGCGCATTCATACATCAGCTATGGGATGATTAAATTGTTTGTTTCACATATTTTCGTGGAATGAGCTTATTGAGATCAGACTTATTCACCCATTTTCGGTATAAGAAATTTGAGCGACAATTTGATTAGCGATCATAATTGCCGTTTCATTGTAACAATTTTATGTATTAGCTTAATATCATAAAGAGCGTTCTATGAATCAGATGCTAATTTTTCTTGTAAAAGCATATCTCAAAAATGACGTTAAAATTGGCGAGAACTTCCTTATGAGGACAATCAAAAGGAATCTCCAAATAGAATTCGGAATAAATATCCAGAAGCAAGCAAGAAAAAATTCATTACGTAGCCGAGTTTTAGGAGGCAGGGAACCCCTAGGAAAGGGTCGCTGAGGCCACTTGTGTGGATTTTCCAAATTTTCTTACTGTTTTCCAAATTTAAGGTACCTAACTCCCTTTACGTTTGCCCATATGTCAATTTGCATTTTGTTCAGCAAACCAAAAATATAAAGAATGATATCTGTAATTATTCCCCTTCGGAATTACAGGTATTACGGTATGTTATAATGTCAGAATTTCAGAAACGGAGTGGCAATGGTCAAGTTTAAGACGATCCTTTTAGTAGGTTAGTTGATGCAGACTAAGTATAGGTAATTAATAAGTAAGCCGTATAATGAAAAATACTCACGTTTTCCGCCTTTATCGAAAATATTTCCTGAAGCTCATCTTCGGAGTTTGAGTGGAGAAGCATTGAAGTCGATTCGCTTTTGATAATAAGAAACACTTTTATTATGAGAGTAGCTCCTCGGTTAAACAGCTGTAAAAGCTCTGTGACAGGAATGGCTCACAGAGCTCAATTTTCTATGCCTATTTATTGATTTTGTGATTGGATTACCTTCCGAATTATGGCAGTCTAAGCTTAGGCTTGGACTTTTCACCGTTTCCGTTTTCTATGAACCATTAGGGCAATTCTATTATGTCAGGTGATTATTAGAGTTCTTCCGGACGTTGTTTGCGTTGAGGTCTAACAAGTTTATGCTTGTGATCATATTTTGTGGCCTATGAAACTATAAATATACCTTTTCAGTTATTACCTTTTCATCCACTACTATAGTGACTCTTATTATGACTCATTTTCAAAGTTCTGTTTCGTCAAATACTTTAACTACTTCTTCCCTAATATTTTGGGCAATCCATTCTTTAGACGCGCCAAGCATATAATCCAAATCCTACATTGTGATGAGACGAGGGCCATTGTGAGGTACATTTCCATATTATTAGAATTATTTTGTTTACGCAAAAATTTTGTATCTAAAAGATTTTTGTTTGCAAATGTCAAAAAATTTGATGTAATTATTTGGGTACGTGCTTCGCTGGATGTTTTCCCCGGACAGACAAAACGTTGAATCACTATAATTTTTGACGCGAGCGCAGACCAAAAATGGTCATTTTAAAATGTATATGAGGAAGATGAGGCTCGTATTCATAGTCAGTGAGGATTCCTGGTCTAGCCAACTTTAATGTACATTTGATAATTTGGTTGTCTATTTTGGAATTCACTATTCGATTGTGTTAAAAATTGGTATCCTATCTCCAGTCCGTCAATCTACAAATTGCACTGCTCCTTGAGTACTGATTACCATAATCAATCTTGACCAGTTTAAAAGAGGCCGATCTCTAAGATTTACTGTTTGATGGAACAAAAACTGATATCACATATTTTATATGTCAATCAAATCTAAAATACAGTACTTGCAATGAAATAGGGGAAACCATTGTATTAAAGAAATTGAGCTACAGGGAAAAATATACTCAAGCAAATATATAAAAATTACATAAAAAGATCGAGGAAGAAAATTGTTTTCTCTTTTATTTAGAATTATTCGTATTTTTTCTTTTCCGCAGCACTGGACAGGAATTGCGCTTCTCATCTTCGTCATTACTCGATCCTTGGTCATCGTTGGAAGACATCTTCTTCATATATTTGCCCTTCCATTCCCGGTGAACTATATTGTGGAGCTTATTCGCTTCTTTTTGTAGTATCTCGTACTCAGCTCTAAGCTTTGTATTCGCCTTCTTCGCATTTTTCAATTCGGCTTTCAGGCTCTGAGATTGAACTGAAATTAAAGACAGTCAATTTTAGTAAATAAATTAAGATAGCAGTTTTCATCGAAAATCGGGTCTCTCTAAGACGGTGAGTGTCTGTCTGTAACTCACGTTAGAGTAATCTTCCGTTTTATGCACGCTCAGACCTCATGTTCGAGAGTAACAAAACAGAAGCTATTTCTCAACTGTATGCGGCAATTGCTCGCTGAAAAGGGTCCACTATGATGATCCTAATTGCCTTCGCTTTGATATTGACGACAACGCTGTCAATTTTGCAGCTTAGGCCATAATTTAATCCCCTCTTTCTTGTATAAATGATTCAAAAGTCATTTAAAACGGTTACCTAAATTCTGCTTCAATTTTTCGATTTCCGCGCTGTATTCCTTGCACTTATCTTTTCGCACGTTGAGCTTGATGTCAAGCTGGGCATTTCGCTCCACAGAAATCTTGATAGTCTCCTTTGCTTTCGTCAAATCTGCTTTGATGCAATCCCTTTCTGCGACAATGTCAACCTTGTCTTCTCGTTCTTTGCGCAAATCAGCACTGCAATTCTCCAATTGACCTCGGCAAGCGTCCAAGTCGGACTTGAGCTGTGCGTTAAGCTTAAGCTGATCAGTGATTCCTCCTAAAATAAAATAGATAAATGGAAAAGCCCAAAAAAATCCTATTTCTCTTAAAGAATTCTAGTCAACAACGTGACTAGTGTTTTTAGCTTTAAACTTATCTCCGAGGTTCGCTTTCAGCATTTCGTTCTCTTCTTCCAATTTCTTGTTTTTATCGTTCAATTTCGAGATTTCTGATCTAAAAAAACATTCACCAAATTTGATATGGCTTCAAATTTAGCTCACGAAGAATCCTCCATATGACGATCGTAGTCTCTTTTGACTTCTGCAACTGTTTCGTTGAGCTTTGCTATCTCGTTTGTTTTTGCTACGTTCTCGCTTTTCAACTGTTTCAATTTCAGTTCAAATTCACGACAACTTCGCTCCTGAAAAGAAAATGGTTTTCAACAGTATGAAATTTTGTACTTGTGTAAGGATATAGAAAAGGGCATGAGATATGTGCAGTGCCTGCTAGTGGCTCAGCCGAAAGCTTTGTTGTATCGAAGGGTCTTTATATTTCGTCTTTATATTCCTCAAACCAAAAGTTCCCTTCAATCCAATACGACCATTGTGCTATTCATTTATTTTTTCATTGTCGAGAGAAGCGTCAACACTCATCGTGAAAAAGAAACGTTCGTTATGTCAAAGGTTTCGCTCTTTTTACTAACAAAATTGAGCTTAAATTTTAGAACTTAACGAAAATATGTTACGTATAGGATTTCAGTATAAGAAAAGAGATAAGTAAAATTTCCAAACACAACTTTTTATTAAATTGGTATTCGGAATTCAGAAGTATTTCAAAACATTTTTGACATATGATTCAAGTTCTCAAATCATGTCTTTCTTTCTGCGATTTTATTTTAGCAATACTTAATGCAACACTTACATTGCTGAGTTTAAGCTTCCGATTTTCTCCTCGAATTTCTTCCAAATTCTTCGATAAAGAATCAGTCACATTTTTAGCCTGCGAAGCTTTGCCTTTGTATTGGTTCACTTCACGCAAAAGGTTATTCCGTTCATCTTCCATTTTCGCCAACTGTTCTTTGAGGGAATTTTGCTCCCGAATATCCTGACCCTGAAATAAAAAATGGTAATAATAGTATAAATACAATAAATATTTAACCACCTTTTTCACTTCCTTCAATTCAGTGTCCTTTAAGCGCAACTCATCGTATAGTTTAGCACATCGCTCTTCCAAGTTTTTCTTTTCCTTGTTGAGCTTCCAATTGATATCAGATTTGCACCGTTTGAGATTGAAAATTTCTCGGTTAAGTTTACTTATTTTCTCCATGTTGGCATTTTCCTGGACATTGGTTGAAATTATGTTTGGAATCATGTGTGTTTCGTGTCTAACATTGTAATGAGAAGGAGGAAATGGATAGAAAGGCATTTGCTGTCCAAACTGATGACTCGGATGTGCAAACGACGGAGCGAAATTGTTGTTGAAAGGAGGTCTTTGATTGCCAATGGGCGCCATCGAATATCGTTGAAGTGACGGAAATATAGATATTAATTATAGCCTGTAATTAAAGATTATAAGTCAAGAATTGTCCAGAAATTACGCAGTCTGAGCAAGGTAGCTGGGGAGATTGCTCTGGATTACAGGACGGGGATGATAGCCCAAATGCAGGAGAGAAGGGGATTGTTTTCAATTTTTCACGCAAAATGTTGGTATTGTTGTAAAATCCTAACACTTAATCCTATTGCATAATCTTAAATAGCCAGCAAAATGCATTTGTGAGAAGTTGCTGTCACAAAGGCGCTATTTAACCGCATAGTTCTAAATGACTTAGGATAAAGACCAATCCTATGAGACCAAAAAAATATTTTCAAATGATTTTCAAAATTTCTCAAATACCGTATTCACTGGAATTGAAGCCCCTCCCTATAACTAATTTTATGGAAAAGCCACTTTTTGCCCAAAATGACATTTTTTAAACCAAAGCATTTACGGGGCTGATTTTTGCACCCGGGGGTTTCGTTTTTGCGCTGAATCCGAGTCTGACTGATTTGTTCTCACGAGGTCGTGTTATTCTCACCAGGTCTCACGAGGTTAGGACTTTCCAGGGCGGAATGTTTTGTTCTGTATAAAGTTTGTCGTTGAGCGAGACTTTGCCTAGAAAAGCCGCCATGCCATATTTTTGTACAGTGCCAAAACTTCAGATATTTTGTCATTGAAAGTTGTCCAAAATAATCAAAAATCAATATTTTTGTTTTGTTTCGTTTGAGCTATCATAATGATTATACATGCTATAATTGAGAAGTTTGTTATATACTGCTTGAAAGATAAATGAATGGGCTTTCGACTGTACATATGACACATCCAAGTGAAAATTTGCTTTGGATGAATGAGAACTGGCTTTGAAAAACAAGAAAGAGTTTACCAACAAACCAATAATATTATACCACAACACATTTTTCTTTTTGAACACTTTTAGAATCAGCCAATATTTAGCTTTTTCGTAACAAATTGAAGTAACAGTGAAAAGAGTAAGTTAAATTTTCAGCAAGCTCGTATTTTGCTGTTACATTCTTTTATTAGTGTTAAAAAATCAGATTTAGGACAGTAACGACAAAATCGAGTAACTATACATAAAATTGTCAACAATTGTTATCAATACAAAAAATCGAGTATATAATCGAGACTATACATAAAATTGTCATTATAGTTTAAACGAAGGATATTATACAAAACAAGTTGCACTGAAGTCGTCTCGGCAATGATGTGGCAGAAAGCATCAACAAAGGATTGTGGCACAAAACATGAGATCCCCGTAAACAGGTTGTTCCAATTGCTCCATTAACAATTTGCCCATTAATAATGCATTTCAATGAAATATAATCGATAAAGCATTTCACCGATAAGCCTTTTCCTTATTTATTATCTGCAGGGCTGGGATTTTTTAGGTAGGGCACCTAAAAACACATAAATTGGGTTTCTTCACCTTTCAGGTTTTCACACCTGAAATTGCCTTTTTCGATGATTTCATTTAGAAATTTAGAAATTTTTGTATTTTTTTAAATTTTTAGGAGTATTTTAATTTTTTGAAAATGTGGAAAATTTATGAATTTTAAAAAAAAACTCGTGAATAAATAGTTCAAATGAATTTTTAATATACATAAATCGCAAAATAAGTGAAAAACGGGTAAATAACGATTATTTTGCCTAAAAACCATGAAAACCTAAAATACCTTTTTAAGTTTTTGTCACCTATTTTTGAATTTAGGTGCCTTCCAAAAATTAAACTCCACAAAATCTTCCAGGCTATCTCTGTTGCTCCAGAGATTATGCATGAATTCCTGGACATTGAGTATGTTCACTTCAACCCAATTAAAATTTTTTGCTGTCTTGTATGTTCATTAAACTTTTTTGTTGTCTTCTCATCCTACGACTTGTCATATACCTATTTTCGGGTCTTGGAACAGCGCTGGATACTTAGCAAAAACGTCAAACATTTTCTTGGCCGATAAACATGTCAAAAATATTGGTCAAAAACGGTACTTTTTGTACGGGTATTTCGCCCAAACATTTGTTTGACTGGTATAAATTTTTGCACGAATGGAGGAGAATTCATTCCACAAAAGGACAAGAAACTACAAGTCGTAGGACCGGAAGACGAAAGAAATATAAATTGGGTTGAAGTGAACATACTCAATGTTCGGGAGTTCATTTTTTAGCGGACCTTCCCCCACCATTCGCCACTTGACGCCACTGGGACGGTAACGCCCTCGCTCTAGCTGGAGCAGCCTAAGCTCCAGCTAAGCACGTAGCTCCTGGTGGGGTACCCCTTACACTGTGGCGTCGCCAAATCCTTACCTCCATGGTGGTGGTTAATAGCTGAATAATAGTGATAAATATAGTGGTGAATAAGTGGTGTCTAATAATTAAAACATAGAAGTAGTGAGTGATAAGTAAGAACCCCAAAAATATTTTTTTTAATTCCGGTTTTAATTAATTAAAATATTTAAAAAAATCGCAAAATATTTTAAAAAAATATTTTTTTAAAGTAGCTATTTTTTGCCATTCTAGACTTTAATTCTGCTTTTTTACCTTCATTGTTACTTCAGACTAAATTAAAAGCTAAAATTCAACAAAATATAACAAATTTTGGAAAAAAAACGGCAAAATAAAAAAAAATATTTTGAAAAATTTCGTAAAAACAATTTTCGCCAAAATTTTTTGGTAAAATCCCTCCGCCAAAAAAAAATTTCGCGGGGGCCGAAGAAGAGAAGAAGAAATTTTGCAAAAATCACAACATTTGTCCAAAAATGCCAAAATATTACTAAAATATAGTAAATTCCAAAATATGCAAAAATTTTTTAAATAAAAAAAATTTTTTAAAAATATTTTAGTTAAAAAAAGTCCAAAATTTTTTAAATATTTTTTTTATTTTGAAAATATTTTTGGGGTCTTTAGTGATAAGTAAGAATTAAAAAATAAATTAAACAACTACAAATATGAAAAGTTTGATTTAAATTAATATTTTTGGACCAATATCTAAAAAACTTTTTTAACTAAAAAACTCTTGATATTTGCTTAGTGCAAGAGTACCTTGTCTGCTAACCTGCTAGCTATCTACCTATGTTATCTTTCTACCTACCTACATACCTCGTGCCAACCTGATCCAAAGCACTGCATGACCCTACTCCGACACGGCGTAAGCCACACAGTACACCAGAAAGAGTTATTTGGCAATTAAAAAAATGTTTGTAATGCAACAATACAATACAATGTAATGTAATGTAATGTAATACAATATGAAGTATATGGTTTTGATGGGAAAACTATGCAAAATGTATTAATTATATGTTAACTGGTTAAAGAAAGTAAGTTGTGATTAAATGCAACAATTCATTTCTAAAAAATATTGTTCTGTAAAAGGTACTAATATGCCGATCTTGAGCTATTCTCGAGTCAAGTTCGTGAATAATTGAAAAGTAACACTTTAGAGCAACAAAGTTTTGAAGATTAAAACCTAAGATAATAACCTAAGATTAAAACAATTTAGTAATACCTGTCTGAGAAGAAAATTGAAAAACGGTTGACATGTCGTGTCGGAGTTGGAAAAGACTAACGCACCAGTTTTCTACGTGCCTCTCCAACCAGCTGATAGGAGTATACACCCAACCAGTAGACGCACACGCAGAGATAGCACTGAAAATTTAACTGAGAAAAGAAACAAGCAACATGACGGACACACATACAATATGTGTCGAGGTGGCAGAGAAGTGTGGTCGAGAAGCACTATGTGTCACATAGTGCTTCTCTACCTGCCCGATTTTGGCAGGTGGGTAGACAAAAACCACGTAGCGGTCTATCAGTTTTGCAAAAAAGTAATGAGACAAATTAAATGCAGGTTTGAAAGCAAAGGATTGTCCCACCGCGATTGATTAATGAGTGATTTTGCAATTAGCCTCTTTTTGTCTATGCTTTGTCTGTTTTTGACCCCTAATTCTAGCGAAAATACATAAATAATCGCGTTTTGTTATACTCCGTCCGTACGTCACATTTGTACGTCGGGGCTAACTTTTGATCCATGAGGTCAATTTTTAATGCAGTTTTTGAAAAACGGTGTATTCTGAGCCGGGAGGAAGATGTGTTAAAAATTTTATAACGTTTTGAGAAATGTCCTTTTTTACTAAAAAATACGATTTTTGGCTTTTTTGGCTTTTAGAATTTTATATATATTTTTATATTTTGGAGATTAGAATAAGTCTAGCTGGGTGTACATGTAAATTATGCATGACTAAGAATGCTACATGCAAATCAGTTTAATAATTGCATTTGTTCAAGAATTTTTTTCTTTATTCAACAATTTTATGAGTCATCAACCAAAACTAAAATTTGCATTCATCCTTATAGTAAGTTAGTGATGTCCGTGCGTCCGTGTGCCGCACGTTTATTCGAATTTGAATTCCCGCCTTTGGCATTCTGTATTTTTCGTGTCCGTTACGGTTTTCTCAGGAGGGGCATTCTATATACAGAACTCCCTCTCTAATCCGACACTTTTTCTTTCGTTTCACTAGGGTGTGTCGGATTAGAGAGGGTGCATTCTATTTCATAGGCGTGATTACACTGTCTGCGCGCACTATTTCCTTTTGTCTGCCAAAAGAAGGCGAGGTAGACAAAATAATGCATTGTTCCTCGCCTCTGAAACTAACAATAGACATTACCAACTAGCCAATTTAGCTAGTTGGTAATAGCGTGATTAGTTTCAGAGGCGAGTGTTGACGATCCACTTTTCTAGACACAAAGAAAACGAATGAATAACATAATGGCCAAAACTGGATAGAAGGGAACTTTCAGTTTGGGGTGAAAAGGCAGAAAATAGTGCGATGCAGACAGCGTAATCACGCCTATGAAATAGAATGCACCCTCTCTAATCCGGCACACCCTAGTGAAACGAAAGAAAAACTGCCGGATTAGAGAGGGACGACTGTAGTGCTTATTTCAGACTGAGACTGAGTCTGTTTTTGACCCCTAATTCTAGCGAAAATACATAAATAATCGCGTTTTGTTATACTCCGTCCGTACGTCACATTTGTACGTCGGGGCTAACATTTGATCCATGAGGTCAATTTTTAAAGTTTTTGAAAAACGGTGTATTCTGACCGGGAGGAAGATGTGTTAAAAATTTTATAACGTTTTGAGAAATGTCTTTTTTACTAAAAAATACGATTTTTGGCTTTTTTGGCTTTTAGAATTTTATAAGTGACGATTATTGACATTGACGTGTATAATAAAAGCGCAGTTTGATGACGTGATGATAAGCACAATAATAATAAGCACGAGTACAGTTATAGATTGTTAATATCACAAGTAATTAAAAATAGTATTGTTGGGACAACAAATTCCTTCTCTAACGAAGTTCAATCATTCCGACAAAACTAACAATTATTTCTCCCGAAGTATGCGTTCTTTCGAAGAATTCTTTCCTATTTTCGTAGATAATAATTATGTATAAATACGTCTGGTCTAACTCGGGAGGTTCCCAAGGTGATAGATTGGTTCCAGCTGGCCGTCAAATTTCTGTCTGGATAACTTTTTAGGACATTGTCCACAAAGCTTAAGTTTTGGCCCTCAGAATGACTTTCTGAGTTTTTTTCAAAAAACGCAAATGGTCGAAAATCACTAATTTCTCAGGCAAAATGGCGCCAATTCAAACCATATTTTTGGAGTTTTAATGTTTTTGCAGCTTTTACATCGGGATTTGTCTCTGTTTTTGTTATTTATGTGTTCCTCAGTCATTGTATTTTATTTGTACAAATTTTCTGAATAAAATTGACATACATAAAAGACAATTTGATAGTAAAACTAACAGAAGAGAACCAAAATTGCATGCATAGTAACCTGACAAGGAAGACTCACCGATTGCGGAAAACATGATGGATAGGAATTTACCCCACCTTGTGGGCATTCGAATGGTACCAAGCTTTTTTCCGAATACGATACGAAAAAAAAGTTAGCCTGATACGGAAAATTGGATTTTTACAAGGAAAATGCGAGAAAATCCGACTTCAGAGGCCGTTTTCGGGCGTTTTTGTCTATGAAAGTGCCAAAAATAATGTCATATTCGTGTTCCCCGTAACGTTTTGGGTAAGATAGCACATTTTTCAGAATTTTTTGAGAAAAAAAATTTTTTACGATTTTTCACCCGGTAGCAAAAAATCGTAAAAAATTTTTTTTCTCAAAAAATTCTGAAAAATGTGCTATCTTACCCAAAACGTTACGGGGAACACGAATATGACATTATTTTTGGCAGTTTCATAGACAAAAACGCCCGAAAACGGCCTCTGAAGTCGGATTTTTTCGCATTTTCCATGTAAAAATCCGATTTTCCGTATCAGGCTAACTTTTTTTTTCGTAACGTATGGGCCAAAAAGCTTGGTACCGTTCGAATGCCCACCAGATGGGGTAAATTCCTATCCATCATGTTTTCCGCTCTCGGTGAGTCTTTCATGTCAGCTTACTATGCATGCAATTTTGGCTCTCTTCTGTTAGTTTTACTATCAAATTGTCTTTTATGTATGTCAATTTTATTCAGAAAATTTGTACAAATAAAATACAATGACTGAGGAACACATAAATAACAAAAACAGATACAAATCCCGATGTAAAAGCTGCAAAAACATTAAAACTCCAAAAATATGGTTTGAATTGGCGCCATTTTGCCTGAGAAATTAGTGATTTTCGACCATTTGCGTTTTTTGAAAAAAAACTCAGAAAGTCATTCTGAGGGCCAAAACTTAAGCTTTGTGGACAATGTCCTAAAAAGTTATCCAGACAGAAATTTGACGGCCAGCTGGAACCAATCTATCACCTTGGGAACCTCCCGAGTAAGTGATCAAACGGGCTTTTGTCATCATTGTAAGTAACGCTGAGTCATATTGAATAAAGACCCTATTGAAGAAATATCCTGTCGACAGCACAGAAGCCCCCCTTGACATCTGACAAGTCGCAACAAGTGTTGTGTATAGTTTTATTTAGAGCAGTGCTACCGTATACCCTGTTGATTACGCCCATGGGCGGAACTTATTCAAACCCCTCTTGAGGGTTGGCACAAAAAGTTTTGACCACCAAAAGGAGCTGTTAAAATATGGCTCGATCGAGCGAATTGGTTTGATTTTTGCAAGGGGAACAGGAAATTATCGACCCTTTGGTCCAATGGTGACAAAATCAAGCCCGGGCAAAATGAGGCCGAAGGATTTGTATGTGACTTATAGTCTATAGCATCATAGGCAGAAGATCATCTATGACTTGATCTATTGTATTCTATCATATGAGCAATATTTTTTCAGTCACAAAAATACAATTGATATATTTTGCTGTAGATCAATTTCATTATTAACGTTACACGTCATTTACGTGGTAATGAAAACATAACCGGTGTAATATATTCGATGATTGTATTGAAAGTTGGAATGGTGTTCTCAGTAGGATTCTGGATTTTTCCGATTTCAGTGAAGTAGAAATTGGCGTCTGAAACGTCTCCAATTTTATTGGTACAATTCAAGGCACTTTAGCTGTCTCACAAAGCAGGGATCTTTATTCTTTTGGTCAAAAATTCAAAACGAAGTGAAATTTTGAGTAAAAATAAAACGTTTTTCTTGAAAAATTAGCTACTAGTGCTGTGTAGAAACAAAAACTTTGGAAAAAACACAAATCGACTCCGAAAATAAAGTGATTTCTAATAAATCCTTCCTGTCCTAAAAAGTAAAAGCTTCCTGCTTGTCATTTTTCATTCTGTGTAAATAAACACCTGAGTGTGTAAATCATGTGAAGCACATACAAGCAGGCAAAATTTTTGTCAGTCGGGCTGCAAAACGAGAAAAGTTCACCGGAACTACCTGGTACATGTACTTCTATACCGAAACTAAAAACTTAACACAAACTCTGTTAAAAATTTAAGTTTGCTTTCGTTTTTATAGAAAATCTTTAATAGTTTCAAAAATAAAGCCGTAGAAATCATGAATGTTTAAAGATTTGTACCAAAATCTACAAATTTATGTCAAAATGTCCATTTCAACATTTTGACAAAGGTTTAAAGTTTGTCTCTTTTTCTAACTTAAAATATTACCATTATTCTCGTAGTTTCTAATACTATTTCCGCCACTTTGCAATCTAGCTCCATGTTTGTGAACATCACTGCACTATTTCCCTCCGTTACATTTGGTCCACTCAAAAGCAGGAAAATCATTGACAAATTGTACATTTGACAGCAAATTACGTACATTTCGCAACACATTTCCAAGCTAACGCAACTTTTCTAATTATATCGGTAAAGTAGTATGTTATCAGTAAAGAGAAATAATTAAACAAATTTGGGGATAAAACCAATACGTGGCAAAATGATGTCACATGAGCTGGATGGTGGGGATCGAGAGCGGTTCTCAATTCGTGCGTCAAAACGTTCAATTACATCGTATGTGCTACTAGTAAACAGAATTATCGATTTGTAAGCTCCACATCCACGAATTGCATCTTTTGGCCGAGCTTGCATCAGTATGTCAAAAAATATGAGTTATTGATTGCCAGTTATGAAGAAGATAATAATCCTGAACAGTTCCTCTGCACTGCTCCGAGTTTCATTTTTCACATATTTTAAATTCGAAACCCTAAGAAGGGAATTTGGGAAATTTATGCAAATATTTTTTCAAAATAACCCAGATTTTAAGCAGGTGTGTAGCCTGAAAATTTTTTCTGGAGATTAGAATAAGTCTAGCTGGGTGTACATGTAAATTATGCATGACTAAGAATGCTACATGCAAATCAGTTTAATAATTGCATTTGTTCAAGAATTTTTTTCTTTATTCAACAATTTTATGAGCTCATCAACCAAAACTAAATTTGCATTCATCCTTATAGTAAGTTAGTGATGTCCGTGCGTCCGTGTGCCGGACGTTTATTCGAATTTGAATTCCCGCCTTTTGGCATTCTGTATTTTTCGTGTCCGTTACGGTTTTCTCAGGAGGGGCATTCTATATACAGTCGTCCCTCTCTAATCCGGCAGTTTTTCTTTCGTTTCACTAGGGTGTGCCGGATTAGAGAGGGTGCATTCTATTTCATAGGCGTGATTACGCTGTCTGCGCGCACTATTTCCTTTTGTCTGCCAAAAGAAGGCGAGGTAGACAAAATAATGCATTGTTCCCTCGCCTCTGAAACTAACAATAGACATTACCAACTAGCCAATTTAGCTAGTTGGTAATAGCGTGATTAGTTTCAGAGGCGAGTGTTGACGATCCACTTTTCTAGACACAAAGAAAACGAATGAATAACATAATGGCCAAAACTGGATAGAAGGGAACTTTCAGTTTGGGGTGAAAAGGCAGAAAAATAGTGTGATGCAGACAGTATAATCACGCTTATGAAATAGAATGCCCCCCGCTAATCCGGCACACCCTAGTGAAACGAAAGAAAAAACTGCCGGATTAGAGAGGGACGACTGTAGTGCTTATTTCAGACTGAGACTGAGTCTGTTATTGACCCCTAATTCTAGCGAAAATACATAAATAATCGCGTTTTGTTATACTCCGTCCGTACGTCACATTTGTACGTCGGGGCTAACTTTTGATCCATGAGGTCAATTTTTAATGCAGTTTTTGAAAAACGGTGTATTCTGAGCCGGGAGGAAGATGTGTTAAAAATTTTATAACGTTTTGAGAAATGTCCTTTTTTACTAAAAAATACGATTTTTGGCTTTTTTGGCTTTTAGAATTTTATAAGTGACGATTATTGACATTGACGTGTATAATAAAAGCGCAGTTTGATGACGTGATGATAAGCACAATAATAATAAGCACGAGTACAGTTATAGATTGTTAATATCACAAGTAATTAAAAATAGTATTGTTGGGACAACAAATTCCTTCTCTAACGAAGTTCAATAATTCCGACAAAACTAACAATTATTTCTCCCGAAGTATGCGTTCCTTCGAAGAATTCTTTCCTATTTTCGTAGATAATAATTATGTATAAATACGTCTGGTCTAAGTGATCAAACGGGCTTTTGTCATCATTGTAAGTAACGCTGAGTCATATTGAATAAAGACCCTATTGAAGAAATATCCTGTCGACAGCACAGAAGCCCCCCTTGACATCTGACAAGTCGCAACAAGTGTTGTGTATAGTTTTATTTAGAGCAGTGCTACCGTATACCCTGTTGATTACGCCCATGGGCGGAACTTATTCAAACCCCTCTTGAGGGTTGGCACAAAAAGTTTTGACCACCAAAAGGAGCTGTTAAAATATGGCTCGATCGAGCGAATTGGTTTGATTTTTGCAAGGGGAACAGGAAATTATCGACCTTGGTCCAATGGTGACAAAATCAAGCCCGGGCAAAATGAGGCCGAAGGATTTGTATGTGACTTATAGTCTATAGCATCATAGGCAGAAGATCATCTATGACTTGATCTATTGTATTCTATCATATGAGCAATATTTTTTCAGTCACAAAAATACAATTGATATATTTTGCTGTAGATCAATTTCATTATTAACGTTACACGTCATTTACGTGGTAATGAAAACATAACCGGTGTAATATATTCGATGATTGTATTGAAAGTTGGAATGGTGTTCTCCGCAAGATTTTGGATTTTGCCGATTTCAGTGAAGTAGAAATTGGCGTCTGGAACGTGTCCAATTTTATTGGTACAATTCAAGGCACTTTTGCTGTCTAACATAATAGAGTGCTTCATTCTTTTGGTCAAAAATTCAAAACGAAGTGAAATTTTGAGTAAAAATAAAACGTTTTTCTTGAAAAATTAGCTGCTAGTGCTGTGTAGAAACAAAAACTTCGGAAAAAACACAAATCGACTCCGAAAATAAAGTTATTTCTGATAAATCCTTTTTGTCCTAAAAAGTAAAAGCTTCCTGCTTGTCGTTTTTCATTCCTTGTTTATGTGTAAATAATCACCTGAGTGTGTAAATCATGTGAAGCACATACAAGCAGGCAGAATTTTGTCAGTCGGGCTGCAAAACGAGAAAAGTTCACCGGAACTACCTGGTACATGTACTTCTATACCGAAACTAAAAACTTAACACAAACTCTGTTAAAAATTTAAGTTTGCTTTCGTTTTTATAGAAAATCTTTAATAGTTTCAAAAATAAAGCCGTAGAAATCATTAATGTTTAAAGATTTGTACCAAAATCTACAAATTTATGTCAAAATGTCCATTTCAACATTTTGACAAAGGTTTAAAGTTTGTCTCTTTTTCTAACTTAAAATATTACCATTATTCTCGTAGTTTCTAATACTATTTCCGCCACTTTGCAACTCTAGCTCCATGTTTGTGAACATCACTGCACTATTTCCCTCCGTTACATTTGGTCCACTCAAAAGCAGGAAAATCATTGACAAATTGTACATTTGACAGCAAATTACGTACATTTCGCAACACATTTCCAAGCTAACGCAACTTTTCTAATTATATCGGTAAAGTAGTATGTTATCAGTAAAGAGAAATAATTAAACAAATTTGGGGATAAAACCAATACGTGGCAAAATGATGTCACATGAGCTGGATGGTGGGGATCGAGAGCGGTTCTCAATTCGTGCGTCAAAACGTTCAATTACATCGTATGTGCTACTAGTAAACAGAATTATCGATTTGTAAGCTCCACATCCACGAATTGCATCTTTTGGCCGAGCTTGCATCAGTTATGTCAAAAATATGAGTTATTGATTGCCAGTTATGAAGAAGATAATAATCCTGAACAGTTCCTCTGGCACTGCTCCGAGTTTCATTTTTCACATATTTTAAATTCGAAACCCTAAGAAGGGAATTTGGGAAATTTATGCAAATATTTTTTCAAAATAACCCGGATTTTAAGCAGGTGTGTAGCCTGAAAATTTTTTCTGGAGATTAGAATAAGTCTAGCTGCGTGTACATGTAAATTATGCATGACTAAGAATGCTACATGCAAATCAGTTTAATAATTGCATTTGTTCAAGAATTTTTTTCTTTATTCAACAATTTTATGAGCTCATCAACCAAAACTAAATTTGCATTCATACGGCATATCTCTGTTCAGGATGTGGATATTGAAACGTCGAATACCATATTCCCAATGAGTGCGTCAATTTTCTTTGGCGGATACTTCGTCTTCCATCGGCAAAAACTTAAAGCCTTCTGTTCTCGCAAGCTTTTGGATGAGTTCGCATTCATCGTTGAATGCGTTTTCTTCGAGAAACTCTTTCATATCTTCATAGCCTCTGTCGTAGTAATCTTTCTTGAGTCCCATACTGCTGGGCGGGTGTATCGCGCTGGAGGCTGCTGATAAGTTGTACCAATGCAGCTTAAGATCAATTAATGCTATAAATTTTACCGTTCGTTTGTATATATATGGTTTCCGTTAAGGAGTGTCAAAATTCTCTCACCGGTATATCAGTCTACCCATGTAATTTGTGTGAAAAGTTAACAAGTATTCTGGTATGCTTATACTTATGTTCAGCCAAAGTTTGGCTTGCACTTCATATTCCATACACGTTAGCTTAACCAATAATGACCCACCGAAATCTGCTGCTTTCCCAAGCCAATTTTCGTGCTGCTGCTCTTAAATTCCGTCAAAATCTCGTCTTTGTTTCTCTGACTAGCCAAAGGCCACTTTGGAGCTATCATAGCAGATCCGCTGAAGGTGCTAACGGTCAGTGTTGTCATGTCGCTAAATTCTGGAAGGTTGAATGTAAATCCGCCGTCTACATAATAGCCATCCTCGCGCGAAATCGCCAACCCTTTTGAGAAAAACGGAATATGGCAACTTGCCAGCAGCGCTGTTTTAAGGTCTTCGTAAGTGCTGAATTGATTCAACATCACATTTTGCAAGCACAAGTCCACGTATTTGCTTGTCGAAACATATAATTTCTTCGTTTTGTTCCAGTCTAGCTCCCGAAATTGTTCCGGTGTTAGCTTTCGTAGGTCAGCGAAAACTGTATCCAATATCACTTCAAGCTCGTTTTTCAGAGAAAATCCGCTCGAAAAGGCTCCAAAATAATGTTTTGCTTTGAGAACGTGCGTGATTAGACCTCTGACGAGACCGCTTCCAGGTTCAACAGGATTCAAAGTGTCAGCCATGTCGTACATTTTTTGAAGAGCGATCTGAATTTGTTTGGTATGAGATTTTATCAGCAATGACGCTAGAAAATGTTTTACATTGAGTTTATGTGGCGCGACTACTTCAAGAGTTGCCATCAGCGAACCAGCCGAGGTACCAGCGTATCGTGTGATTTTTGAGCGAAGAAACTAAAACGAAAGTCACCCTCAAAGTTTATGAAGCAAGTTTTAAGAGAGAAGCCATTTCGCAAAAAATTAACATTTCCACCGAAGATTACTAACAGGCGAATTAAACCTGATACAGCTTTACAACTACATTCTGCCCATTTTTGAGGAAGAATCCCAGGTCTTTCATTCTCCATGCCCTGGACCAGAGAGTATAGGGATACTCTCGTATAGGGATATTTCGTTTCTCTGCTCACCTGCAGAGCGCACGGCATTAGTCTCTAAGCATTTGATCAGAATGGTGTTTGAATGCGATTCGCACAGTCTTGGTCTGAACGATTTTTTTTCTACGTTAAGTGCGACTGGCAAAAATTGAGAAACCCTGTACAGACGTCACAGAACGAGACGACTTGTTAATTCCCTACACTACCCGCTCGGGTTTGAGTGACCTTGATGATTCTATCGGTAAATTCACCTACCAATTTTTTATTCATCTTTCAATTTTTTCTTCTAGAAGTTAAAAAGCTTTTAATACTATTTTTTCGCAACAGATTTTTCTACGAACTTTTTTCAGGTGAGGTTCTAAAAGCAGAGAAGAGCTCTAAAAATAGAAAACCGCAAGGAACCTGTCCATGATCTCGAAGACATTTGAGGACACCGAAGTAGTACGGATTAACGAATCCACATCCACCAAGAGATAGGGCCAGCCCACGTCGCTTTCCCTCGAGCACTTCTTTTATGTCAGTGATCGTTTGATCGTGTCTCGAGACTATTTGGTGATGTATTTTCATTTGACCGTCAAAAGTACCGTACATTTTGTAGACTTCATACGCATTTCCAACGAATTCCCACATTTTTATGCCATAGTCAGACAGTCGTTCCTTTGTCGTAAACGTCCCTTTACCTAAAAATTTAACTTCCAGTTATAATTATGAATAAAATTACTGTCGTTTATAAAAGCGGAAATATATCCAAAAACAAAAAAGAATAAAATGCATACCTTCGATTTTGATAATTTGCTCATCGGCCGATGTCTCTTTGACGAAGTTTCCATCCGAACTTTGCTGTTGAATATTTCGGCCCAAAGTTACAAGCGCGCCATTCGGACAGAACAAAATTTCTTTCGGAGCCTTCACAAATTTACCGAAAGTGGCAATAATCGCACAAAGACTGAACAGTTCTCGGGAAAGCATTTCGGGCCAAATAAATGAAGAAACGGAAAAAAACTTGAGCGGTTTATAACCATGCGTGTGGGCCCATCGGCGTTGTTTATCGATTCTAACAGGTACGTCAGCATGTCTAGTCGCATTGCTGTGTGGTCCATACCAAGCGATGCCGTCTAGGGTATAGAGCTTAAGATTAGCTTTAGATCGAAAAACATTCTCCAGTCTACCCGGGTAGCCTAGCTATGCGTAAATGAATCAAAACAAGTTTTCTAATGTGCCACAGAGAAGCAGACCCGTAGTCAGGGAATCCAGGTAAGTCTTCCGAAATTAGGAAAATATATGCAAAAATAAGACAAACACATATCGGAATCCGTTAAAATGGTAACGGTATATGTTGCAAAAATGTATGCATCAAATCCTTCTTTCATTATTATTTTTCAAATTCAGAATCATTTCTTTTGAGTTTGCGATTTGAGGTAACTTCTTTTATGATACCTCACAAAGTACCGCATTTCTACTAAGCCAACTTTTATTTGTTCATCTTCGAAATATATATACTGTAGCATGTATCATAATTTGGAGTAATTTACATCTGATTTATCATCGCAACAACATCTTGGGCGCATCCCCATCCGAGCGTGAAACCATTCCCTCCGTGGCCATAGTTGTGAATCACCTGAAACATACTTCCCTACATGATGATGCGATATGTCTATTTTTGTTTTATGAATGTTTTAAAATAAGCCAGGTTATAGCAAATAAACAAAATAAAGCAACCCAATCCTTGAAGAGTGTAGCGTAAGCCAAGACAAAACCCACAAAACAATCAATTCTTGCTTACATGACAGACTCTCCCGCTTTCAGAAGTCAAACTTGATTTTTCGAGACGAACATTGGGTCTTCCAGGCCTCAGTCCGCACCACTCAGAAATAACTTTGTTCTTATAATCCTTAAGAGTAACTTATGATTGTGTTTCAGGAAGAAAGTTACTTTGAAACTTGGATGAACTTCCAAAACGCGACGCCATATATCTTCTCGGTCTTCATTCGTAACTTCAAGATCCCAGCGGTTTTCTTGGAAAAAACCTCCCAGAAGAATGGAATCAACGCTAAAAGACAAATCATCGAATCTTGATTGAACATTCAAACCTGCCGTTAATAAAAACCTACAGTGGAAGCGAGTAAGTCGAACAGCGGTTTTCCACTCCACTAATGACCGAAACAGATTTGTGGAAAATGAAATGTCGGTGCCAGGGAATGCGAACCTGAAATGTTAAATTAATTCGACTTCGTGATCACTAAGTGACAAATCATCGGACTGGCTAACTGCCCTCTCAACCTTACCCAGATTTTCGACAAGATCACAGCTAATTTCCGAAATTGGGCATCAGTTAAATCCGAAAGTTGAATGGCTTAAATAGCGCAAATATGGCTTGTATTTTCGTCAACTTGAGCACAATGTCACAATCAAACCATAATCTCAGGCAGGTGTTACCTAACCTATAGTCCCAAGTTCTAAGCTACGACTCTAAATAAACTCTATCCCGAACTTGATCCGAGCTGCTACTCTAAGCAATGATCGACAATGTTAGTCGAATCGTATCCTGAGTTGAGGATCTTGATGGTTTATTTTTAACAATGTTAACTGTAATGACACTATTAACAAACCTCAAACACGACTCCTCTTATTGGATAGCAAGAATTGTCATCTCCTGCCAACTTCCCACCATCAATACCCGCGCAATTTATGATCACATCAAAAGTTTCGTCATTTTTATCAATAATCTGAAATTGATGCGCGATTAACACAATCTTGAAAAAAGCTTTGAATCGTCCAACGTCTCTTAGTGAAGTCAATTTCTGTCTGCGGAATTGCACTCCGTTGAACTTTTGCAGCTGCCGCTTCATCCACGGCACGTACCTTCGGCCTTCTGCGGCATATGTTGTGTAGTGGCAAGCATACCTGAAAATGCATAGCGGTATTGGTTAAAAGATGGTCGGTTTGGTATAAAGTAAAGTTGTGTCCATAAGGTGAGTTATAGTTTAAACACCCTTTTGATGACACATGAACAAACCTAAAGTAGCTCGTAATTATCTTACTTTGGTAGATTCGGAAACAAAAACTTGATTTCTCTGTCAGTCAACACGTGAAAATTATACGCCGTATTCTTCACGTATCGTTCCTAAAATGAATCTGTATGAAAACTTATGATATTTCGCATAAAATAAAGATTCCAGTATAGGGTTGGACAGGAGCAACGACGCAGTGTAGGTCCAGAAAGGGGCACTTGAAAAATTTTTTGGCTTGAAAGATTAGAAAAGCTTATTATATTCGCACAGTTAACTAGCATTACAAGAAGTAGCAGCGTGGCGCAGTGGAAGCTTGTTGGGCCCATAACTCAGATGTCGGTGGATTTAAACCATCCGCTGCTAACATTTTTGTCGTTAACATGCAAAGGTTTGCATAATTAAGTATAATTTTACTTCATTTTAATAGCTTTAGCTAATAAAATCTTTTCGTTACTTACAAATTTTTACTTTTCATAATGTTGCAAAACAAAGCCATTTTAGGGCAAAAATCTGAAGCTTGCTCTCTGCAAGCCGCGTCAATGCCTGCATCTAGGGCTGTGCAATGCTAACCTTTGCTAACCGCCCCAATGCTAACCCCAATCCTAACCTTTGAAATAGAAGGAAGAGGTTAGCATGCTAACCCAGAAGGTTAGCATGCTAACCCACTCCGGATTTATTCAGAGAAAAGTCAGTTATTTCCCACTATCTAATCGTGTCTCTCTTTCTCTGGCACCTAACTCAGAATGCGACCAATAAAGAGCTAGTGTGCGGCGCCCCAATAAAACGCTCTCTTTGTCTCATGTCTCTTGTGTCTCCTCTTCGTTTCTGGTTATTGTACGAACAATGTGGGTTAGCATGCTAACCTTCTGGGTTAGCATGCTAACCTCCCTTTTCATGGGTTAGCAAAGGTTAGGAAAGGTTAGCATTGCACAGCCCTACCTGCATCACACATGGTAACCTTAGTAATCAAATTATACCTCAGTCTCAATAGTTTCCTTGTCGTCACTCTGCAAATATCCAGATATCAATTTCACTCCGGTTTCTTCGGGAGAATGCTCTTTCTCGATTTTGGCCAATTTGTCGAACGACGCTTTTTCCCATTTTCTAAAATATTAGAAATAGATTTCATAAATTTATTACAAAATTATTTTCTAAAATGTCAGAAGTAAAATGCGTATTTAGACTACACGAGAGAATTTCGTATTGATTCTATTAAATATGGAATTATGAAAACTTGCGAATTTCATAAGTTTAGTGGAAAATCTTGACCTGTTTTTCTCGTTGTCATAATGCGGACACCAAATTCCCGGAGGTCCATAGCTGGTTATGTCTTCAAAATTGCGATCGGAAATTATTGTGAGCTAAATTTTGATATTTTATTTTCTTAATTGGTCAATAACTTTCCAGAAAATATGAAAAATCTTTTCTCAGAAAACCCTTTTCCGAGGTGATGATTTGATTTCAATATTAGATTTTCAAACAATATGGTAAATTTTCAAAGCGAAACTGACTGAACTAATGATTTCGAAAATAATTTCCGATCCCTACTATTGACAGCCTACAACTATAGCCAGCCTATCAAAAATATCCTCAATTTGTCATCAAAATGTACCAATGAGTATAAGAAAAGCTAATGATAACGACGAATATACTTTAATCGAAACTTGCTTTTATCGATGGAAGAGCCTCTTTAATAGCCAAAGCTGTTGAAATTCCAATAACACCCTCGCCGACTATTGCAACATTTAGAGCCCTACTTTGCAACATTGTGGAACAGGACGTTTTGATATTACAAAACTGCTACTAAATTCTTAAGATGCAAAAAATGGAAATTAAACTCAAAAGTGTCATTTTGTTGTTGATTGATATGCGATGCAAGAATTAAAACTGATAATCAAATAAAAACGAAATTGCTGCAATGCAAACGTCGATAGCACTTTTGTTGTTTGACAGCAATACACTTTTCTTCGGTCACAAATATTCATTTATCAGTGTCATTGACTGTACGTTTAATGCCTATTTTGCACAGCGACTTTTATGCCACGAAATTGAAAAACTAATCGATTAACATCATCCGCTCAAAATTTTAGTCAACAATTATTCCTTTCATCCAAATTGGATGAAACGATAATCAAAATCTTTATTACAAAAATATCACATGATATAATTAATTTCTATATGAAACTAATAGATTTCTACCTAGTAAACTATTCTATTTGCACATACATGGAATTACGCAGATTATTTTGGTGATAGCGCTTTGTCGATATGCTTACAGACTTCGACGAAAATGGCGTCTACGGTTCCATCGGCCTCAATCTGAAAATAAATGCACTCTTTAATTTTGTCTTGTTAAAGAAAGTTTATATAGCTCAAACAACCTTTTGTAAGTTTAAGTGTAATATATTTTGAGAAGCTTAAACGTATGTCGCAGCTCAACATTTTTAATTGAAGCCTATCTCGAATGACCAAATTAAAATAAGCGCTAAAATCTACCTTGTTTCGTATAAATTTAACCTACGAATTATTATCTCCTTCATTGGCTATAATTTCATTCCCTATTTAACTTAAGCTTGAATTTATTATGGAATGAAAATATTTTATCTTAAACATTTACGACTTGGTTAATATAAAGATTTGTAGTTTATTTTATGCTGTAGATTATCACTTACGCGAGCAAGCTTTCCAGAATTCTTATAGTGATCCACGACGGGAGCGGTTGCAGTCTTGAAGGTCAGCAGGCGCTTTGAAATGGTTTCCAGGTTGTCGTCAACTCGGCCACTAAACTCAAAAATATAACAGCTTGTTTATGATTGTATTGAACTTACCTGGTTTGAGCTCGCTTCAGAAGTCTTTCGATGAGGGTCTTCTCGTTCGTCACGTCGAAGTAGAACACTAACTTGCTCGGTTGGATCTAGTAAAATTTTTCATAACAATTCAAAAATTATGAGGACGTAAAATATTTCAGGAAGTACAATTACTTACTTATTACTTATCAATCGGGGTTATCACTTATCAGTTTCCCTCTCCCGACACTCACCCCACTATTTAAGATGTTTCACTGATTCATCACCCGGGGTAATTTTTGTAATATTCCTCAGGTGCAGTAGAGCAGTTCCAGAAAATTTACCGAATTGGGCCTGTGGCATGAAAATAGAATCGATTATCGTATATGAACAATAAATTTTTGCCGTGTCATAACACATTACGTAGAACTTTCTAGAGCTATCACTCCGTTAGGTCCCTAACCCCCATGGCCTTTAGAAAAAAAATCCGGGGGAAAGTGATGTGGGGAAACTGATTCTATTTTTTGGTGAAAGTGATTGGAAAATTCCCCGGATTTTTTCTAAAGGCCATGGGGGTTAGGGACCTAACGGAGTGATAGCTCTAGAAAGTTCTACATAATGTGTTATGACACGGCAAAAATTTATTGTTCATATACGATAATCGGTTCTATCAGGTGGCGACATAAATAATGGCACTGAGATCGCTATCTCATTTTCGAATTTTGAATTTTGCCGGCAATGCGGCCGTGACTGGAACGTTCTCTTCATTGAGAGAGGGAGAGACGACAGACAAACAGAGCGGGCGCCGCACACTAGCACCGAATTGATATGCATTTTCCAATGCATATGAAATGGGAATTCAACCAAAGCTTTGGGAATACAACCAAAGCTTTGGTTGAATTCCCATTTCATATGCATTGGAAAATGCATATCAATTCGGTGCTAGTGTGCGGCGCCCGCTCTGTTTGTCTGTCGTCTCTCCCTCTCTCAATGAAGAGAACGTTCCAGTCACGGCCGCATTGCCGGCAAAATTCAAAATTCGAAAATGAGATAGCGATCTCAGTGCCATTATTTATGTCGCCACCTGATATTTTCATGGCACAAGCCCAATTCGGGAAATTGTTTTACGGAACTGCTCTACTGCACCTGAGGAATATTCCAGAAATTACCTTGACACTCTTATGAAGTTTGTAGAAGAGCACAAATATACTATAACAATTATAATAATCTTACCAATGGAACTAGCTGCCCCGCTTCCATCATGGCTTTCAGCTGCCCACCTCTGGCCGATCCCGACTGCACATCCGCTCGAAGCAAGTCGCCGGAGCTGAGATGTTTGAATCCATACTTTGCGACGATCTTCTCGCATTGCGTGCCCTTCCCACTTCCCGGTCCACCTGAAGCAAAATTTTTAATTTACTGTACCAAATAAGACAAGACTTGCCGACAATGAAGAATATGGGCACGTTTGCGGCCTTCAGTTGAGTCAAGTCGACGATCTTCCTCTCGACGGCAGGCTGAGACGGTTGCTTTGATGGTAGAGGAGCGGCGGCGGCCATTTTCAGTCAGAACAAAAGCGGTGTTGTAGGGATATACTGAAAAGATAAAATTAATGTGAGAGTAATTTTGTGAAGCTTCCATTAATTTATAGCAAGAAAATTTTATTTTAGCTTTCCCAGGTCTAAATTCCTTAAAACAAAATGGAATTCAAAAATATTTTTATTGTTCAGAAATAGTTTCCCACGATTGTATTGATATGAGAGAAGGCTTCTACGTCAAAACAGAATACATTATATAATAAACATCAAAACGGACATAATCGGTGGGGTGGAATAATTTAAGTGAATTTGGAATTTGAGCTTTTTGGAGTTTTATTTAAAGGAGCATAATTTAGCAAAATCCTAAGTACATTTTTTTCTACAAACAAAATTTGTTTCGACAATAATTCTATATAAGAGGTCCATCCAAAAACTTCCAATCCAAACAAAAATTATTAGAGTTTGGATATTGGAAAACTTGCAAGGCCGAAACTAGAATATATTCCTTGCAAGACAAAATGCATTTCATTTTCATTCAAATTGCTATTTTTAAAGAGTCGAAATTATTGTGAACAAAAATTATTTGAGTTTGTATTTCGGAAAACTTGCAAGGCCGAAACTAGAATATATTCCTTGCAAGACAAAATGCATTTCAAATTGCTATTGTTAAACAGCCAAAAATATATTGAACAGAAATTATTTGAGTTTGTATTTCGGAAAACTTGCAAGGCCGAAACTAGAATATATTCCTTGCAAGACAAAATGCATTTCAAATTGCTATTGTTAAACAGCCAAAAATATATTGAACAGAAATTATTTGAGTTTGTATTTCGGAAAACTTGCAAGGCCGAAACTAGAATATATTCCTTGCAAGACAAAATGCATTTCAAATTGCTATTGTTAAACAGCCAAAAATATATTGAACAGAAATTATTTGAGTTTGGATATTGGAAAACTTGCAAGGGCGAAACTAGAATATATTCCTTGCAAGACAAAATGCATTTCAAATTGCTATTGTTAAACAGTCAAAAATATAGTGAACAAAAAATTATTTGAGTTTGGATATTGGAAAACTTGCAAGGCTGAAACTATAATATATTCCTTGTGAGACAAAATGGATTTCAAATTGCTGTCGTTTATATGTCGATAGCATTTCTTCGTTTTGGAAATTAAGTAAAATGGTCGAATAAAATCGAATAAATGAAATCAATTGCCTGCATCGCATTTCCCACAGACTGGAGCACACAAAGACTGACTTCTGTGTTTTCAGAACCAAATCTTCAATTCATCACGTCTCCATCCTATTGAAGTGGGCCAGCAAAGACAATGAATGAGATTTCATAAAAAGTTTGGTAGTCGTCTGGCCTATGGAATGCATGTCAAGAAAAAATTATGTTGGAAATCCAATAAGAAATTCTGATTTTGGACTTAAAACCTCATCAAAAAATGCTCAAATAACTGTTAAAAAAATCGCAAAAGGTCAAAAAAGTACAAAACTCCACAATACTTTTGCTCTCGAACACAAAAACTGTCATTTGACGAAAGACCAATGACGGAAAGCGACCAGATAGAAGTCATTTTTGAGTCCTGTTAACATATCCTTTTCTCTCTTTTATATTCTTGAAAGAGGGATTAAATGGCCAAGCAAACGTGACGCTTCGTGACTCCAAAAAGAAACAAGACTCGAGAACAGAATGAGAGACGTGAAACAGAGAAGGCCAAGTCTGAGAAATAGTAGAGAGAAAAGCGCCGGGAACACATCCTGGCAACAGCTGGCCGGATATTAAAGTGCACGAGAGCACTGAACTTTTTGTCCTCATAGCTCAGAGAATGGGCAAAAAGTTACCGAGAAACTCGAAGAGAATATTTTTGGAGCGGAAATATTTCCGTTGATATTTGTACTTTCTGTAAAAGGACATTGGTGTCTAGCGACTTTCTGGTATGTATGAAAGGCCGAAGCGTTTTGGGAACAGGACAATCAACTCACCTGCGCGAGATCATAATACAGCAAAATTGTGTTTTCGTCGGCATTGAATGCATAGAATTGGAGCAATAACTAAAATCTCGATACCGTTATAACTACGAAAGAGAATGCCATTGTATTCTCAGAAAACATTGTATTCGTTTAAACGAGAATATGCCCCGCTATAATTCGAATGCCAATCATTCTGCAATTATGCCCAGTTCGATCTCTCAAAAAATAGCAAATTCTTGCATGCAATTTCAAGGATATCCAGACATATTCTTTCATAAGTATTTTACCTTGGATCAATCCAGTTTACCATTTATCAGCTATGATCCTTCTAGAACATTTCTTTGCTTCCCAACGACGCTGGGCATAAAAATTTTGTTTTATCCTGAAATAGGTGAAAATCAATAGTTAAGTTCATTCAACAAAAAAAGGAAATAAGACGATAATAAATACTTTATCACATTCGACAAATCATACATTAAAATATTCTGAGAAAGCGAGATTCAGTGGACATATTTATGAGCAAATTCAAACAAACATTAAAATTAAAATTGCTGCTTTTCAATGTTGCATTGCATCACTTGGCACTTTTCTTCGTCGCATTATTGGCGACGATAAACGCCTTCCAGGATCCGCCACTTTCGGCAAGGCGCAAACTTTGAGCACGTTCGTTGTCCGAGAAATCATTTGTTTCGTTCAGGTACTCTCGCATTTCTTCAGCTGAATCGCAAGCAGCGAGCTTCTTTGCCAGAAACATCATGAAGTATTTGACGACGACGTGACATCCGAGAAAATTGGCGGCATTGACGCAAAGGATCACATCATTGCGAGGGTAGAGTTGAATAAACGTTTGAGCCCACATCGGAATCGAGCGAATCTGAAAGTTTAAATTTGAATTTTGTGGTACTGAGGAGAATGTTGAGTCATTGTATTGTTGCTTTTAATTAAGAAAGAATATCAGAAAGTTATTCAACAAAATGCATTATTGGAATTGTTATCCCATTAATTGGATTTATCAGGCAGTCATGGACCCTTTTTTCATCATTGTTGGGGTTCGTAGCCAAATAAAAGTGAACGGAATAAACAGGAAAGTGTCCCCACAAATTTGAGTTTCAATATTAAAAGTTGACATAAAAATCCGGGCCGAGTAAATGCATCATTTTTGCTATTAATATCGACAAAATTGATTGAATCAATGCAATCGTAGTGGATAATGACTTAAATAGCTCAAAATTGCGTAAAAATAGAACAGTATAGAAAATGATACCTATGCTTCTTATTCCTAACCTACTTAATAAAGAGACAAAATTGTAGTCGCTAACAATCCTATGCAAATGACTCTCAAAAACTCACTTTCTTCACAGCATTCTCGTTGTCCGCGCAACAATCAGCAAATTCGGCCGGCTTTCTCATTCGCCATTCCTCAATGAAAATAAACATGATCCTCACGTGACGTCCTTCGATATGGGATAAAATGATCCGCGAAACATTGGGATCAGAGTTGGCGGTACCATCCGAAAAGAAATTTGCAATGTAATCGACGACGAATTTGGACAGTTTGTGGAAATGGCTCGGCACTGGAATCTGAAAAATAAGAATGATCGTTTAAAACAAAACTGCCTGGCTCGATAGGCGAGTATACTCAGGTGTTAAAGGTAATTTTGGGAATTTTCAGTTGTTTAGTGCTCTAGCGAAAATAACGTCTTAGCAAAAAAAGTAACATATCTTATTACTTGCATAATATTTTGAGCAGTGTGACCGAATAATTTCCATTAAATACAATGTGGCATTGTTATCGGACCGATCTTTTTTGAGGTCAGTTTTTATAAAATTTTAATCTTGTTTGCATTATAATTTTAAAATCGTAGACTAAATCAGGTTCTTGAAATTTACTAGTCTATTTTTCATATAAATTAGCTTTCCATTTTTTATCATTTTACCACAAAAATAAAAAATTTACAACAAATGGCGTCAAAAATATTTGGTGTCAAGAAAATATTAATCTTAACACAATGCATACTTGTATTTATGGAAAACTATAATCCAACACACTCCTCAAAACAATATGCTAGGAAAGTCTAACAAAAAACAGCTATGAAGTGTAAACTGTATTTGTGAACGGTCAACATACTCAAATTCTCGCCTACACAGCCAAAAAAATACTCTTACTATGTCACCATCCTCGCATACAAAGGTCAATTCGGGCTCAGTTGTGTCACTCGCGGCATTATTTGATCCAGACGGCTGATTGGACATTTCTGAAATATGTTAATAGGTCAATATTAGTGGATTATTCACAAACTTGGTTGTATTACAAATCCAGAAAATAGAGTACAATGTAATATCATTTTAATCATATAAAAACAAGCACACTTTAAAAGGACAATCGGCGCACAGTTTGCTATTATTGAATTTTTCCCACCAGTATCTTGGATTCTGTTCCTATTTTCAGACGGTTTCGTTTAAAATAATCGCCCAAAATGTCAAGATTCAAATTGTACACAAAATAGCCCTGACATTTGACTTTGATATGAGCATTATCGTTTTTAATGCTCAAATGATCGAATAAACTGAACGAATTTCCGCTTTCTCCCTACAATGTTTCAATAGACTTGCCGCCTTTTTCGGGAAATTTCGTTAAAAAAACGTTTATCAAAGCAAATATCCTTAAATCTCTATGGATATCTAAAAATAGTCCAAAGTTCACTTCTAGAATAATCACTACTCCGTTACGATGTGAGGATTACGTATGCAGATTACGACTTCGATTACGATTTCTTTCAATAAAATATAGACTCGTTAACTTTTTGAAGGAGTTTCAGTACAAAAGATATTCATTCCTCGAAATAAACAACTTCGAATTTCGTCATCAACTCAAAACAACGCAAAAGGTTATTTTAATAATCACTAATCGATTTTTATGTTCGTATTATAACCAAATAAACTCTGTGTAAAATCAAATAAGCGATGCCGTTTGCAAGTAATTTTATTTCATGAAAGGACAATGTTTTGTGTTCATTCAAATAAAGCTTTCAAAGCTTTTCACTCGATTTGGCGGTAATTTGAAATTTATTTTTGATACAAAACCATCAGGTTTTCGTAAACCATTGTTAACATAGCAAATCCAAACATTTGCTAGATCAAAATGAGAGGGAAATTTTTTTAAACTTTTCGAATAAGAATACAAATTTCGCAATTATGCAATCTTTCTCTTTAAACATTTGTGAAAAACTTAAAAATTTGTTGTTGGACTACCATATAAATTTGCGATATAAATTTTATCTTAGAATTCTCACTGATTTGAATTTTATGAAATTTTCTTATCTATTTGTATAATCAGGTAGGCATTGGTGCTATGAAATGTGCCGATAAATATCAAGAATCGTTACGTGAATCATAATCATCAGTCAATCAATCTCCCCAATTTGGCAAACGAAGTTTGACTTTCGAAAATATTTTCACATAAAACATTTTGCGACAAGTCAGTTTTAGAATTCCCTTCTTAGTACAGAAGGAAAATTCTGTTCCTCGGTGTAAACACTGGTCCCTTCCCAATCCCTAAAAGAGCTGACGTCTGTCTGTATAAGTAAAAAAACTATGCTCATTTCTTCAGCCATGAGAAAAAGGAGGGAAGGAGCCATATATTTTCAAGAATTACTATTGCCTAGAAAGAGAAAATACCACAAATAAAAAATACAAATTGACTTTAAAAGAAAACGTATTATGGCAAATTACTTTGAAAAGATGAAAAAATTATGATATTCATAAAATGGTAGTTTTCTTCTATAAACAATTTCACGACATTTAAATTTTTTTATTTAATTTTATCTGACATTTACATTAAAATATATATTATCTCAAGCGTGTCCGATACAGCAATATTTCTGCTATGCACTGTGTCGCAAAAAAATTGGTCGTTCATTGTAGTCAAAGTTGTGGCCTTTTATTTTGGGAGAAAGAATTATGAGTTTCCAAACCTTTTAGCCATAATTGCATGAGCAGAAAAAAAAGATTTGAGCGATCAATTTATGGTTTTGCCCATCGCAAAGTCAGGAGAAAGAAAACACGAATCTGTTAAGAAATTCACCTGCAAATTCATTTGCTATGTAAAATAGTGATTTTTGTTCCCAGTTGTTTCCTGTCACACGCTAACGCCGGCGGCGCGTTACTCGTGGTGCATGATACTGTAAAAGCACTCCAAGAAGAGCAAATAAAATAAAAATTTAACTCATTAATTTTCAAAATTGAACTGTTAGTTAAACAAAAATTTTCAGAGTAGAGCAACTGATTGTCATTATGAAGTTCCACGTAAAAATTTGAATTTATGTATTTGAAATACTTTGTCTTGTAAATGTCACACATACATTTGTCACACACTTCTTGTCACAAACACTTGTCTGTACTTTGCAGGTTTTGGCTTTCCAGCTCTGATGAGCCCGGAAAGGAATACAGAATAAACTGTCTCTGTTACTAAAAGCTTCTTGCTTTCGTTCACAGGTTCATCTTGATAGGAAAATGGATCGAAGGTTTGGTCTGCTTGGTCCGGGCAAAAGCTCTCTGTCGCAGCATTCAACTCAAAATGCCTCACCGGCGCCAGACACTGAAAGCGACGGAACGATCGAAGAAAAAAGTGCAAAAAGTGGGAAATGGGTTGGGCAGAAACAATATTGAAAAAGATAGATCAGAATAAAAAATATTTGCTAGTTATCTAAATATCGATACTTAATCCTGATTCAATTTTCCACGGGAATCACCAATTGAGGAAAATTATGTCCGATCCGAACGGTAGCCATTTTGCTATAAAAATTTTACTAATATGTAGAAAGTGGAAAAAATTTGTTGTAATATTTTGTCAACTTGTATGCAAGAGCTGGGAAAAAAGCGCTAAATTTCGAGAAACGAAATTCAAAAAACTAGTCCAGTGTTAATATAATTCTTTGCTTTCGTATTTATTCAACTCCAAAGATTTGACGAAAAGAGTAATAACCTAGAAAATTTTTAAAATCTTGAAGGTGTACGTTGAGAGCTTTATTTTACAGATTATATGAGATATTTGAGTCCGGTGCTGCGAGAACATCTGTTAAATGATCGCTATGTTGAGGATACTGAAGCAGCGTACAGTAGGGTTAAGAAGTGGCACAAATGGTGGACGGATGGTAACCATATTTTGTGACAAGTTTTTTCCGGAAGTAAACAATTACTTCGAAAACATTTTCAGTTAACATCTTTCTGTAAAAATTGCATCGAAATTGCACCAAATGATCGTAGATTGCATCTTCCTTTTAAAATTTTATCTTAAATTGAAAATGTTACATTTCAACCGATTGCTGTTTTAGCTGACAAAGATGACTCGAAGCTATGCTATGTAATGTATGACCCGAGTTTGAATTGCGGGAAAGACGATGGTGCCGGCCTCGAAACTCCAACGACATTTGCTGAGTTTATTAAAGGGGTCGTGTACATTGGTCAGGGTGCTGCTGATCGTCCTTTTCAGTATGTGACAGCGGCCTACCACAGATTTGATCGAGGCAATAGAGATCCCAGATGGGTAGGAAATTTCCTCAAAAACGAAACGCTGAATTTGTGATATGTGACTTTTTGGAAATATCATTCTGAAAGAATATGGCGATTGAATTTTTACCAAAAAAGAAAAAAATATAAACTTGCCTCTTCCTGACGCACTTGCCGCTAACAACTCATTAATCCACTCTAATATGCATTAACTATTACTGGATCGACGATGAAACCGATTGACAAGTGAGCAGCACTTGAGTAAGCGAATAAAAAGTCTAAAAGTTCTAAAATTTTGGTTAGTTTCACGGTGAAACTAACCAAAATTTTAGAACTTTTCTCGTTAGCAATGTTTCAAAGCTCATAAATCTCATCGATGAATTTAGAAAAAACGACTGGCTAGTTATGAATTGTATGTATAACAAGCATTTTCCATATTTGCGCTAATATCACTAACATTTGTCCGTGCACATCATATAAAAATTTCCAGGAGTGGAAATTGTGTTTGCACTCTCGCACTCAGCGCATGAAATCGCACACAGGAGGGAAGAGTTTTATATATAAATCAAAAATAATAATTTTTGTGACGGTTCTCTCAATACTTGGCCATTTCAGTGGACTGACAATCAATCGCCGAACCGTTGGAAGATCTACGAGAAAATCGTAGACAATGGGCAGAATTCTGTGTCCAGTTCATTCATCGTTTTTCCTAAGCTTGTCCAAAAGGTTGCATATGACTTGGAGGGTTGTATGATCGCAGCAATGGGTGGTAAAAGTAAAATATTTTTTATATATAAAAAATTCTAGTTTATTAGTCGGTTTTTTAATTGAGAATTAGGAATTCCAAATTAACTGAATTTATACAACGAGGGAGTGTTGTCAAATTTTCTGCTTATCAAACAGCCATTTTAAGACGTCCTTTAATTTCAGCTAACCCTCAATTGATCAACGCTCGGGATGAACAGGTACCGAGCCTTATCATGTTTGTAAATGACCCTGATTATGGTGAACTGCGAGCTTCTCACGCATATTCTTGTCTCGGTCTCAAATATTTGTTTAAAGCTTTCCAAAAATTTCAAAAGCCCAATATCAAAGTATCGTTTCATTACTAGGAAAGACTTTCGCTAAAGTTAACAGGTAAGCGTAACATCTTTGCTCACTTTGTTTACCCCTCATTTCAATATATCGTTTCAAGTTTTGACAGTGGTATTCCTTTTCAAATGTACGCTTGCTTTCTGAATCATTTTCACTAATATTCTTCTTCTGAGTTTTGCATTTTGAATTTGAATACCGTTACTGCTGCATTTCGTTTTGATTTGTCTTTGTTGAAAATAAATTAGTTGTTGTTATGTTTATGCAACTATGGTACCAAAACAAAGGCATCCTAATTATTATGAAATAAGGAGAAAAAACGAGTTTGGTATGAAAATCAATATTTATCTCTAACCTACCAAAAATCAACGATTAGACATGAACTGAACAAAACATCGATGTAGATCATTAAAATTCTGCGAGTTGAACTTTATAACCAAAAACAATTTATCCGGCGTTCAAAAAAAACTTCATAAAAAACTATGAACGTTTAAAGCAAATAAATACTCTATAGTGCCAAAATAGGAGCGAAATGGCTCATTCCAATTTTTTTTGACTCGCATTGTATAGAAGGAGTCTTTAAAATATATAGAGGAAAGTCTTTAAAATATTTTATATCCTCAGGCTTTGCTTAGCCAATTCCAGCCAATCCAGCAATTGAGGAATATAACAGTTCTTTGCATGACTGTCTTTTGTTACCAAACGCCTGATTAATGAGAACTTTAACTTAAGCTTTAAATAGACAGTTTAAATAGAAACTATAATCAAATACCGTAAATCCTCTAATAAGTCCCTCCCCTCAAATAAGTCCCCCCTCAAACAGAATGCCAAACGTACTTGCGAGCTCGCCCGACCAAAACTAAGTGCATATTCGTGTAGATCTCGTCGAGTTACGTAAGAAAAACCCCAATGCCAAAACTTTGTCATTGAAAATATCGGAGAAATTTGAGTTTGAAATTTAAAATTTTTTTTGAAAACCCTTACGAAACAATAAGTCCCCCGGGGGACTTATTAGAGGATTTACGGTAGTTTGATTTGAACGTAAGCTTACCTTCAAAATATCCTACAACAACTTTTAGTTTACTTTTGCTCTCTATATACTACAAAAAGTTAATATCTAATTAGCGTTTTATTGAGCTTTCAGTAAAAAACATTATAAGATGATTTCATATTCAAACTCATATGGTAAGCGAAGTGAATTTGTGTGCTCTAGGGCAAATGTTGGAACAAAAGGTGGCGGATTTTTCCACTGCACCCACGGATGCAAATTATGAATTGAGTAAGGCGCGCAAAGTAAAATTCTGCTGTCTGAACCATTAAATGGACGACTTTGTGGTCCCCGAGTTTCGTCCAATACTTCAAAAATTCCTTCGCACAGCTCTAGGCTCATGTTGTTGACTTCGAGATATCGAAGTGTCTAAATTAAACATTGTCTTTCCTTAAACGCAGATCTACGACGATGATATCGTGCACGATACCACGTATTTACTTTATAATTCACCATGTTCTTTGAGATAGCCTTCTTGAGATATCATGAAACAAATTTTTCAAATTGATTTTCCCAAACTTATAGAAAAAATATCTTACATTGTAGCAATTTCTCACCGCTCTTACAATGGCGGTGGTAGAAAGAAATTTACAGTCCAATAATGTTAATTTCTAAATAATTTAATATTAATATAGGAGCGAATTAATTTAATATAAATATATTTAGGCTGACTTCACTTGACGGTTTTGTATGTGTTTTAACAGTAAATAAAATTGGAAAACAGTTAACACCTACCCGAATTCTTCTGTGTCTAGACAGCTCCATTAGTGAACTATCTGAGATAGACACATTTTTCAGCGTAATCACTTCGAGTCCATCGAAATATTCTAATGAAGCAAAATTTTTCCACGAAGTATCTTTCCTTTGCTGTGGCCGATCCATAGTAAAAGTCAACTCATTTAAATGTTTAGAATTTTCAGTGAGCCCTCTACTAATCTAGAAAATTGGTTAATTTTCATGTTTTGTCTCAGTTTAGTAATAGTAGTAACACTATTTCTGGAACATAAAATATGGGATGAAACTGGATTTTGAATTTGCGGGCTTTTATATCTATGTTTACAATGGAGATGTCTGTTTTCAATGGATGAATCAACACAGCATCGCTGTGTTGATACCCTTGCAAAGGAACCTGCGCGTTGTTTGAGCATTCATTCCCCTTTGTTTGCATCTATTGCAAATGGAAATGGATACTCAATCAGCACGCCAATTCAAATCCGTATTCTCAGGTTCCTCTGTTGGGCATCAACATGAGAAACGAAAATTATAAATCGAATTATTCTATGTTTCCAGAAATGTTATTCTATTTAAAAAAAGGAGCGGATTCTGGAAAGTTGGCCTTGAAACTTTCATGACACTTTTTGGCAAAAAAAGCCACTTTTTCGAGATCGCCTGTGAAAAATTTTCCGGATTCCGTCTCAGCATCTCTCAGGGAGCATTTTGAGCTATCGCGCGAGAACAAAAGGAGCGGATCTTAGAAAAAGACTTATATACGGCTTGCAACGGAACACTATAAAGGATAACTAAATTTTCCTTAAAAAAGCAAACAACAATTCATCTTTTGATGAATTACCTTACATTAATTACTCAAGTTAGATCTGAGACGTGCGACAAGTTTTGACCAAAAAATTCTAATATTACGTTCCCTTTTACGTATGTCGTAATAGCTGTAATTACTCCCCCGGGAGAGTAATTTTTCAACTACCCCCCCCGAGGGGGGAGTAAATATAGGGGGCGAGTAATTTTAGGCGGGAGCAATTACAGGGATTACGGTATTTGTGCTTGTGACCTAACCTGTTCGGCAAATAATTCCAAATGTTTCACTGAATCATCCGTAAGGAAAGTTGTGGAGTCCAATGCAAAGACCTTTAAATTTGGGGCACATAATATTTGGTTTGCAGAATAAACAACAAAAGAATTTTGCGATTGAAGCTCTTGAAGTTTATAAATATCCACTATTATCGAGATAATTTTATGGAACAGTTGCAGCCGGAGCCTAAATACATATGCCGAGTAAAACGTAATACAATCGAACTCGATTTTCGTTGGAAAAATACTATATAAGGGTTAAAAATTACGGGAAATCCAAATTTTTGTCCATTTATTGGAAAAATGCAACTCTTTCACGATTTTTCGTCATTTTTTCTAGGTTATCTCCCTCGATCAACATATATATCAATATTAAGGGGCATCTGCGGCGCTTCGCGCACCGTCATCAGCGATCAGGGCCTTCAAACTGCACTTTCCAGTGATTCAACCACCAAAAATCCGCTGAAAATGCTGTGGATATTTCGCCAACTCGCTTTAAAAAGAATTTTTTGCCAATTGGATTTTACGGAGAAACCCCATTAGAAGCAAAACGAATATTCTGCCTCGTCTAACACTCTCTCGCCATGCAAAATGGGGAAAAATTGGCGAAACCACACTTTGCAGTGTGTCAGTTTTGGTCACTTTGCAGTGTCAAATTTTCAAACACTGCAAAGTGTCGCACGTAAATAACTGTTAAAACAACCCTTAAAAGGCGCCAAACAAGGATTAGGTTTGCGGCTCGAACAACCTGGGGCCGAACGACCTTGGTCTTAGGCTTAAGCTCCCGAACAACCCTTACATTAGGCGCCTTATAAGGGCTGCGCGAGTTTCACTGTTCCAATTGGCTAACGCCCACTGCACCCCTCAATTATGGGGGTTTTACTCTCATAATCGAGAATTTCCATAGTTGGGCATCTCGCGCAGAGGAATCCTTTGCAAAGTTGCTTGGCATGCCCTTATAAGCAATTGCCTTTGTGACCCCCGCGCGAGATACCTTGCTGCGCGAGATATTTTGTGCCCAAATTTGGTATTTCACTGTTCCAATTGTCGAATTTGAGTTTTGGAACACTGGTCATTTGGAACAGTGCGAATAAGCCTTTCTATCCTTCTAATACTCGGGTCTGGTTACACATCTGCGCCGCAGATACACCCTAACACTGATATACCTAGACCGAGAGCGATAACCCAGAAAAATGGCGTAAAATCCAGAAAGCAGCTGATATTTGGAGAAGTAGACGAAATTACGGTACGTGACATTTGAAGGCCGGCCGTTTGAAGGCCGGGACATTTGAAGGCCGGGACATTTGAAGGCCGAGACATTTGAAGGCCGGACATTTGAAGGCCGGGACATTTGAAGGCCGGACATTTGAAGGCCGGGACATTTGAAGGCCGTTTTAAAATTTCGCATTTTAAAGCTTCTGGAAGCTTCTAGAATGTTCCAAAATATTCTAGTAGGCTCAATAACGATTCAAAAAGGATATTTTCTCCGGGAATTTGGCCTTCCGCCCAAATGGCGTATTTTCGCCGGAAAATTGGCTTTTTTGAGTAAAATTCTCCAAAAATGACTATTTTTATTGCGATACGTTAAAATTAGCTGCGGAGTCGTGATCAGCGTATCAAAAAACACATAAAAACACTCTTTAGACATAAAAATTAACAAATCGATTTTTCGGTACCATAGGGGGTACCACATGAATCCGGAAAAAATTAATTTTTTGACAATCGTCGAAATATTTCCACAAAAGGTCCTTATAGTGGTTTTCCGATGCGTTGATTCCAAATCTGCAGCTATTTTTTACGTAGCGCGTCAAAAATGGTCATTTTTGGGCAATTTTTACTGAAAAATAACAGTAACTGTAAAATGCCCATAACTTTTGATGCACTCAAGCTACACCTTTAAGTTTGGTTTTAAAATGTTGGGCTTTGCCCTAAGGAACATTTTAAGACCAAGCTTAAAGCTTAAGCTTGAGTACAGGGTGACCATTTTATTTTGGACCTTTTCTTTTGAAAATTTAAATTTCAAATTGGCGCCATATATATGTGTGTAATAGCTCATTTTGTAGCTAAGACTTTGCCATTTATTATAAAAAAAAAGATCTCGACATAACGATGACTCCACACTGAGATATGGCCGTTTATAGTCAATTTTAGCCGATTTTGCGCCGCATTTTTTGTGGGACGTTTTTTAGGTGTTTTTTCAAGTGTTATTTGAGCCGGTTTTACTCAGGAAAAGTGGTCTGAAAAATTTTTACGCATATATCTACTTTTTCATGCTCTATCGATCCCGCAAAGCAGAAAATTGATCTAGCGTCAGAAAATGGGTTTCCTAGACCTAATTTTTTCACCTCCCTTATGATTTTTCACTGAACTTAAAAATGGCCGTTCTTGAGTTTCAATAAACCTTATGTCGAGATCTTTTTTTTATAATAAATGGCAAAGTCTTAGCTACAAAATGAGCTATTACACACATATATATGGCGCCAATTTGAAATTTAAATTTTCAAAAGAAAAGGTCCAAAATAAAATGGTCACCCTGTACATCAAAAGTTATGGCCATTTTAATAGGGGAGCGGAACTGGGGAAGGGGCGGAACGGGGTATTTACCGCCTGTTCCGGGGGAAATCACCTGGCATATCCTTTTTGAATCGTTATTGAGCCTACTAGAATATTTTGGAACATTCTAGAAGCTTCCAGAAGCTTTAAAATGCGAAATTTTAAAACGGCCTTCAAATGTCCCGGCCTTCAAATGTCCGGCCTTCAAATGTCCCGGCCTTCAAATGTCCGGCCTTCAAATGTCTCGGCCTTCAAATGTCCCGGCCTTCAAATGTCCCGGCCTTCAAACGGCCGGCCTTCAAATGTCCGTGTCCGACGAAATTAATAGGCGGAATGTCCGTTTTAAAGGGAGTAGGCCAAGTGTGAGAGCGATAACCGAGAAAAAGTTGCGATTTTTTCAATAAACGGACAAAAAATTTGGATTCCCCGTAATTTTTTACCCTTATATAATATTTTTGCAACGAAAATCCTCATTTTTACATACAATTTCATTTAGTACCCCGATATACTTTAGTCGTTTTGGGTTTAGTCCTTTAGGGCGCGTGCCGTGTCGAGGGGGTTTTCACTTAAATAAGTTAGAATTGTATTTGGTCGTTGTGATTACACTGTCTGTATTCACTATTTTCTGCCTTTTCATCCCTACCAGGGTTGTGCCGTCTCTACGCGAAACTCGAAATTTCGGGCCACGCCCGAAAGGGCGTGGCCCGAAAAATTGTACTTTTTGACACATTTTAAAATATTTTCAATATTTTCTTCTTGTGTCCTGTTTTTCTTCCCGAAAATGTTGCATTTTCGGGATTTTATGCAATATCCGCGGCGAAGGCCGCGGCGCCTTAATCTTGTCAAAAAATAAATTAAGATCAAAGAATGAAGCTTTTGAATACTGAAAATTTCACAAATATTGGGCCCAAAGTATTGTAAATGGAATGACACACTGCAAAGTTACGGAAAAACAGCGCCAAAATTTTTTAAAATAAAATTAAAAATTTTTTTTAAATTAAGTGAACAACCCCTCGATATGGCACGCGCCCTAAACGACTAAAGTATATCGGGGTACTAAATGAAATTTTGTGTAAAAATACAATACAGTGAACACCCCTCGACACAGAAAGAAAAAGTGGCCACTTAACGGTTCGACTGTAAATGCAGTGTAATACTCGTATATTTTTAATTCACTTACACTTGCAACTTTTTAGCCACCCGATTTAGCTCGTTCATATCCACTGAATTGTGTATATTGAGAGAAAGCGACGTCAGGTGGGGGCAAATTTCTGCCAACTTTCCAAAATATGAATCCAATGCTATGGGAAATTCCCCCAAATCCAAATGCGTAAGTGTGTGTGGCAGATGAGGAATCACTGCCTGCGGCGAGCAATATTCAACATTTCCTGGCGGTAGAGCAAGATACTCAAGCGATGTGAACTTTGGAAGGAATTCTCCAACATATGGATCGATTGACTAAAATTATTTTTCTTCTTCGGTAACCTCAACTTCTCTTTATTTTAGGCAAAAAGGTTGAATGCTTCTATGAAATCTTCTATCTTCTCTATCCGCCAAAATTGGCGGGATCTCTAATCCTGAATTTTGATCTCAGCCGATACTTATGGACACTTATTTAAATTTCACTTTTCAATTTTACTCTAAGCTATTTTTTGACTCTTGTGATCTGCACAAAGGGAATAAGTAGCAAAGTATCTTCTTTCCTCGCGCGAGGCAACGAAAGAAGCAGTCACATTTTCCCTTTATGTCGAATAAAGCTGCAAAAAGTTTCTCTTATGAATGCCTGAGAAAACAAACTAACGGTTGATGTTTCGGCACGGTGCTTATGACGTCCAATAGTTAAAGCCTTTAGGCGGTCACCCACTGCATCTCCCAGCCGAATTAGAGTTTCTTTGTCAATGTCCACGTTGAATAAATTTAGCCACTTTAAGTTCGGCATGTTGCGAAAAATGTCAACGAAATCCTCGTCAAGTAAAAAGCAGGAGTCAAGTCTCGAAATACCAAAGAAGTTTTCAAGCAAAAGTAGCGGGTCATCGGCCATTTCTTTGGAATAAACGTCGAAGCAAGGCAAACGACCGTCTTCGATAATTCGGTAAAGAAAGTTTGTCTTTTGAATGCATTCAGAACAGCGGTTCAAAAGCATATCCAAAACCACAACTTTTAGATGTTTGCTCAGTTTCTTAAAAAGGGTCTTCATCTAAATTAGGAATGTGCTATTTTAGAGCATTTGTGCGTTCCAGATATATTTCAGTCTGCGTTCCAAATATTTACGAGTAAAAAATAAAAGCAAATATTACGCTCTTTTTCATAAAAATCCCAACAGTTATTTACATTTTGAACTATTCTTTCTTATATAATTGCTGCCAAAGCAATACCGTAATACCTGTAATTACTCCCCTAATATTTTAGGGGGGGGAGCAATTACAGGTATTACGGTAGGTTAGGAGCGGCGAAGTGAGGAAATATGGCTACAAAATTGCAAATTTTGACCACAAGCGCAAAACAAGGCTAATGTAATATTTTTTATTAGCGCTATAATTGCCTCATAAAATCTTACCAATTTTAAAGAAATGTACGGTCGTAGAGAAAAAAGTGGACCGAAATCATATAGGTCATATTGCTCGGATATCCATGGTTTTTTACCGGCAGGAGCGGGTAAAAGAGTCTTCCGAGAAAGAACCCGAAGAGATTGGCATCCGACCTCTTCAATCAAATATTTCCATCTTCGGCATACGCTCGCGCATCTAATAGTATCGGGAATCTGGGCCAATTGGTCGAATATTAACAACTGAAAATATCACTTGGTGACATTCTGGTGACACAGTAAGGAAATGATTTCAACAAATTGTTACCAAAACAAAATCAGGCGCTTGGCTTAAATCAAGGAATACTTCAGAGCCGTTTGATATCTAAATAAAGCGTTATAAAGCGGGCGTTAAATTTGATCACAATCGAAAACCGCCGAGCTCACTAAATCTAGCAATAAAGTGGATTATGACTTCGTAAATTATATCCCTAAAGGAATTTGTGGAATAGAATCGAATGTTAAAAAACCAAGAAAAATTCATTTGTGGTTTCATTTTTTCGATTTTCTTTTCTTCTTTCATTTAAATTTTCCTCCAAAAACTTTATCAAAATAACCTTACTTTTGATCGAGTAGCCAGCATGAAATTGTCTTTAAATTTGATACCACCTGCAGCTTTCTCTTGCGCTGTCTGTGGTTCAGTATTGCCACAAAGATGTTGCCTCGTACTTACGTAACAGTCCTTCTTCGCTTTCTCCTCATCCATTTTGTCACAAGAAATAATTACTAAAGTCTAAATCAAACTTCATTTTATCTATCTACGAAATTGTGAAATTCAATCATGACATATCACTTGGAAGTGGCAAATTTTGTGTCTTTTCGAGATCTTAAGAAAAACTTGAGCCTTAGAAAAGCGGACATTTTGAGCTAGCTTGACCTGGGAGTAAAAAATCGGATCCCTCTAAGTTGATAGGTGACGCACCCCCCCCCCAATAGAATCTCCCGTTTTTCACGCTCCCGGACCCCAAACTCGCGAGTACCCCCCAAAAAAACCCATGATTTTAGGGGGGTTTTCTATGTCAGAATTGGGGTGGTCCCGCCACGAAAGTTGAGAAAACGCCATTTTTTCAGTTTTTGGGGGGTTTCTACAAAGGAAACATTCCAGTCGCAGCTCGGTTCCGGGCGTGTGATACGTCAATCGCTTCGTCTTGGCGAGACAAGACGATTGGTACCGGTCTCGCCGACAAAGATCGATTCTGCCGGGATTTATGGCTTCCGGAAATCCGGAAAATCCTGGATGACCAAGGGCGCCGCCATGCGGCGAAGCCGCTGGGTAGTCCTATGGAATAAACGCTAAAGGACTATGAAAGACCTTACACCCAAATCGTCGAAAATGTCTGCTCTATCCCAAATGATTTCAGCCTACGAAATTTTTGCGAACCATTTATCGTAAGAGAAAACCAAAATAAAATGAATAAAAAATGTCCTCAGTGAAAAGGATGGAGCAAAGAAGTTGATTTTTCGCTTTGATGTGAGAAAGGTTGGAAAGTTGTTTTTGCATCTTTGAGTGTCGGAATTGAGTTATGTTTCAGTTTTGCCGGTGTACAGCGTCATAGTAGTGGTTTTCTTTCTAATGCACTAATCCTCAACAGTAGTATTTTATTCAAGCAGACACCTCTGAATAAAGGTTATTGTTGTGTCATTTTTAGTAGCAACATGATGAGTCGATTGTGCATATCCAAAAATTTCCCATCTTTATCTATGAATATTACAATACTTGTGATTAGAAGTGCCATTTGACTTCACCAAATGATGCCTCCAGCACTTGTGCCTATAATGTGGCCGATATCTTGGCACATTTTGTCCGACGAACACTGTGATTGGTCATTTGGGAATTTTTGTATTGCCGTTTTCACGATATAACATAAATTGTGATTGTTTTAGGAAAATAACTTTCATTTTGTTATCGAGTAACTTCGAAAATTCTTGATTTGTTCGCTTTACACTGCTGTCGGCATTCACATTTTATTTTCAGGAAGAATTTCTACTTATGGCTCTCCTAGATCAGTCAGTTTTTGGCCCTCAGTATCCGTTCCGCTTCCTTTTCTTATCCAAAGTTATCTAAATTATATTTGTCACTACAACAAGGGAATCAAGCTCAACATTCCGAGTAGTGCATCCTGAGTAGTCCCATCCTGAATAGTCCCATCTTGCAGTTGTTAAAATTCGCTTTGATGTTGCAAAATGCCAGTTTTTCGAACTTACCGATACTGTTTATTTTCGAACTAATCTAAACAGTTTTCCAGAGCTTCCAAACGAAATTTTTGAATCGCCAACACATCGCACAGCAAATCAAGAGTGATTAATTATAAACAAAGCAGCCGAGTCATTTCAGCGTATCCAATAATATAAACTGGGAAAATAAGCCTTTCCCATCGCATTTCCCTGTGTTATACCAGGAATTCTATAAACATTGAGCTCGTAAGTTATTACTAAACTCGAATTAAGCAATTAGCCCTTTACTACGTTGTGTAATAACTTGGACGCTGGGTTTAGTTTAATTTCGTAATGTTACTGTACATTTAGTTTAATTAATTTTTTGTCGAATCAGATTATGTAATTTTTTATTACGTTTTGAGGTCTAGAAATTGGATAAGCAAAATTTTTTAGTGTGGGAATTAACTTCAATGTCGAAATCAATGGACCAAAGTTAGCGGATTTTCATAATGTAATCAAACTTTTTACCATTATGCAATATTACGTGCACTTTTAGACGTACGCGTTCTGCATTTTATAACAAAATAATTAAGATGATCGGACAAGTTCGCTCTCGATTTTTGACACTGTGCCTAATTGTCATCATTTCCATTCCTGCCGGAAGCAATGCACTCTACATTTATTTGGGCACAATAAATGGCAACAATGCACTTCCCAGTGAGCCAAAGTTGCGACAAATAAACGAGCACAGTTATTCGCCGGGCACGAACCTCAACGACGACTATGAAAATTATATTAAAGGCAACATCACTGCTTTGAAAAGTTTGGTGGCGTTCGAGCTCGGGATTGATGTGTCCAATGTCTTTCGTCGAGATGCCAGTAAGTTTTTTTACTCCAGCACTTTTTTCGAAATTCTAATAAAAGGTAGTTGTAGCCTAGAAAGTAAAGTGCATACATGAAAATAAATAGTTATGTTTAGCCGGCAGGTTCTTCGAGATCGTGAACGACCAACAGCTCCAAGATTCTCGAACTTACGACAATCAAGCCAGCTTAATTGTTTATGCGTGCCAAAATAATACTCAAAATCCTTGTTTCTAGTTTACTATATTTATATCGTTCTATTGCATTCAATATGTATCATTTGTATTTCAATACCCGTCAGTTTTAATAAAAAGTCTCATTCATTATGAATCATGTCAAGATACGTTGTACTTTACAACCACTTAACCCGTTATGAGTCTTATGTAGAATCACAGAGCAAAATACTGTAATTTTAAACGAATACCAGATTCGAAACTTTACATTAGTAGTTGGTATATTAAAGTTTAAGGTGCCTCGATTTTGGCATGCCTTCCGTATTCCGCAATGTGAGCCGGGCATTCCCTGCAGTACACAGCACAAAGTTGAACTGGCAACTCTCCAAATACCTAGAGCAAAATTTAGGTGGCAAAAGTGATAAAAGTGACTCACCTCATCTTTGCACATTCCTGGACAATAAGTTAAGCCTTTTTCTCGACATTCTTGTTTGCTCCTATCATTTTTAACGTCGCAATCATCGGCGTAATCGCAACAACCTCTATGTTGTCGTTTGTACTCTCGATGGGCTAAAAGTGTAAAGATTAATTATTTGATAAGGGGAACACCTGCATGAGTATAAAAAAGAAATATTAGTAGAGTTTAAGGAAAATATTTCCAAAATATGTTTCCTATATTGTTCAAAAATCTAGTTAGTTTAGTATTATGATCTACTTCATTTACCTCCATACGCAGGCTGGCACGCCATATAATTCCCGCTATCCTCCTCTTCGCTCTCTTCATCATCTTCATCCGTCTCCAACTCATCCCCATGTCTTCTTCCGCTTTCGTCATACCTGTGACCATGCCCTCCACCATGACCGTGCCCATGCCCATGGTCCTCTTCGTCAGATTCTCTTCCAGACCCACCTTCGTTTTCACTGTCGTCATTGTGACTATCATCACTGTGATGACTACCGCTGCCATGCTGACTACCTCCGCCTTGTTGGGTATCACTAACGGGAGCTGCGTCACCTCCATCCTCACCTCCACCATCCTCGCCTCCCTCATCATCTTCTTCTGAAAATTTATTTCATAAAAAGATACCAAATATTTTAAATATAAAAACCCAATTTCCTCACCTGGATCCGGAACATGGCTTTCGTCACCATGACTGTGACGATCTGCGTCGCTATCCTCATTTCCATCCGGTTCAGCATGTTGCTCTTCATCTGCTGTGTCTGACACAGGCTCACCGTCACCTCCGCTATTAAAGCCTTCCCCATATTTTATGGATCCATCCTCGACACCGCCGCCAGAATCCTCAGTCATCGTTGACTCACCTCCACCCGACCCACCGCCATGACTTCCGCTGCCGTGACCCCCACCAGAATCTTCATTCATCCCACCGCCACTACTCCTGTGACTTCCGCCACCACTCGCGTGACTTCCGCCGCCATGGCTCCCCCCGGAATCCTCATTCATCGTCGACCCACCGTTACCTCCGCCCGACCCACCACCGTGGCTCCCACCTGAGTTCTCATTCATCCCACTAGCACTACTCCTGTGGCTTCCACCGCCATTCGCGCGACTTCCACCACCGTGGCTTCCACCGGAATCCTCATTCATAGCACTCGTATCCCCACCTCCAGCACCACCACCCGCGACGTTGGAATCCTCACCGTCGCCCAAGTATCCATTTTCTTCTTCGGCGTCTTCAATCGCAGCCTCTTGATCCGCATAATTACCCGCAGGGCCGCTTCCTAAGTCACCTCCAGAATTCGCGTTCTCTCCCCCACTTCCATCTCCAGTCCGGTGACTCCCGGGACCGTCACTTCGCCCAGAATGGCGCGAATCTCTCGAGCCAGAATGGTGCTCGCTACCACCTTCATAGCCACTTCCGTAACCACCATCTAAACAGTAAATATTAGCTTTTCATAGTGTTTTCCTAATTATAAATCTCTAAGACATTCCGAATATTTTGCCAGTTTTAGAGCAAATTTCATGCGAAAGTTCAGATAACTGAATTTTGGATTGCAAGAAACAAATTTGGATTCACCCCCGCTCGTCTCTCCACTGTGTCTTCCACCATGTGAACTTCCTAGCCCACCTCCTGAATCCTGGTTACTTCCGCCTCCACTTCCTCCTGAATTATCTTCTTCAATTTTAAATGAAACCGCAAAAAATCGGTATTTCCACGTAAAACATTCAGATTTAGGTATCCTTTTACATCCTTACATCACATTGGTCCTCATCTCCTTTACCTTAACCTCCGGAATCTTGTTTCATGGCTTTGATGCAAGGTGTAATAATAATACAGGTCGTAAAACCTACTCTGATTACTGTGGTTAGGATCGCCGTCCGGATGATGAGTGTCCGGTCCATGGCTATGTTGTCCATGCCCATGGTGCGAAGATCCGCCATGACTATGTTCTCCAGACTCACCATCATGACGTCCACCATTTTCATTGCTTTCGCCGCTCAGACGACTCAGGTCATTGGAATATTTGCTCGAACTGAAATGTTAGCAATTTGTTTTCGATATACGTTGAAAGCCGAGCTTACGGGCCGTAATCCTCTCCTCCTCCATGCCCATTGTGATGTCCACTCGGACTCTGACTGCCATCGATTCTATTTTCTGAACCTTGGTCTCCAGGTCCCTCGCCAGGTTTGTGGTGTCGCCCATCAGAGTCACCTCCGGGATGTTCATATTGTTCTCCACCAGAGGCGTTGGAACCGAGATCGCCATTACTGTTCTCATTTTCACCGCCACCTAAAATTCAACATGTTTGCAAAAAAATATTTTTATTGTGTATTTTAAAGTTCTAGGAAACTTACCGCTATGGAGGGCTCCGGATGCTGTACTATCAGTTCTCTTTGGCCCGTGTTCTTCGGACTTGGTTCCTCCATGTCCTATGCCCGTATGTCCTGTACCGTGACCTGGCTCAGGAGTCTCTGGACCGTATTCAGTACCTGGAAACACTATGATTTTATAAATGCTGAAGGTATTGCCATGACATCCGATAAACTGATCGAGTTTTGTATTGCTTTTCAATATTAATTTTTGCCACTTCCAGGATTTGGATTTCGCCACTTTCACCTTTGCGGCAATTTTCATCTGGCTTCTTGCCGACTTCACTTTTCCTGTACTGCCACTTCTTAAAAACAAAATTATGACCAACCTCCGGCGCTTGTCCCACCACCTTTTCCGTGACCTCCTTTGCCATCGTGCCCATGACCACCTTTACCGTCATGGCTTCCTTTACCGTCGTGTGCGCCACCGTGATCACCAGCTCCCGACCCTGCAACCGATCCTTTTCCGCCATGTCCGCCGGCAGCACCCCCTGGAGCGCTCCAAGAACCGTCTTCTTTGCCTCCTCCAGCACTTCCTGTAAACTTTATTTACTTATTTCCAAAATGATGTACACTTTTTTCAAATTGACGCCAATTTTGGCGAAATATTTTAATTTTTACAGATTAAGGAGAATAATCGTATGGGGAACCGTTATTTAGGGGTCACATATAACAGAACATCTCTTTATCTATTCACAAATCACAATGCCAATTGTCAATATCGGAGCGCATTTTGCTGCCGATTCAAACCTTTTTAACTTTCGACATTCTGTAAGTGTACTGTAAAATTCGGTACTCACCTTTGCCATCATGCCCTGTCTTATCATCATGGCCTGGAGTTTTACCATCATGACCCGAAGTTTTGTCGTCTTTTTTCTCCTCAGTGGACTTGCCTCCACAATTACTGTATAGATGTTTCAATTTATTTTGATCGTGTGTGGTCATTCTTTTCGCATGGCCGATCACATTCTGAAAATGTTGCGATAATATCTTGGCCATTTAATTGTATTTTTGAAACAAATTACCAAGAGTGTCTTCTTTCTCGGTTCAATGGTCGGGCCTGGCTTGCCTGGGGCCTTTCCGGCATTACTCGCGCTGTGCATTATACTGTTGAAATCGTAAGGATACTTTTGCTTGTCTACAGGAAGAGCCCGGTCGTTTTCCACGAACTGTTTCTTGGCATCTAAAATTTTGTCTTGTTACTTTAAATTTACGTCAAATTTCTTTCACCGAAAATTCAATAAACGTTTAATGGAAACAACGAATTCTTTAAATTTGTTCTTTGGTCATTCGATCAAAATTTTACTTGCAGTCATCTGGTCGTAGTGAATTGTGACATATTCATCTCTTCCAGGTCTGTTTTCTTCATTGTCCATCCCGAGATTGTACAGAATCAGCTTCATTATTTTGAGTTTATCGTTCTCGCAGTTTGGTGTCAAAGTAATGGGATTTTCGCCTTTGTCTTTGCCGAACGTTGTCTTGCAGCTAAAACGGAATTTTTCTTAATTTTTTACATATTTTTTGGAAAAGTATCTAAGCTAATCTAAGTAATCTTAACTTAGACCTGTTCCCAAAAATTTATCCACCGACACACTCAAGTTAAACACTTACTCTCCTCCACCTCCATGTTTTACATGAATATAACTGGCATAGGCGCCCGTTGTCGTAATATGTTTGAAATCAATGCATTGGCCCGAGGCTATCTCTCTCAACGCAGTCTCAACTTGGGAGTTCGGCTTGTCCATCATATACGGAATTATGTACTTGCCGCCGTGCATTTCGGTATAGGTGTGCGTTCCAAAGGATGCCCTTTTACGTCTAAAGATTTATTGGAGCAATCGGAAAACTAGAAGTAAAGAATGATTATTGCAAGACTTTTTTCACATTTCTCCAGAAAATGTGTGAAATGTCAATTTAGGTATGTTCATCTGTTGGAAATTTTGGAATATTCCAAAATGTGTGTGCTTTCTTTCGATTCTGTTTTGTGTGAAAATTTATAAAATTGGGAACTGTTAATTCATTTTTTCTAAATTTGAAATTGATAATTTCAAACATAAACTTACCTAATCACTGATATTCCTTCAGATAATTCTTCATAATTTGTCGATCCAACACCCATACTCTAAAGAATGCGTTTGGTTATGGAAGTGAAAATTGCTTTTTTTGTAACAAAAACAGAACTATATTTTTTCAAAATTTTCCTGATATCTATAAAATGATAAAATATTTCCAACGAAAGAAAGAAATCGAAATTACGTTAAGGTTTATCCAAACCATTTTACCTGTTTCTAGTTTTTAAATATCCAACTTACCTGGCCATTCTTAAGTGACTTCAATTTCGGCACAAATACAAAGAAACATCCAAAGATAATTATAAAGAAAATCCAAATAATCCGGCATTCACGTCCCGATTTTTTCTTACGAAATTTCACGTAACTCCATTCCGGATTCACCAAAAGGACAACACTTTTGTCGCGACTTTTCATAGAAAAATCGTCTTTTAGGCTGTGCCTTCGCATGAATTTCATAGTATTCTTCCAGAATTATGTGTAATAATAACTGTTATTACGGATCTCAGTCAGGCAAAATTTCTTGTCTGTCTAAGAATCAATAAATACGGCACTTCTGGGGAAATACCTGTCCATTCCGGGCAAATAACCTTTCAAATGATCCTCCAAAACGTTCTGGAGAAAACATCGAGATCGTTTGGACAGGTGCGTGAAAGACGTAAAGTGAGGTTTGGGTAGAGGCTTTCGGGCTAAAAAAGTTTGAATTTAACTAAAAGTCGGCCCAATTTGCGTATTTTTATGAGGTTACTTCAGAGAAGGCAGTTTGGAGGAGCCATTGCAGGTGGGTAAATATATACAGCTATGGCGATGAAGTCATAAATGTAGCCATTTGAAGACCAAGACTATATGCCTCATATGGAGTTCAGTTCGTGGCGGGACAATATAAATTTTATAAAAACATGTATGTTTGGTTGTAGAATTTTCAATACGCGCCGGAAGGTGATTTCAGTGATTTCAGCGGTGAATGGCAGTGGTTACTTAAAGTATGGCTATTTAAATTCAGAATATAGACCAATATTGTTTTCTGTTTATTTTTATGTAAAACCTTATAAAAAGAAAAAACGTATTTAAAGTTTGAATGTCATCGTCCTAATCGTCTTGTTCATCATCTTCTTCACCAGTTTCTTCGTCCTCATCTTCCTCTAATTCGCTATCTTCTTCCGTGTCTTCGCCATCATGATGTTGATGTTCTTCATCTTCGCTATCACCCCCGTCCTCACTATCATCTTCGTCGTTACCCTCATGTTCTTCCGAATCTTCCTCGTCTTCTTCCTCATGTTCACTATTTTCCTTAATATATTGTGGCCCCTTTCGAACTTTGTGATGTTCATCGAACTTTTCATTGTGCTCTTTACATTTTCGGCAGTACACAGCACATCCTTCGATCGCCTTAAGCAAAATGCGAATAATTAAGGACTTGTTAGAAATAATTGCAAATTCAACTTGCCATCTTCATCATGCCCTATAAAGCACAGTCATTAAGAAAATATAACTTTAAGATGTGTTGAAGCTTTGGCCGAACAAATATATCACTACTATATTTTATACCGTATTTTCTGAGAATAGTCAGCGAAGTTCCTAATTTTTCTCATTTCTCTAAAGGAGTGGCTAATGTCAGACATATGGGAATCGTGCTTTACAGCACTCAGAAGTTTTAAGGAGAACGCTTAAGTAGTACACCTCGTCAACTGCGAAAAGTCCAATATCTGCCCTTGGCTTGGTGCAGTCATGTTTTGTCAGTTTGTGTTTGCAATCCGGATAAAAGTCGTAACATCCTTTGTACGCACGAGCGTATAACTTGTCGTCTAAAGGAATTATATGCTAGCTCAATAGAAACAAACTAAAGAGTCATCGGTTAAGGTAATCAACTAAATTGTATTTTTATTTTACATTTTTGGTTCAGGTTGTTTTTACGAGGATAATGTGTAAATTTCTGTTAACGTGTCGTTTTCAAAAAAGTGTGCAAAAAATTGGTTCTTGCTCAAAATACTCAAATCAAGCGCAGAAAAATCACATATACCCTTAAAAACCAAAAATGGAGGATTCAATTTAGGAGGATTCAAGAGAGGTTTCAAAAAAAATTTCAGAGGATTCAAAGGATTCAATTTACAGGTGGATGAATCAGACAAAAGTGCAAAGGCTGACCTTCATCTTTTGGATGAATTTTCTTGAAATATTTGCCTCTGCTTGCTAGGTGATGCTTTTTGTGGTGCTTTTCGTGATGTTTTTTGTGATGAGCTTTATGGTGGTGTTTCTTGTGATGCTTTTTCTTATGCTTTCCAGTCGAATCCATGGCGTCATCGGCGGCCGAAGGGCTGTCGAAATCGCTTTTATCAGGAGTGAAATCGTCATCATCGTCGGGACTGTCGTCCCCGCCGCCATCGTCAAACTCTCTTGTTTCTCCGTCGTGAACATTCTCACTGGCAAATGGATTGCTTCTTCCGGCAAGAACTATCTAAAAAGATTAAAAAAGCTGAGAAATGATAGAGAGAAAGAACGGGACCAATCAATAATCAGCGCATAGAATTTGAAATTAGTAGCAATTTTATAGGTCAGTTACAAACATCTTAGCCGCTCTTGGGTAGAATAAAAATTTGACTCCGGAGTTTAATTAATGGATTTACGATCGGAAAATTTAAAATTCGATAATAATAACCAGAAATGTCAAATTCCTATTACAGTATTCCCTGAAATTAACGCCACCATAAGAAGAGTTTTAAAAAATTGACGCCCGGGAAGTAATTACAGATAATACGGTATTTATATTGGTCGAAAGTTACCTGAGGTAGCAATAAAAGGGCAAATGTAGAAAATAACAGAATAAATATTAAATTGTTTCTAGTTTGTACACGCGGCATAATTGATTAAAAATGTTACAAGTTTAAATCTAGAAATTGGCTACCGAGATTTCATAGTCAGCGCTAGACTTTTGACGAAATCGATTTTCATTTGAATAGGCCCAAAAGTTTAGCACCGTTTGAAATGGAGCATTTTTCTCACCTCAACTTTGTTTGCTTTTAGCCATATGTGACGTTTGACGCTGGCAAATGAGCCGCTTTTGAACTAAGTTTGAGTTGGAATGAACTCGGCAAATAATTGGGTTTGGTTGGACTTGTTTAGACAAACATTATTCAACCAAAAATAGAAATTTTAAGAAAAATAAATAATAAGCGTCTAAAGAAAACTGATTAGTGTTCAAATACAAGCATTGGCTCACAGCAATGCTAAGATGGCTTCCAAATAAGTTCATTCTCACCGCTTGTGAGAATGTTATGCCACTTCAATGCAATTGAGCATCAGCTCAAATGGCCACCCGAATATGCGATTTTAGTTTGGTATAAGAAATGATATTCTTAGGCACACTCAGCTCTATTCACTGGGGAATATTAAGCAAAACTTTGAGTCATCATTGGGGACGTATGATGGGATCTATATGTATAGTTTATTACCAAAACAAAATAACACAGTACGAATAATTGTTCTTAAGAGAAATAGGACTCAAAATATCAAATTTGGCAGTCCAGAAATACTGCATTTCGTCCCAATACCAGCCAATTATTTCGTTCATCACAACTCGCGATAACACTGGGTGAAGACACGATTAAACGACCCGCCTGTAATAAAATTATTTAACATTTTTTTAACAGAGTGCGAGACCAATAAATAATGTAATTATTAAGCCAAGCATAAACGTTAATTTTGCAAACGTTAAGCAAAACTGCAAAAATAATTAAAAGAGTTCATTCACATTTGCCGATAAATTCATACAAATACCAACCCCGTCAAAAACTGATAGCATTGCGTGTGGTCCGTACTTTGCACAGCTGATAGTCGCATTTGTGCCTTGATAATTAAAGCAATTATATACAAAGCCATTAGATTTTTGCCCAAAATGCCAACAAAATCCAACATTGGATGACCATTACTGCCATCCGAGGTCGGACTTTTTTGCAATTTCGGTCCATATTTTTTTAAATACCCCTAAATGTGTGCCGTTCACAACTTTGTCGCTGTATGAAATGTTTAATTCTTGTTCGCGACGACTACCTTTCGCCGGGTATAGCGCTAGATCAGGGCATTCGTTACCTGAAACACATTCTCAGGTACAGCGATTCTGATGAGTAACTTGTTTATTCGTTCAAACGGACTTATAGAAAGCTGAAAGTTAAGGCTTGTATATTGTTGCACACATTGTACTCCAAAATTGCATACCAACAACACCAAAATTGTATATGCCAAAAATGCAAACATGCGTTTTGGCGCGTGTTTGAAAACTTTTAATTTTACGGAAACTGTGAAAAAATAGCCGAAAACGTGCAAACAAATGTAAGACGTGGTAATTATTGCTTACTTTCGGTTCAAACCATAAACACAATCCAACTTACAATAGCATATAGGTGGATTCGAGAAAAGACAGAGAAAAGCGATTCTTTGCAAGGTATTTTAGAAAAACGTGTTGCAGTCATGTTTAGGTTATAAACACAATCGTCATCGACACCCAATTCGCAATTGTCGTTCTTGTCGGTCCGGTATCCGCAAGTCAGAGCTATAGTGCTTAGAAATAATGACAAGATACTTTGTTGCAACATCGACGGATTATCGTGATTAAATTTATTCCCTAACTTTATTGATCTCTGAAAACGACAAAATTATGGGCAATTCTCGAACTAGTCGAATGCTGGAATGGCATATAATTGTCTAAGACATTGGCCCAAACCAGCAAAAGATGTCCTTTCTAGCAGAAGGAATGGAGAGAGTGGTGATTTGGTGAATTAATATGAGAAACGTGATTATAGTACAGTTGTATCTCTTCCCGGCAGGATAACATGGCCTATTTAAATATGCACCGTTCATCTGTGATCTCAAGAGTAAAAGGAGGCAACCTTGCTGAGAGCGCTTTCCTATAGTGCGATCTGCGTCACCGGTGACGCAGATCATTACCACTATGAGAATCCGAGTGATATGACAAACTGCCCTTAACTTCATGGATATGCGCAAAGTAAATCGGTGGAAAGTTTCTCGGTGCATTGTATGCGAATTAGAGTAGCTAGAGGCAATTATTGCCACCTGTCATACGTAACTCAAAGGTAAATCGAAAGGAAGATGACATAGTTTCAATTACCGCTCATCTTTTGAAGACACTCAGTACCACACAAATTTTTGACAAATTATGAATATTAATACGCTAAAGCTGAATCAGATGTCGCTTTTTTGCAAATTGGTCGAAAATTCGTAACTTTTTCTGGAGAAAATATAAAATGGTGCTAAAAATAACCTCACATGCTGAATTTGGCATGCATTTTTCTGCTATTTCGACCCCAACTTGCTCACTTAAAATACTGCCAAATTCGAAAACAAAACAACTCAAAATCAAATGTGTTTATTACCGCACATATTATTATGCATTTTAAATTATCACTCACAGAGCATTTTTCTTTTTACCGGATGAACACACAAAGCCAAAAACAATATTATGCAAAAAATTGGCGACATCACTAATCCATAAATTTCTACAAAAATCTCGACACATATTATTATGCACTGACGCGCTGCAGCGCAGCGGACCTTCCGTTGAAACATGAACAAAATCGCACATGAACCGGATGCGAGCATTTGGTGAAACGGACGCCGTTCGGAAGTTTGCCGGTGAGATAGGGAGCAACGTAGTCGGCTCTTTTGTCCCATACCTTGGTTCTTTTTGGGACAGGAACGTGGATGACTTTACAGACAATTTTCGTGAGAGGACCTTGAAGGAGTTGGTGTTCCAAGACGCTAACTGTCTGCCAGAGGCCCAATCGTCGGAGAAGTAATCTGCAAAAGAAACATTTTTATTCGGATTTATTGAAGAGAATGTTAAGTGGTTGAAAATGTTTATAAACATCAAAGAGCAAAATTCACAGTTACATTTTTGGCACGAAACCAAAATTTTCCTACTTCTAATAATATCAATTCTTACCCGCTGGATTCTGGCTGATTCATCGTGTAAATGTGAAGTCCATGAGTAATTTCTTTTGAGAGAAGTTCCCGGCTCATTTCATAGGCGTGGTGAAGGGCATAGTTTCGCACTGCCGCTATATTGCCCTTGTTGGCTTCAAGAATTTTGCGAATGTGCGAAGGAATGGACACTCCGGACAGCTCTGCAATCCTTATCAGACTGACAGCGCTCTGAAAAAATAACATTATTGTTAAGTGCAATAAAAATGATTGCTTGTTTATTCAAAGAATGATTTTCCGTTACTTTCTGACGTTTCGTTTTGGCTTTTAACCCTTTTTATTTGTAATCCCATTACATGTTGTGAAACATCAGAGGAAATGTCCAATTGTCTCAATGCTTATAGAACTTGACAAAATTGTTCGATATATCTGAAATTCTCACCCTGAACAGCAAAATTCCCGGCAAAATCGGCACATTGATCCCGATTTTTCTGCAGTCATCCTTAAACTGCGCGAACACTTCTGCCTCCAAAAAGAACTGAGTGATCACGAAGTCCGCTCCCGCCTCAACCTTTGTCTTCAAGTGTTGCAAGTGCTCAGAGTAGGATGAACAGTTTGGATGTCCCACTGGGTGGCCTGCCACACTCACGGACAACTCATCCTGAATATTGAGGTATGAGTCACATTATTCTAAGCCATTCACCTGAAATTACTCACCTTATATTCCGGAATATCCCTGGCCCACTGAACCAAATCCGTAGCATAAAAGCTGTTTTCTTTTGTGTATTCGACTCCTTTGACGTCATCTCCCCTCAGGGCAAGTACATTTCGGATGCCTTTGCCCAGGGCCTGTCGCAAATATCGCATGGTTTCGACTTTTGTGCGTCCATTGCAAGTGAGATGGAGCATGACATTCGGCTGGGCCAACAGTTCCCGACATATGGCTGCGATTGAGGACGACGAGTTGGGGACGCATAGGTTTCCTGGAATAGATTATATAAATGCCGTAAAAAATTTTTGGATTTTGAAAGGAAAGGAAATAGAATTGACTTTATTATAAAGAAAGTGACTAGTCCTTATATGTCAAAGGGGAACGGAGAAGAGTACTTTGCATCAAAAAAGATGGATCGGTCTGGTTTTTAGATGGGAAATCTGGTTTGGTTTCGTTCTTTTGGTTTTGAATCGTGGTTTTCACGTGGCTGATTACGGTAATTGCGTTTTTAGGCTGAAATGATTGTTAATGAGTTGTTAAAATTGACAAAAAAAGTAGAAAATATGCCCTAAAGCCAAACATTTCCACCAAATTTCATACGATAATCAAGCCTCACCTGGATCATTCCTCTCGAACCACGTCACGTCAATGAATAGCGGATTTGCGCTGCCCAAATATAGGACTGTTTCTACGAACTTCTCGATCTCTTCCCACATTTTGAATTTATCCTTGCCCGAGGGTGGTGGAGCATACTCCAAAGAAAAGAATGCTTCGCGAGATTCAACGCGTTTGTTGACTTGTCGTGCTAGGGCCATCTGAAATCGAGAACGTTAGCTTTCGGTTTTTTATTTGAAATTTTACACGCATTGAAGTAAAACGCGAGAATCAATTTCGAATATAATGAGGAAACACGGCCTGCGGGATCTTTCATGGAAAGGGTAACAGCTAAGTTTGTATATGGGCCAATAGTATCGATGTCATATTAGCTAGAGGTTCTTCTGAACAGGTAGACAGGTGTGCGCAAACGCGCGCAATATTTGCTTCCGAATTCCCAAACCCAAGTAACGCCTAGGGATGCTGCCTAAGGAAAGATTTCATATAATAATCATTTGGAAATATAATGAAAAGGCAAGTCTTGACTTAATCTTGAGAAAAATTTTGGTAACAGATAAATTGGTCATTGGCCGATGAAAAACTGACTAGAAAGGAAATGAGAATCTTGATTTGTTAAGATAAGTCGGAGAATTATGGAATGTTAGATCAATATTGTATTTTTCGGGCTTTTGGCACCGAAACAAGACTAAAAATGGCACTCATGACTGATGACCCATTTTGTGCCTGAGGCGGTATAGGATGCCGACCGAGTTTAAGAGAAGTAGGTCCAAACAGCCCACTCGATCTTGGATAACCTAGACGGGTGACTAACCACTACCTCAATACTATGCCTCGTTATTGTAAATTTGGCTTGCACTTTTGTGCCTCTAAATTTTGCCTAAGTGCTTGTATGTTTTTATGTTTGACGCCTCAGAAGCTGAATAAGTGTTTGAAATTTGGATGTTCGATGGATATAATTTAGATATGATCCCGAGCTTTTTTACATTCATTTTGTGTTTGTTGACTTTTGAATATATTGCGTGGTCCAAAATTTTTAAAAGTAACATCGTCTGATCGAGGCTTGTATTGTGTGAGAGGAGTGGATTTTGAGCAGGTGAAAAGGTTATATGACTTATGTGAAGAGATATGGCTAGACTAGGATTAGACTGAAAAGAGATCCTGAATAACAGTAAGTTGTCAAAGATAAGGTAAGAGAGTGCATTTTTAAGGCTAAGATTCTGAAATGAGATCCTAAACAAGAATAAGTGCTAATCCGATTATTTTAAATTTTTATGATTTATACCCTATAATTTGACTATGATTAGACTTGAATCATTTCAAATCACTCTCAAAACTCAATGAGACATGAGAAAAGTTTCTCAGACTATGATATGACTTATTTTTCTCAACAAAGCCATTGTTTAAAATTCTACAACCAAGGATTTCGCCTATTCCCTGTCAATCATTTCTACGGGCTACGCCTTCCCTATTCTCCAAAATGAGATATTCCCTTCATTCGACGGTCTATTCTTGTACTGCAGAGGAATTTAGCTTTTGTTTGTGTTTTTGTCACAAAACAGTTTCTTTCCATTTATTTCGAAACGTTTCTATTACGTCGCGGAAAACAGTGCGAAAACAGATCTATTTAGGATCAGAAAAATACCGTTTGGGGTAGGTTGGGGGTAATTAGGTATCTTAGTTTGCTCTGGTAATCTAACCTACGAGACTAACGCTATGTTTCCACGAAAAAGTACCCATTTTACCTCAAAGCCGAACTTATATTTTTACCGTTCTTTTAGTGCTACTTAGAATTTTATGATCTTTTGATCAGAATTTTGGAAGTTTATGAAATTTAGAATAGATTTCTCTCAATTTTACCGTTATCTCTCAAAGATACCGTAAATGCATTTTGTCCTTCTTCTTATTTTTCATGCAATTTAAGGTGCTCTCGCGCCTTACAGTGGAAGATCCCCTCTTCTGTTCTCATCAAAAACGTCCTTCAAAACAATATCAAAGCCAGCGTTTTCAGCGTTTCATTCATTCTACTTTGGGGAACCTCCACTGGCGAATCGGACATTGTTCGCCGCCGTTTTATTCGGTTCGCGCAGGCCCGCCCCTTCTATGGTGTTGGTGTGGAAACCTGTCACAATATCAACAATTTGCCCCCAGAGATCATTATCGGAGCGACTCTAACTTGATCCCTTCGCACATTTCCCATATTAACACCCTTCGAGAGACTGTTCAGAGATCGGAGAAATAGAGGGAAAGTGGAAGCTAGACAGTGCGAGAGAGTATAATCTCTACGTCTTCTTCTGTCCTACACAAAGACATCAATACCTTGGGTATCTCTCACCATCGTTCTCATCTCATAATCGTTTTTGGTTAACGCTCCATAACGGTGAGAGGGTATTGTCTTTCTTTCTCTGATTCTCTCTTAGGATCATAGACTATCTCGCTATTCTATCACAATCTTTGCACTTATTCTTTTATGAATTTTAGAATGTGAAAGCCTAGAGGCGAGAGACAATGGAGAGAGTACTGTCTCTGCTTCTCTACCCCTCTCGGCCTCCCAGAGCGGAAAATTCCCCGAGACAATAAATTTGAAAGAGAAGATTCATCTTCTTTTGGACGATTCCTTCGAAGATGAATCTTTCTCGTTTTCGACGTTTCGGCCTCGAGCGGCCCGCTTGCATCATCCTGATTCAATCGCGCACTTTTCCAAAATGGTCAAAAGTTAACCCAAAGAAATGCCCTTTAGCCCTATTTATTATCTAAAAAGCCAAACAATTGCCGCGAGACTGTTTACGGTTTTCCACGTTGCCTTTTTCGGCTCGGAGATCGGATCTTGCCTCGTAAACACCGAATGTCCTTTTGATGGATAGGGCCAGCCCGGGCGTGCCAGTTATCTAACCGTTACCCCCTTAAAAATGTGTGCGGGCTTGGGAAGTCTCCGCATTGGAAAACAAACGATGGGAAACCGTTTCAGTTTTGGGCTTTTACGGTTTTGGGCTCTGACGATCTTTTGATTCGGCGAGTTGGGTAAAAAGTATTTATTTATATATTTCGTTTTATGTACTTTATTCCATAGGACCACCCAGCGGCTACGCCGCATGGCGGCGCCCATGATCATCCATGGGGGGGTAAAAGTGCCATTTTTGGCACGTTTTTGGCCATAATTTGAATTTCATGTGATCTGCACGGGATTTTTTTTGCAGATTCGTTCTTGGCATTGTCTGGGGAGCATTTTGACGTATCGTGCGTCCAGAAAGGAGCTGATCCCGAAAAGTTTTCTTTGTAGCGCAAAAAGTGCCATTTTTGGCACGTTTTTGGCCATAATTTGAATTTCATGTGATCTGCACGGGATTTTTTTTGCAGATTCGTTCTTAGAATTCTACGGGGAGCATTTTGACGTATCGTGCGTCCAGAAAGGAGCTGATCCCGAAAACTTTTCTTTGTAGCGCAAAAAGTGCCATTTTTGGCACGTTTTTGGCCATAATTTGAATTTCATGTGATCTGCACGGGATTTTTTTTGCAGATTCGTTCTTGGCATTGTCTGGGGAGCATTTTGACGTATCGTGCGTCCAGAAAGGAGCTGATCCCGAAAAGTTTTCTTTGTAGCGCAAAAAGTGCCATTTTTGGCACGTTTTTGGCCATAATTTGAATTTCATGTGATCTGCACGGGATTTTTTTTGCAGATTCGTTCTTAGAATTCTACGGGGAGCATTTTGACGTATCGTGCGTCCAGAAAGGAGCTGATCCCGAAAACTTTTCTTTGTAGCGCAAAAAGTGCCATTTTTGGCACGTTTTTGGCCATAATTTGAATTTCATGTGATCTGCACGGGATTTTTTTTGCAGATTCGTTCTTGGCATTGTCTGGGGAGCATTTTGACGTATCGTGCGTCCAGAAAGGAGCTGATCCCGAAAAATTTCCTTTGTAAAAACCCCCCAAAAGCTGAAAAAATGGCGTTTTCTCGCTTTTCGTGGCGGGACCACCCCAAATCTGACATTGATAACCCCCCCTAAAATCATGGGTTTTGGGGGGGTACTCGCGAGTTTGGGGTCCGGGACCCCCAAAAAGTGGGAGATTCTATTCGTGGGGGACAGAGCTTCACCAATCAACTTAGAGGGACCCGATTAGTTGCACTTTTCAGTCCATATCATGTGAATCAGGGAGTAAAAGGTCAGACTTGAAAGCAAGAATATCACTCTTTGAAAACGGCTTTCAAGGAAGAGAGATGGAATCCTAGGAATTTCAGGATAACTAATGAAGAAATGAGAAGCAAGGCTATGGAATATTTTGGATATTAGACAAATTTTGATTTGTCAGAGTTATTTCGATCAAAAATATGGATTTTTGCTATCCAGAAAATGGAGCAGTGATAAAATCGACAGCGAAGAGTCCAAAAGGGCTAATGTAGACCAAAAGTTTGGGCCATATATAGAAGCTTTTTATGCAAAGCAGACCACATTTTGAGCACCAAAGATGACTATTTTTAGAGCAATTTTATGCAAATTAGCAAAATTTGTGCTTTTTCTGACAAATCTCTGTCTGATTTGTTATCGAAATCGTCTCAAAGTACGAAGTCTGTTGGATTACAAACGCCAACGTTTTCCTATTTTGGAATGCAAATCCGAGCAAATGTTTTCGGATTCGTAAAAGTCCGTCTGGCCCCGTGGATTTCACTGAATTCGAATTCTGTTATTTTCGTAGACTTTGAATTCATTAAAACGAATAACGGACGGAGGCGAGCCACGAATTATAGCCGAAATTTGTTTGCGTGGCTTTGTTTTGAAGGAGAGAGAGATCAAAGTTCACAGATATGTCGGATGGTGGTGAATATTAAAATGGACTGCCATTTTTCAGTCTTTTGAAATCCTTAAAAAACATATAAAAGTTAAAAATTTTTAGTTTGTTTTTGAAGGTGGCCAAATTGCCGTAAAATTGGGCCCGGAACCAGGTAACAAAACTTCCTTGCTTTAGGCGACAGAATTAAAACTGAGCAAATTCGGAGCACGGAGAAAAATTCTAAACGCTTAAATATTTTGGTATCTCATAATTTCTTCTGTTTTGGAAAAATTTTAGATAGTGTCCTTAAGTGATAACCTGATTCCCGATTTTTGGAACAATTGCCGTCAGAAATTTTTTCTAGTAAGGATGTCGATTAGTATCTTTTCTTGTTTTGTACTTGAAAATATTGACTTCGTCTATCACATTTCTCATCAATTCCTGAAAAATCTCTATTTGATGCCCGTTTGAAATCTTATTGAGATAATATAATGGTTAAATTACTGACTAACCGGTCCTGACCCTATCTGGGAGTCCCAAATCGGGACTGCAAGCGCACCGTTTGCATCATCCTGATTTAATCGCGCACGTTTTCCTTTCACTTGTCAAAAGTTAACTCAAAGGAACGCCCTCTAGCTGCTTTATAAAAGGTCCTATCTTGACAATATTTCAGTTCTCGGAAATCGAGAGCAACTCAAAATCTGAACAAAAACGAAACAAAAATGAGTTTGAACGTTAAGAAAATTCAAATAAATATAAAAACTTCTTTCTTTTCAAAAAATTCGATTAACCGAGCAACAATGTGTCACCAAATAACTGTCATTACCCCCAGCTGATTCACCCCTGAACCTAATTTCTTTTGGATAAAATCGCCCAAGGGTCAATCACATTGATCCATATCTTGCAACAGCTCTGCTTGGGTTTAACGTTCAAATTTTTCAAATAACGTTCATTGAGAAACTTCGAGAACAATCAATCACCTTCTAGAAAGCACTTCCGATACATTACCTTTATCTTAATCCAGGATCCTAATTCTCTTCCAACAAATCTTCGCATATCCAAACTCATAATTTATCTTACTTAATCCAATGCCTTTGTTCTCGAAATCATTACCAATAGGCATGCCCACATTTCCATTGCACTAAAGATCGAAAGAGATCAACTATATAAGGAGATCCAATCATGGAATATGAATATTCAGAGCTTTAGCAATCGCCATTTAGGGGAATTGGTTCTCGATTTCGATGTTTCGCGATAATCCCGAATTCTAGAATGAGAATAAAATTTGTCCAATTTCAGGAAACATTAACTGTGCTACAATAATGCCGGCTGATTCCGGAAAAGTTCTTTCTTCCATTCTCGGCTTCAGCCGAATGGGCCCAAACCGAGAGCTCAAAAAGCGAGTTGAGGCATTCTGGAAAGAGGCCGCTGGCACGAACGCTCCCGACTATGCCGCTTTCGAGAATGACATCAAGGATTTGCAAGTTCAGCGATGGAAAGCGCTGCAGGTGAGATTTCTATTTTTCTAGAAAAATCCAAAAAATCCACTTTTCTGCCATTTTCCGGCTTTCAGAAACAAATAAAACATGAATAATTTTCAGGCGACGGGCCTGGACCTGATCCCGAGCGGAGACTATGCACTTTACGATCACGTGCTCGACACCGCTTTTCTGTTCAATGTGATTCCTCAAAAGTACCAAAATCTTGAGAAGACGCCCTCTGTGCGCACTTATTTTGCCATGGGCCGAGGTCTGCAAGAGAAAAGCGGAGTCGACGTGCCAGCTCTGCCAATGAAGAAATGGTTCGACACCAACTGTAAGTTTTGACCTTTTGAGTTGTCGAAAGCGAGAATTTTGGATAAAAATAAGGAAAAATTTTTGTGAAAATTATGAGTGACATTTTCGATGAGAAATGAATGAAACAAGCTTTAATTTCAAGGAAAGAATGAACGAGGTAGATTCCAGAAGAGTAGATTATAGTGCCATAAAACATTGAAAAATATGCGAAACTAAATGGATATGAGTAATAAAGTAAAGTGCAATGCCTAAAGTACGAAAAATGTTGAAACTAAAAGAAACAACCTTGCTAGAGAAATCGATACTATACACTAAAGAGCACACATGTGAGAAAAGTGAGAGAAAGGGACACTCTCGGATATGTCCGAGAGTGACCAGATGAAGGGAGGTCATTCGAGGACACACAAACTGAAAGAGGCCGCACTCGGGGCATGCACACATAGGCTCGGAGTTAATAGCCAGCTGCCTTCCGTATAAGGAAAGAGTAAAGCGGAGTTGCATTATTTCATGTGATCAGAATGGGCATAGTTAGTGATCAGAAAACCCTCTCAGTAATATTATTATAACGGTAAAATAATATCCGTTGATTCCCATAAGGATATCAAAACTGGATTCAGATTCTGTTTTTGAACAGTTTTGTAAGAGAAAATAACAAATCGTAATGTTGCTATTAGAAATAAAGTACATCGAAAAGCAAAGTGCCGAAAAAGTTCCCTGTCAGCGTTTGCGCACAAATGTTTTGAAATGAAACAGTTTGAGAGCAAAAAGTCAGCTTACACAACAACAATCAAAGGAGCGCAACAGTGAAGTAAAGAGAGATGTGTATTACTTTTACGTAAGCGGTATAACTTTTCAATATGAGTCATCCGTTGAAGAGAAAAGTGCATTTCGTAATTAACAAATTTGATTTTAAAAATGAAGAAAAGAAAATGGAAAAGCAATACGAAGTTTTCTTAGCAAATAGCGAAACTCTAAATTAGCACTTCAAAAAGTTTAAAGTACAAATTCGTTCTCAATCAAATCCAACTTTGGCACTTTCCAGACCATTACATCGTGCCAACCGTCGCCGCTGATCAAACATTCTCCGTCACCACCAACAAGCCACTCAATGACTTCAAGCTCGCCAAGAGCGCTCTCAACATTGTCACCAAGCCCGTTCTCGTCGGTCCAATCAGCTTCTTGCACATGAGTCATGTCCAGGGCGCTGAGAATTGCCACAAGGCCCAACTCAAGCACTTGGACGCACTCTTGGCCCAGTACACCAAAGTGGTCGCATCCTTGGCTGAGGCCGGAGCTCAATACATCCAGGTGGATGAGCCAATCTATGGACTGAGCTTCGAGAGCGATGAGGAGTCTGTGTTTTATCATGATGCCTTCAAGCGCTCCGCAGCCGCTATTCAACAGGTGAGATTGTTGGGATACGCGAACCATTTTTTGTAATGCTTTTAGAAAATATATATGCATTTATTTTGAAAATTTCCAGCATGGAAGTACAAATTTTAAGTGCATCCATGCACTTGGTTACAAAACTTTTTGGTTGCACTTTTCTGTTATTAATGAATTTGAGAAATTCGTTTTTGTGTAAATTATTTCCTGAATGAATTTAATTTTTTCTATACCTTTCTCCGTACTTTCAACTTTACACATAAATTTGGATGAAATGCCAGGGAATGGGAAAGTGGCGCGAAATATCGGGATTTGAAATCGAATAAAGTTTCTTACTGGCGTCCTTTTCAAATATAGTGAGGCTCTTTTCAAGTAGAAATCCTCCATTTGTAGGGAATTGGGAATCAGACATCGGAAAGTTCTACATAAAAACGGTACTAATATGAAATCGGAATTTAGCCTTACCTTACTTTTGAGTTAACATATTTATAATTTTTATCTCTCTAGTAATGTAAAATTCATTAAATTGGTGACCTTTTCAGGCCGCTGGCAACGCTCACGTCATCTTCACGACCTTTTTCAATGGCATCGTTTCCTCCGGCAACTTGCCCATCGTTCGCAACCTTCCAGCCAACTCAGGTAACTTAACATTGCCACTGAACATTTCTCATGTGAACTTTCACTTCAGGTATCCACATTGACTTGGTCCGCGCACCCGAGCAGCTCGAGCCTGTGCTCGAAGCATTGCCCCCACACGCTCTCGTCTCGCTCGGTCTGGTCGACGGCCGCAACATTTGGCTGACTCCTTTGCAACAAGCCTCGGATACGGCGCGAAAAGTTGTTCAAAAGTTGGGCGCTTCTCGCGTTATAGTGAGCACGTCGTGCAGTCTTTTGCACGTTCCGTTCTCGACTCAAGGCGAGAAATTGGGCGTTAAGAAGGGCATTGATGCCGCCAAGGTGTTGAATTGGCTGGCCTTTGGTATCCAGAAAATTGAACAGGTAAGCGAAGACTTTCAAGATTCAGGTATATTTGAACTGAATTGTGTAAAAATTTTGGCAAAGCTTCATAATGGATCGCAAATAAAAAAATTCAAAAGCCGAAAGCAAATTATTAGCCAATTTCGTCATAATTTACCTGGAAAAGTTTTTCCATTTATATTACGTAACTGAAAAAACGTATATGTTTTTGTTCAGGTCGTCGTTGTCGCCAAGGCCGTTAGCAGTGCTGAGCCGGCTGCGGATGTTAAGTCCGCCATTGAGCGCAACAATCAACTCTTGAAGGATCACTCGGTCTCAACAATTATTCACAACCAGGCTGTCAAGCAGGTAATTTTTATCGTGACATTTTTGGAGAACGCTAATAATTTTGAAAGACGACAATTGACCATATTTGGATAGAGAAAAGGATATACATTGCTACTGTGGTTGAACTTTTAACCAAATTAGGATCATCATTTTATTAAAGAGATAGCGCACATAATGGAACATTCGGAATCACACGACGTTTTCTCTGATGTCTAGCAAAACTACCTTCAGAATTTCAACCCAAATTACGTTATTTCAAAATTTCGCAGCTTAATTTTCAAGTTTAAATGAAACCTAAACATTCAAATTAAGCGCGTGTCCAAAATCGGAACCGACGGAGTCGACAAATATTATCGCCAGACTCAGTTCGTCAAGCGCAACGAAGCGCAGCAAGCTCGCCTCAAGCTGCCACTCATCCCGACCTCCACCATCGGATCGTTCCCTCAGACCGCCGAAGTGCGATCCGTTCGATTGAGCTACAAGCAAGGTAAAATCTCCCAAAAGGAATATATGGACTTCATCAAAGCCGAGACTGAGCGCTGCATTAGAATCCAGGAGGAGATTGGACTCGATATTTTGGTGAGTTTTTGGTTTTGGAATTATTAATTTAAAAAATTGTTGGTAAAATATTTCAAAATGACAAACTTGAACAAAGAATGTCTGGTCTGAAAAACATTTCACATTCCCAAAATTTCTCATTGAGGGTCAAATTTCAGGTGCACGGTGAATTCGAGCGCAATGACATGGTGGAATTCTTCGGAGATTACCTGAACGGATATTTGGTCACCTCAAACGGTTGGGTTCAGTCCTATGGATCTCGATGTGTCAAGCCTCCGGTGCTTTTCGGAGACATCGAGCGAATCAGCCCAATGACCGTCGATATGATCACCTTTGCGCAGTCGCTCTCCAGCCGACCCCTCAAGGGGATGTTGACTGGACCAACGACCATCCTGAAGGTATTTTATGCAAATATGGATTTTCTAAATGTAACATTTTAGTGGAGCTTCGTCCGAAACGACCAATCTTTGCGCGACACAGTGTTGCAATTGGCTCTCGCCATCAGAGATGAGGTGGCCGATTTGGACAAGGCGGGCATCAAAGTCATCCAGGTGAATCATTTCTTCTTAATGACATTCATAATGACATTCTTCTTCAGGTTGACGAGCCAGGATTCCGAGAGGGTCTTCCATTGGACAAGGCTCAGCATAACGACTACTTAACTACCACTGTGCAGGCTTTCAAGGTAAGATTAAGCTCTGTTTGGTATTTAATTTCAACGCGAAACCTTAGAGTAATTTTGTTGTTTTTAAGATATAAAATTTTTTTGAGGTGCAGAATATGATTTATAGCGAAATAGAGACAATGTTACTACGATATCTTGTTACTGTGTTAGTAAGTTATCTAGTAAGCTGTAAGTACCTGCCTTTCCTAGCCAAATAAAAGCGTTACTAACCAAATTCGAATATATGTCAATGATTTCATAAAAATTCTAACAATGTTCAGAATAGAATATCCTTTAACATACTAGACTGTTTTTGAATTGGTTGGATGGAAGATTTGAGAGAAATAGATATAAAGATATCTAATAGGCGAGGCATGATCTAAAGTAGTGCCGATTTGCGTTGCAATTCAATACCGAACAGTGTTAATTTGCCTCGATTTGGTTATTTATTGACAAAACTATTCCAGATATCCACTGGCTCCGTCCAAGACTCGACCCAAATCCAATCCCACATGTGCTATTCCGACTTCGGCGACATTTACACGCACATCGCCGAATTGGACGCCGATGTTTTGTGCATCGAATGCTCCCGATCCGATCTCGACCTGCTCGAGTGCTTTGACCGTTTCGGATATCCGTTGAACATCGGACCAGGACTCTACGACATTCACTCTCCAAGAGTGCCAGGGCACCAAGAACTTAAGGATCGTCTGTTGCAAATGATTAAGTATATCCCGGCTAGCCGATTCTATGCCAATCCCGATTGTGGTTTGAAGACCCGAGCTTGGCCAGAGACCAAAGCGGCTCTTCAGGTGTGTACTTTTAACTACTTTTATTATTAGATTGCTTTTTCTAAATAACTTAGCGGATTCTGTACAGCTCAAATAAGGAAAACGTGCATATTTTCTGTGTTTTTCCGGAAAATTAATTGATACGTGGATGTAAATGTTCCTGTAAATCTGATGATTTTTTATTTCAGGTGATGGTTGACGTGGTGCGCGAAATCCGCAAAGAACTCGCTGCAAAGGGCACTGCCTAATCATTCCTGTTTCTTCAAAACAAAATATCATATCCATTTTTGCTTTCTTAAATTTGTTTGTTTAGGAAATATATCAGTTTGAGAAATGACAAAGTTTTTAATGTTTATTTATTGAACCAAAAGTATTTATTTGGTAGTCTTATTTATTGCAAAATTAATTTATAGATTTTATTGATACAAATAAATAATGTTGACTAATATCGCATATGTTTTCTACACAAAATATTCGTCGCTTCCGAGAAACATTAACCGATTTGCATTCCAATTTTTCCCGTTTCGGTGAGTTTTGTCAAACTTTGTTATTTTGGTTCATGATCTCTAAGAATTTGTCATAAACAATGTCATAAACCTTAAAACATTCCAGGTTGGTAGAAAAGTTAGAATAAAACCATATTATTATTTCGGCGTATAATTAATCTACGATCTCGTATCTTAAGTATGATCTTTAGATTTTCTTTAAAAACAAACTTTCGTTCAACAAAATTCGCTTTTACTTTCGCATTACTATTGGATTTACTGTTGAGTGAGTCCTGAAAACCCATCAAAAGATGGGTCTAGATTTTTTAGATATTTTCCAGAATTTTCAACAACTTTGAATATGATTTGAATTATGACTAATGAAAATGATTCATCTTTTAACGAGTTGCTGTGATTATTAGTAACAGAAAAGCGGTAGTTGATTTACCAATATAAAAATTTGACAGAAATTCTTTACAAATTTGTATTAAGTGAAGAAAATAAAAATCTCATTTTTTATAAATCAAATTTTATTGCTCTGATAAACACTCGACTAAAGATAATTTAAAACGCAAAAGTCACCGAAACATTTTTACATTTTGGACTACACATCAAATAATATTGATAAATAAAGTCAATATTTAGTGCCAAATAATAACAGTACATTTCTTTTGTTGCTTCTCATTCTTTACTTGTCCCATGGAAATAAGTCAAATGTCCTTTCTTGAAATATGGGGAATCTCACACAAGTCGGGACCACAGGGCACGCCGGGAATGGGCACAAACTTCTCGGAACACAACGGTGAAAGCGGGGACATCGGTAGTTGTCGCAGACTGAAAATTGGTACGACAATGGACAGATATAAAAAGCAACAAAGCCTACCGTTCACACAGATGCCCCTTTGAGGACACGGAGGAACGAAGCACGGATACGTCACTGCTCTGCAGTATGTCCCAAACGGGCAGAATGTGTATCGGCACGCTGAAAATTTTGGATCTAAATGTAACATCGAGATTGATTAAACCAACGGTTCATTGGCATGGGCAGCGATCTTGGACATTGCGCCCGGGGGATGCATATTCCTTGTCGGTCTTCCACAAATCCAGGAGCGCATTGGCATCTTGGTGGTTTGCATTCGCGGGTGCAAATCGGATTGGGATTTTCACAAGTGCGATCACAGGTGGAACAGTTGTAGAAGCGCTCATTAGGACCGCAGGTGGCTGAAATAATATAGCGGTTTCCAAACAAAAATAAAGAAGAAATTTGGTTAGGTTGATTCAAAATTGGTCTCAAGTCTAGGATATATAATATTTTTTGTTTCCAAAGTCGATACACTCGGACAAACGGTGAAACAGCTCGACCCTAATTTCGCTTTTATTCTGTTCGTTTTCAAGAATTTTCTAGAAGGATCTAATAAAGAACCCACTATTAGTTGAATTGTTGCATTGGCTCAACAAAACGCACTCATCGTCGTCATTGCGCACAAATCCGGAAGCACACTGACAGACATTTAGAATGCAGTCAGCGGTACACATTTCGGGATTCGGATTTTCGCAAGTGGGCTCACAAGATGAGCCGCACTTTCGAAATTGTTCGTTGGTATCACACTGAGGCGTTGTGGTCGACAATGGTTGCGACGAGGATGATTGGGGCAAGGTCGTGACTAAACGTTTGTGGATTCATTCTAGGATCAGCTTTTCATAGAATGCCATGTAAATCTGACCTTCATTGGTACTGGAGGGCGATTGGCTTGAGGATGACTGACTTGAAGTTGTTGCTAAAATTGAAAGTCTTATATAAAATACAGTCATTCATAGCAGCTGCGGTATGAATCCAGCCCAACAGATCCAATCCGGTGTCGGATTTAAGCCAGAGCCCGGAAGAGTGGTCACAATGCCTAGATTAGGCAAGACATCTGGGCCATATTATAATGCAACCCGACGCCGGATCTAGAACGTGACCCAAACTGTGTTGCCACGATACCTTATTCAGAAACGGAGCCGGATACTATATGACCATTAAGGAGCACATTGCTTGAGTTTGTATCGTGAAATTTGCTTTCAGAAAACGTTTTTCAAAATTAAAGCTTTGGACACAAAATTGATACAAAACCGCTTTTTCCACAATGCTCAGTGAAAACCTAACCTTCGGTACTGGTTGAAGGTGAGTCTGTTGAAGGTGCTCCGGTAGGAGTTGCGGCTAAAAGATATGCCTTTATCTTCAGGTAAAATCTTCAAGGATGTGTTTACCTTCCTGAGTTGAAACTGTTGAAGAGGGCTCAGGTGACGATGTGTCTAAATCCCATAAGTCATGGTTTCGTTCCTTAAAAAAATCATACCTTGTTGATCCGAAAAATTAGCGAGTAACAGGAGAACGACTCCAATTATTGACTAAAAAATTGATTTCTTTAAACGAAAATTACGGCGTACCCCAAATGACAACGGATGGCTAATTTTGGCAAAAATGGGCGAGAAAAAAGCAAAAACTACACTAATATTAGTGTAGCTGAGACATTTTGAATAAATTTTTCTAGCTCTCCCTAGCTAGTAAGTCGAAATTGGATGAAAATGCATTTTTCTAAATTCAACAAAGTGATTAAATTTTGCATTTCTATGTGAGCTTTATAAACAGATGATTTACTATAAAGTATTTATTTAAAATTATTCCATATAAAGTACTCACGATAGTGCGCATTGTTGCTGATTTGGGTTGATGATTTCTAAATCTAAAAATATAACATGGCAAATAATTTTGCAAATACAATCGAGGATATCGGCCAAACAATGGGAGTCTTAAAGTCTATTATGAACATCTTAAGTAATAGAAAATCATCAAAGTCTGTGGGGATAGTCCAATCCAAGGATAAATCACACCTGGAGATAAATAGCCATTTAAAGGTATGCATACTTGGAGTTTGATTCACAATTTTCCATCAAAATTCATCAACAAGAGGTGAAATTTATAACTGTTCATTGTTTTGAAAACATCACGTTTTCATGCTCGAGATGTTTGAGTGCTCGAGATTATCATAAACGGTACTATACGAAATCAAAATATTTACGCTGATGTACCACTTTCTGCAAAGTTTTATTATGTAAACTACAAATAAAGTACAGAAAATTGCACAAAACATATTTTCCGGAACATACACACGTATGATATTTGGCATTGGTGTTTAAAAAAGTGTTGTTGACGTTTCTCGCATCTGTCTCGGATTATACGCCGAAACGTTTAATTTGCATTTTGTGGCAAGTGTAAACCAAATATATTTGTGCTTTGGAAGTCGAACGCACACGTGAACTAACGCGATTCTAACCACGCGCCAGTAGCTTTACGAAATTTTTATAAGAGACTAAAACAAATCTCTTGATAAAATTAAACACTTTTTGAATTACTCATAAACATTGTTTGTCTCGCGACGAAAAGTAAAACATAAAAAGATAGCAATGTTTGAAATTATCTTTCTATCTGTTATTCCACTCGCGATTATTCTATTCGTCTTTTCTATTTTGTTATCCAACTCGCGCTTATATTTCACCTTTTCAATTTTATCTTATTAGTAATTCACACTCGTTTTGTTCTCCCCACAAAATTTCATCTTATTATTTTTTCACCATGTCGTAAAGGTCTGATTGACGAGCCCTAACTTTACGGCAAATCCCAAACATTGTCTCAGATTATGGGCGAAACAATGTTTGCATTTCACCCATAGAAAAATATTTGTTTAAAACAAACTCTTGCGTTTTATACGCTTCAATATTACGATGTTTTCCACATTTTCTGAAAAAAGAAAATTCCGCACACTTTAAATTGGGAAATACTTTATAAAAATTTGTTCCATTCCACAAGTTTCCAATCGTTTCTTCCAATCAGTGCCATTTTCGGCCTTTTTAAGTTTTCGATGGCTCATAAACGTGATTACTCGAGTCAATATTTAAATTGACTCGGGCCAATTCCGATCAACGTTGAGTTCGCAGAGAAGTGAGTTGAGAACGTTGAGTATTGCGTATGATTACAATTGTAGCAATTGCAAGTCATACATTAGTGCAGATCTGAACTTTTGTATAAAGTGCAAAACAAATAGTTTTGCCCTTTTATCGGAAATCGTAATTGTGGCAGTACTAAATTTCCTGTTCGGAACGCGACCGACTGTGCACTATTTCAGATCTGAGTTTGGTTTGCAGCAAAAATGTAGTCCCAATATAACATGCATTATTACTCATTATCTATCTATCTTTCCATTTATATTTATTTCATATACATTTCATAAAACCAAATTCAACAAAATGAGCACGAAACAAATAGTTTTCCTCTATATTCACGGATAAATATTGCACTATAAGTGCAAATTTGAAGTAATAAAATACACGAACAGAATGCGAATAAATATTTTGAAGCAGAGATTCTCGAATTGGAAGACCCGTTTTGTGTATCGCATTCTGACAATCCGCAGACCTTAATATGGGAAATTTTTTCAATTCACATTTGACAGCTTTTGGACTTTTAAGCGAGCAAAAGAAAGAAAGGAGAAAATCACTGTATATAGTTAAAATTCCTACATTTATATTAAAACAGTTTACCCTATGAAGCGTTTCCGTATTGTAGATTGCATTTGCCCGAAGCAAGTTGAGGAACCTGTCCAAAGGGCAACTTTGGATGCATCCTTTCACGGTCAAATGTTCATTCAAACCGCTTCGTCGATAGAATAACTAAATTTGTTTTTTTTGTCGAAACATTAAAGATGTTGAAAACTTTTTACATCATACCTCAACGAAGTAATCATCTCCAACTTCGTAAAGTTCCAATATCAAACAGCTGGCGTAAGGTACTTTAAAGCCATCCCATATGGCTTGCAATGAGTAGAGCAAAGCGATTAACGTACCATCGTGCTAAAATAGTGTTTCCTTCTTGTATTTATAGCATTTCAGACGTGATGGTCGTTGACAGAATAATAAAAATACAAACTTTTCGAAATAGCTAATGTCAAATTTGAACGCCCGAAAAGCACGTACGACCTACCAAAAATTTAGCAAAGAAACGCTCTCGAATTCTTATAGCCAAAACTGTGACCCACTCTCAAACAGGCTGACGAAATATCGTATAAAAAACAATATAAGAGAAGGTTATATGATATATCCCAGAACGTTGAATTATATTTCCATCACATTACTAAATTTTGTGACATTTCATGGATTCCTGAAGCTTTTTAATAATAACACTAAGTGTTTTAAAAAGCTACCGCTGAATAGAGCATCATTTTAGTCGGCGTCACTGACTCTCCTCTGGTCACGGCCTGCAATCGATCGAGCCAATCTCCGAGAAGAAGGCCACCTGTCAGGTACGACAAACTGGTCTCGTTGAATTCGGCGTTCCGTTCAATGTATCGCATTTCGACAATGATGTCGATGGTGGATTTGTGCGCATATTGGGGCCAGCGCTTGTGAACCCACTCCGGCTGGCTCAGGTTGTGGAACATCTGCAAACCGGTAATCTGGAATTTGTATTGAAACATACAATTGGGGCTCTGTTTTATTGGATAATGGTATAACGTAAGGAACGATTTTTATTTTACAAATAATATTTAAAAAAATATGTCAGTTTCGAAAAAAGTCGACGATAATTTCGGGGGAGGATTTCGGGGTTCCTCAGAGGAAACGCATCAAAGTGACATAACTAAGCCACTATATCGCTCCTTTATTCATAGAGTTCATGACCTTTGGAGGCAAAACAACCGACCTCTCTCTGGATATCCACGAGCTTCGTGATATTGCGCAGTCGCAATTTTTGTGGTTTATCCAAATTCTTCTGCACAATTGGCCGCAGAAATTCGACCAAATCGGCATACTTTGGCATCAATACCGCTTCCACAGCGTCTGCGGCTTTCTTTCTCAGTGCTTTGTAAGTGGGACAGTTGAACCCTGTGGGTTTGAGCATCTGAATGAGATAGCAATACATACAAGATACAATATATATACATAGAAGACACACACTATAAGAAAATGTGACATACCGGATCACCTTCACTTTCGCTGCCAGACGAATAGACCGGGATTGGCTGCCAATTTAAGTTCGCGTCAAAGTACTCGTGGTCTTGCTCCGGTGGGAAAAATCCGTTTAGAAATACCTGAGCCGCGACCAAAGCTCGGTCGTCTTGCGAGGATTTCACCATTATCTATTGAAAAAGGACATGTAGAAAAACATTGAAACAAAGAGCAGAGTGCACCTCATTGGGTTGATATTCCGAGGAGACGAAATGATCGGCATAGACTTCCCGAAAATAGCTCCCAAGTTCTCGCATCTGATTCATGCCCAAATTTGTCAACTGGCTCCATCCACGGGGCCAGTAGGATCCATCTGAAGGTAATATTTTACCTTTTTAAGCTCTTCAAAATATTTTGCGACCTTAGGAATTTTCTTTAAATTCCTCGTAGAAATAGAAGGTAAACTTTACCAGCGATCAATATTACTTGTAAAGGAAATTTTCGTAAAAATTTGCACTTCTTAAAAATGCGATCCAAAAATTTGAATTTAGCGCAAAAATTGCTGTAAAATGTATAACATTTTCATACAATTTAAATTGTCCCAAAGTAAAAAGGGCTTACCATATTTGTCACTTGAATAGGCCTTTTTCTTAGGCGCTCGATCACCGTGCCTCCAAATGGCCTGTACATATTTTAACTTTCGCCCTCCATTCGATCCGGGACCAACATGATGGCCTTCGGACTTTGCCAAGCCTGTTCTTTCATCCATTTCCGGTATCATTCTGGTATATTCTGGCACCATGCTGAACATCTCGCCAAGTTTTGAGTGTGCCATTAATAGAAATATTGTCGAATATATTTTATAGCCGCAGGAAAATTCTCGAATCCAAGTCCTCATTTCATTTGGCACTATTTTGAATAAAATCAAAAATCAAAGATCGGAGTTATATGCTAATTTTTTAAGTATTTTTTCTTACTAATTTACAATCCGAGATGTTTAGTTACAAGAAACAAAAGAAACGGCAGACAAAAGTTGTCTAGTGCGTAATATTTTTATAGTTTGCAATTCTAAAACAGCAACAATAACGATAATTTCTATAAATGTCCTCTGAGAATTGCTCTAGAATGTTCGTAATTGGTCGTTCGCTCATAAAAAATGCACAAGGACACTCTCGGCTGTTCAATGCCATGTTTCGGTGGACAGGCTCAAATTTCATACCTGAACTATATCACTATAATCTTGGCAAACACAAAGACGGCAGTCGATCTATAATAATAAAAAAAGTAATATGGAAACAGAAAAGAGCATATTCTATAACTTTCTATGCAAAAATTAGGTTAGAGCATATTATTTCAATGTTGTACTAATACACACCGTTGACATGATCATTACAGAGAGAATTCCAAACACAGAATTCCAAACTTCATTTTAACCGGTTTCAGAAGTAAGGTTTAATTTTTTTGCTAATATATAAGGAGTAAATTTTCAGCTCATTGTAAGCTTCGCTCTTGCATAAACAACTGGACGTTTTGTGACCCCTTGCAAATATTCAAATTTATGACATACCTCTACACAATCAATCGATGCCCCCAACGCCCACGTATGTATTGCCTAACTTTCATTTTCATATAATTTTATCGACACTGAAAACGGATTTGCATATGTCATTTGCGATTTGTTTGCTGCGTTCTATCGAAAACATGTCAGATAAATAAACAGGTATGTGTTCTCGACCATTTTGAATGTAAACAAAACTCAAAATTTGTGAAAATTTATATTTTCGATGCACTTTTCTATTTCAAATGTTCAAAGTTGCTTTATTGAAGGCTTCACTAGCCATAACTATAGCTGGATTCGTCGTGGCATTGATGGCACTGATCAGAGAAGAAGGCCGGATGCAGAGTACAAAAATAGCGGGCAGGTCCAAAGAGGTCACGGAAAATTTTACAAGTCGACATTCGAATATAACCAATCCGGAAATCGTTAATATCCTTGTCCGTTCAACATTTCAGCCATTGATTAAGAATTCGTCCGAGATTGAGGAAAATAATGATTTTGAGTCTTCGGAGGTAAGATTTGTTCTAAAATAAACTGGGTACTATCCGGATATCGGTGGACTTTTGTATGGAAAAGTTATAAAATATATTAATTTACTAAAAATCTTTAACGATATTAAATTTTATTAAAAATGATTGCTCTAATGCTTCCCAAGAATTTATCCGAAATTTCATATGCTATTCAAATTTATTTTAACAATTCGTGAAATTTTTCAAAAACAATACACTTTCTAAAAACCGTTTTGTTTTTTAGCTCGTTCATCCTGGAATTATTGAGTCTAATCCAGCGAAACGAATCGAAGCCCTGCTCCAATATCGCTCAACTCTACGTGAAAAGCCTAAACCCACCGAAAGACCTCCGAAGACAATGTCTGATTCACCGCATATTAAATGGCGCGAAATTGAATTAAAGTTTGCAAATATGTACTTGCAATATAAATTGGCTGTTGCTTCTCCGAAAACAAAAGAAAAGTGTCAATCTTCGAATTTGTTGGTCGTTGTCCTCACCAGGTTGGAATCTTTCAGTATTGCAAAAATGTAATCCAAACCATGGGCTCAATGATAATTGATCTTTGATCATTATTAAGTGGTAAATTTTGTATCAATTTGTCTTGAGGCCATCCTCCTTCAATCTTCGAGAAGCAATTCGCAACACATGGGCCAACAGTAATTCGAGCATGCCGCCTGGGGCATTACTTCGGTTCGCCATAGGCAGAGATATGCATCCGGAAAACTTCGAATATATCTTTTATGAACAGAAGCAGTATGACGATCTCATTGTGTACGACTATCCCGACCAATATGACCTTTTGCACGTGAAAATGCACGCGGTTTTGACGTGGCAACAGTTATTCTGCAATAATGTCAGGTAAGAATTTTTTAAATTGTTCCCATAACGATTGGATTCAGATTTTTGTTTCGCGTGGATGACGACACCGTCGCAGACTTGTCTCGTCTCCAATATTGGATAGACACAGAAATGGCTCCAATTCAAAAACTTCACCCAAAAGTTCTCTTTGGAATTGTCCGCTGGGATGACAGCAAAATACAGAGGTGCGTAATGGCAGAGTTATTATTTTCATTCCAGAATATCTTTGAAAAATAATTTTCTCATTTTATATCTAAAAATTTTCAGGGACAAAAATGATCGCTGGTATGTATCAAGAGAGGATTTTCCTGGAGATGTGTTTCCACCATACGTATTTGGACCATTTTACCTGATATCATCTGAAGGAGTCGCTGCAATGTTGAATCATACCTCAGAGGTTACTTTCATTTACTTGTCACATTGCAAAATAAGACTAAATTTGCCCAAATTTCATACAGAATCATTTATAAAATTAGCAAAGATTTCGTCAATTTTTGTTAACTCGGTCACATGATTTCTTGTCAGATATTTTTCCTGAGACCTGGGAGATAGTACCCTCAATATTCATAGGTAGCGAGATAGTTCCGAATTTTTACTTCAAGATTATCTCCCAAAGTAATCGATCGATTTTTTCAGGTGAAAGCCTTCTCCGTCGACGACGCCTTCTATACCGGCGTGCTTGCCGAAAAAGCCGGTGTGATCCGGGTCGACGTCGATTATCATTTTCGTCTGTTTACAAGGATCAAACTCCAGGAGAATTGTGACAACTCACCTGGAAGGCCACCTCAACCATTTCTAATAGCCGCCTGTTGTTATTATAACCCAAAAACTTTGGGCAAAGTTTATGACCATTTGAGAAATGTGCAATGTAAAAAAATGAATACATAATTTTCTGCAAATTATTCACAATTTTTAATGAAAATATATTTCTTCCAATGCGTTGTAATCACTGTTAATATTGACCACATCCTGGCCCATTCCCCTAAAGCTGGCATCCAACGACCCAACCCAAAGTCATTGGAATCATTTGTGTGATCGATCGGCGCTTTCGAAATATGTTTTGTTTTGCACACTAAAGTTCTCGTCAGAGTTGGTTCGGAGGAGAGAATGGACACCCCCGCATCCACGAATGTCTTCCACCAAGCCAGCCACGGTCAGCCTCACCGGCCAATTGTCCGGTGCGGCTGTTCGTGTGATTAAATCGATCCATTCTCTGGCTGACGTCTTTTTGGAGTGGGCCGACCGAAAGTGCCTCTAGCCACGAAGATATTGACTACACGTTTCAAAATGAGTCATCTTTTGGGTGAAATGCTAAAAATAGTTTCCACAGGCCAATTTGCGCTCAGTATTAAAAGCTGGCGTTCTAAATCGTTCTAGAAGCTTTTGAATCCTTATATATCTTTTTCGATGGCTATAAAATATTTTAGTGACCGAGAATCTTCCAGAATGAACTATTATACTAACTTTAGATACCAGGAGCGAATTGCCATAGGCGAAATTATTTTTTCACTTTGCTTTTAAGCTTTCAGATTTGTTAGTTCATAAGCCAATCGGTCAATAAAATCGCCCTTTAAACAAAGGTCTCGGGGCTTGGTCTCGGGATTTGGGCTCGAGGTCGTTTCGAACTTTGTTTTGCGATAGTGCAAGGCGGCTGTTAACTAAAATTTCTCCAAGGCAGACATTGCCCCATTTTCATTTCCACACAGAGAAATCATATCTTTTGGAATGGACCAAGTTCACTCCGCTGTGATTGAGAATGTGCAAGACGGCGGCGAGAGTAAAGCAGGATAGGTGGCGAAAATCAGGAAAGTCTTTGGATCATCGGATGTTAGAAGACAGCTGAGATTGCCAAACACTTGTGAGATAAAAGAACAAGCGAGAAAGTCATAGAGTTGAGAGAGAACAACCAAATAAAAATTAACTTCGTGATAAAATGTGGACAGAATGTTGTATACTTTTGAATGTTGTAAAATCATCTGCCAAAAAATTAATATGCATTTGACTTCGAGCTCAAGTTCAACCAAACTTTTATCCTGCCAGCTACATAAAAATGGTCAGAGAGAAATATACGGAGAAGGACACAAGCATAGTGAAGAGACAGACAGAGAAAAGGAAGCAGTCACTACTGGAAAACAACGGCAGCTGCTCCTTCTTGTGTCCGAAATAATGTGTCTGACTCTCCTTCCTGAAAGAGTGATTTGGATCCGGCTTGGCAGATCAGGCCACAATCTCATCACTGGATCTGGCGGATGTTAACTCCAGCCAATCCTTTATCCTGGCCCATTCCTTGGCCGCTATTTTGTTGTGGGCGGCCGTGAAAAATGATGAAAACATTTGTTTGCGCGGTCTGCTGCGCACTCACTCTTTAGAGTGTGTTCAAGGAAAGTGTGTGGAAAGGTGGCCACACATCACAGATGATCCGGTGTGAAGACTAGCTGAAATCCGGTAAAAAGCTGTTGATTTTGACACCGTTGAATATTTTTGTTTTTCATTTATTCCGACGGCAATTTGTCTGTATATCGAATTTTTGTTGTCTATAGTTTTGGAATGTTGCCATCTTAGTTCGCAAAAGTCAGTCGCTATGTCCTTTAAAAATTGCTCGAATCATAATGGGATAACGATTTGAAATCCGACACAAATAAATGCCCAAAAATCAAAGAGACCGCCTACATTTTTCCACCCATATGAGACTTTTGCAGTATCCCAACTACCGTATTCTCTATTGATATCGTATAAATCATATAATACGCTATTTAGCTATAACCAGGGCCCCAGTTTCATATGGGTAAATCAGGTAATTACCCGGGGGTCAGCTTTTGGAACAAGCACCCCTAAGAATGCTTCAAAAATAAATTCACAAAAAAACAAAAGGGTCCCCCCTTTTGTTTTTGAAAAGTACCGAGGGTTCAAAAAACCTGAAACTGGGGCACTGGCTATAACGTTTGAAACTTACGTTATAAATGAAAATATAAGTTAAGTACAGTTAAGTCATTAAATAAATTCAAACGATTCAAAACAGTTTGCATTAAATTTCTTCCATAAAAATGCGAAAAATAGTATTTTAACCAGAAAATGTTCTGCAAATGTTTTGTGTTTGGAAATGGTAAAAGTAAATGTTTATAGTTTAAAAGTAAATTTTTTAATAACAAAAATTAAAAGATTCGACTAAGCAGAAACGTTTTTCCGTCACTTTTGAAAAGTAGCCTTCATCTGAATCATTAGATCCTTTTCTGCGCTAAACGAGCTTGCTAAAGTGAACGTTATTGTTTGTGAAATTGCCCAATAAAATTTTTAGTTTGGGAAACAAAAAACTATAAGTTAGTAAAATCGATACTACCATTCGAGCAAGTGTCCCTATTTAGAGCCAATTTCATTCAACTCAAATCTGAGAAATGTTCGGCAGATATATTTTTGCAAGAAAGTTAATTGTACTTTATTATTTAGAAATCAAAAGAGTCGCGCATTCCATTGGACTCATCGAATTCATCAAATCTAACCTTCAAGTCTTATTCGGGTCATATTTCCTAAAATCTCGAACTTTTTATAATGGTAAGTAATATTTTTTACTTCTCACATATACTCTTTACTTTTTGAACTCTGTCAGCAATTTCCATTTTTTACTCAATTTTTAAACAAAACTTTCAGGCGTCTGGAGTGAAAGTGAGCTCTGAGTGCAAGTCGGCCTACGACGACCTCCACCAAAAGCATTTGAACGCTTACATTATCTTCCGTATATCCGACGACGACACCACCATTATCGTGGAAAAGAAGGGCGAAAAAGGCGCTCCCTATTCTGAATTCGTTGAGGTTGGGATAATTTTTTAAAATATTTGGCTTATGCATGAAATTTTGTCGTTATTTTCAAATGGGGAAGGCAAAATTAAAAACAAATTTAGCATAATTTAAATAAATAAAAACTATACTTTAAACATAAAAAATTGCACTTTTACAGGAAATCCGCAAAGTGGTCGGCGATGGCAAAGAGTGCAGATATGCAGCTGTGGATGTAGAGTGTACTGTGCAGCGCCAAGGCACCGACGGCGGTGCAAAGATATCCAAAATCATCTTTGTACAATAGTAAGTCTTTTTAGTTCAAACATTGACATGTTCTCATGTCCTACGGGAAAGTTTTCACCTCCAAAGTCGGTCTTTTTACTTTTTATGCGAGAGTAAAGAATATTTTACACTATGCAAAACTTTTTCGCCCCAAGTAATATAATATTTGAAAGTACTCGCCGAGAAAATTTTTAAAATCAAAGTGAAGTCCATCCAAAGTTAAAGGATCAAAGATCACATACACAAGAAACGAACTTTTAAATATCTTAATTGTCTGCGTTCAAATTTAAGGTGTATTATTTTGAAGTATTGACTTTAAAATTTGATCCTTAATTGATTCCAAAATTTGCCTTTCAGAAATGTTTGCACCAACAAGAAAACATTTTATATTAATAAAGTTTTGCACTTTACGTTATTCAATGGATGGCCTCCAAATAAGAGGTGAAGAGTCATACATTTTCATTCACTCACTTTTTCAGCTGCCCAGACGAGGCTCCCGTTCGCCGTCGTATGCTCTACGCCTCTTCGGTGCGTGCCCTGAAGGCAACTTTGGGTCTCGAAAGTCTCATGCAGGTCCAGGCCTCCGATTTGTCGGACATTGACGAGAAAGCGATCAAGAGCGAGCTGATGAGTCACCAGCGTTTGTGAGAATCCTTTGAAGAAAATTTCGTCGCGAGACAAAATGAATTGCCAGCTAAGCATTAATTGTGTCAATCCTCGTATTTAATCTCTAGTCAAACGCAATTTTATGAATTCGGTGCTCATTTTATGGGCTTTTCTTTTATTTATTTGTATGCAATTTGCGAATTGTCAAACTTCAAGCCAAGTGTGCCTTATGTGTTTATAAGCAAATAAATTGTGAACTTGAGTGTTTGTTGAAGTAGTATTGCTTTATTCTGGGGGAGTCAGATTTCGGTGATTTTGTCTCTTTTTTTCTCAGATTTTTTCTCAGATCTATTTACTTCTCGCCAACTGTAAACAATAATTATTGGATCAATTTGGCTCTAGTAAAAACAAAAAAGTCCCATTTGTATTTTGTCAGAGGAGACATCCGAATAGAAGTTAATTAAATTCGTAATTAACTAATAATTATGAAAGTAAACCGAAAATCAGGGCAAAAAATGGAATTTTCGGCGGTTTTTGACAAGGCACAGTGCTTGCGCGCCTCCGCTTACGGTTCACCGTAGCAACCATGCAGGTTTTCCTCCTTTTTCGCTTTAAATCGCTGTATTGCAACAATGAAAGTTTCGTGGAGGGACAAACTATCATATGAATGACCATTGGGAGTCGTACAAATAAAAATAAATTCGTAAACATAAAATTCGGCTCAGATGATTCGTTATTCATTTTGATCCCGACCGGTCCTCTTCCATAAAATAAAACAGCGCTTTAAGCTTCCCTTTGACTATAACGTTAACAAAAAACTGTATTGTTCTTTGTGGAACAAATTTATTCCACCATCATCTCGGCCTATTTCTCTAAATGGGAATTGCAATCGATTACACAAATATTTTTTGTGTTACATCAATAATTTCTAAAAAAAACTCCCCAAGTGCATATTTCGATCGAAAGTGCAATGTGTAATAAAATTGATAAGGCGTACATAAATTTCTCCAAAGAGTCATTTCTTTCACTTTCTGCCTTAACCTAAATTTCTTCTTTGAATGTTTCATTAAAATTCTTTCCTATTCGCCGTTATATTTCAATGCTCGGATTCAATTATATATTTTCTCGCGTTAAAAATTCTCGAATCCATATCAAGTAATCTTTTTAGAACGAATATTGATCAAATGGCTCAATCCGTGCGGCTCAACAGCGGATATGACATGCCAATCTTGGGTAAATAATTGACTCCTGTATTTCGACCTTTAGTCTTTCGCTAAACTTTTTTAGGTCTTGGCACCTGGCTGTCACAACCCGGAGAAGTGGAAAGTGTCTTGAACACTGCACTCTCCTATGGATATCGACTGTTAGACTGCGCGTACGAGTACGAAAATCAACGCGAAATTGGAGCGGCACTGAAAAAAGTATTCGCTGAGGGCAAAATAAAGGTAGCGTTTGAATTATTTCAAATTTGCGAGTTCAAACCTCACGATTTTAGAGAGAAGGTGTGTTCATAACGAGCAAAGTATGGAACACTTTTCATTCGTATGAATTGGCAAGGCGAAACGTGGATCTTATTCTGGAGGAATTCGGGATCGACTACGTGGATTTGTGCTTGAGTGAGTATTTTTGAACTTTAGCGCTAATATCGTCTGACATTTTAACCCTTCATTGCCTAGTGTATCCGATCGGATACGTTTTTGATTTGCTAGAGACTTCACAAAAAGAAAGAAACGAATGAGTGTTCATTATTCATATAAAGAGTATGTCTGTAAATTGATCACATAGAAAAGGGAATTAAACAATGGCAGACATCATGATTTTGATAAAGACAGCACACCAAAAGGAAAGCTAATGGTAATGCAGACATTCTGTCTTTTGTGTATGGCTTCGGCAATGAAGAGTTAAAATCAAAAATCTATAAGAAATATAAACAACAAAATTAGTTTGGGAACGTTGGTTTGTTTTAAGTCCACTGGCCCACTGGCTATCAAGAAGGTGGAGATCTCTTTCCCAAACAAGATGGGAAGATTTTGAACTCTGACGTGGATTATTTGGAAACTTGGAAGGCGCTGGAGTCGAAGGTGAGAGAGGGCAAAATTCGGTCGATTGGACTCTCCAATTTCAATGCCAAACAGATACAACGGGTCATTGACAACTGCGAGATCAGACCGGCTAATTTACAGGTAATGAGTTAGTTTACAGCAAATATAAGATGCTTAAATTTCTATTTAAGTATCATAACTAAGTACGTATACTGGACCAATTACATTTGGCAACACTGAACATCGCTCCCCTTTTCAGATAGAACTCCACCCTTATCTCCAAAACAAGGGTTTGGTTTCATACTGCAAATCCCAATCCATCACCGTGACAGCTTACTGCCCTCTGGGTAATCCGACAATGTCTTTTCGTAAGCCAGACGATCCTAACATTCTTCATGACGGGACCATTTCCCGGATCGCGAAAGACCATAATAAGGTGAGATTTTATAGCATAGTACTCTTATTAAAAGGCAACATATTCTCCGTTTGTAGACCAACGCTCAAGTCGTTTTGAAAGCGCTGGTGCAAATGGGAGTCGTACCTATCCCAAAGTCAGGTGAGTTTTGGCGCTAAACGCAAAAATGTTTGATTTCATGCGACCAATAATATGAGCTTTATTCTAAAATATAAATGTATATTTCCAAACATAAGATTTTCTAAACAACTTTTGAACTTTACACTCTCTGAACTGTATCGTTTATTTTCAGCAAACGAGAAGAGAATCAAAGAAAACTTCGATATTTGGGATTTTAACCTCTCAGAAGACGAACTCAAACAAATTGAGCAATTGGACCGTGGATTGCGCTTCCTGGACACTTCCAAACGGGACGGAGACCACCCACATTTTCCGTGGAAATAGAAAATGTTTGAGTAGTGTTTTAGATTTCTTAATTATTTTGGAATAAATTTTTAAGGTTCAAAGATTATCTGTTGCAATTTTGCAGCAAATTTATTTATTACAAATCAAAACAATTATGTGCAGCATTAAACGATATTATTACGATATTATTAAACAAAATTATTACGGCACTTATTAGGTATCATTTCTGATGCTATGAAAGGAATGTCGGCGACAAGACTGTGGCCATCAAAAATGTTTCTGTGAAAATCGCCGGCGACGCAAAAGACGGCGAAAGAACTGCACCGCCCAAAGTCATTGGAGATACAATATCGGGCGAGAGCGCTGAAATGCTTAGGGGTATTAAAGAAATCTATAGTCAAGGTTCAAATGACTTCATTTTTTCAAATTTGTCGCACACTTTGGCACACTTGGTTTCCATATAAATAAATATGACGTCATTTCTGAATTAACCCTTTTCTGAGGAACGACTGAGAGTTTGGCAAATTTTTCAAATACGATATCACTTACCGAGTGGACTCAGCACCAGCGGGGAAAGCACATAAGGATTGAGAATGTTTGGCGAAAGAAGCTGAAATAAAAGGATTTTGTAAACTAGATATATATTGCACTTTAAAAGGCTTACATAAGGGTTGAGTATGAAAGGCGTCAAGACGAACTAAAAGTGCATATGACGCATTAAAATTACCTTGGCTAAAAGTGAAGTAACTTACCGGACCAAGTATGAAAGGTCCAAACACGTAGGGACTGAAAATTTTGAATTTAACTTTAAGCTTTGCGCTTTAAACTGTCGCTATGAATGGTCAAGAGTTTTAACAGTTTGTCCTGATAAAAGGTCATTGGATAATCCATAATATAAGCTCAATATTTGTTTATAATAAATAAAAAACTCACCTCAAGATGAAAGGATCCGCCACTCCGGGCGATAAAACAAAGGGACTAAAAATGGTTGGATTGAGAATTGGAGGACTGAATATGAACGGCGACAATATCAAAGGACCTAAAAATTAGAAAAATGTGAAAAATCGCAAGCAACTCTTCAAGAATGTCCCTACCCAATACACCTGCGCCGAAAGTTGGCGCGAATTGAAAAGGTGACAATATTATTGGAGATAGCGTAGTAATCAAGGGGAACGGCGCTGTGAACTGATATGGTGCCAGAATAACGGAAGCTCGCTTTCGGCGAATGTGAAGCTCTTCTTTGGTTTTTAGAAACACTGTGGAATTTACCTGAAAAGTATAAGGTTTTAAAATTATAGCACTGTTATCTCGAGTGCTGTTATATCGAGTACCGCCACGTTCAGACTTACTGGCGCTGTGTCGTTATTAGCTATCCTTTCGATAGTGAGCCAAAGGGCAATCTGTTTTTCCTTATAAGTCATCATGTCGTACACTTCGAACGGCGACATATCGATCTCTGTGGTATTGGAGGCTCCTGAAACAATTTTTAATCACCACTACTATGCCAGAGGCAGTTCAGGTATGTTGGAAGCTTGTGTATATAAATGTGCAAAATTTCGAGCGAAACAAGTCACTTCCGAATTTAACTTTCCCAACCGCTTACCTTGATCATTCATTAATTTCTCGACTTGTTCTTTTCGTAAGAATGTATAGCCATCTTTTCGAATCTGTCGTTTTTGTCGAGAACAGAACGATCCCTCCAATGATTTAAAGGCTTTCATTATGCGCTCAGTAGCATCAAGCAGCGGTGTGCCAACTTCTGAAAGTTATAGGAATGTTGACATAATGTCTGATACAACAATGCAACAATAAGATCTTTAGGCCAGGAAAAATGTGAGTGTTGACATTTTTTCGTTGGTTTTACGAAATCTTCAAAGAGATTCTTCTTCTGCGATATTTAGATGCCTTTAGAAAGCACATACCTGGCTTCATAAAATTCAGCTCTTGTAATATTTCCAGCCCATTATCCACGTGTCCAGTCGTCCTGGTCACGTCCATAAGCCTAAACTTTTTTTCAATATCTTAGATTTTCATTTGTAAAATTTATAAGACCGCTAGACTCACATTGAAATGATGCTCTGTCTGTCCTTCTCGCTCATTCCCATGGAACTGAGAACCTAAATATTGACTTGACTAGTTTTTAGTCTTGACAGCCATACTTTAAACAATTGCAACATACTTCCGGCATCGGTGCTATATGGTTCGGATCCATTTTACTATACGACAATTTGTCTGTTTTCTTTCCATCACTGACATTGTACATTGCCAGGACAGTTGGCGAGAGAAAATTGTTGGTCGAGGATTCAGCCTTGTCCGGCATCAGAGGCTAAAATTTTAAAACTTTCTTTGCTACGAAAGTAACGGATTATGGGTTCTTTATTAGAAATACCATAAATCGTGGACTCAATGTCTTGTAGCTTCTCTCGGTTTTGTTCGGCCTTCCTGGAAGTCTGTCGATTAGTTGCAAAGCGGTCTGCATCATGCCCATTGGCGTCCGCTAAAAGAGAGATTGGTAAGCGTATCTCTCAACTTTTTTATAGATAACAATTTATAAAATAAGAAAAGTCACAAAAGTGTCTGTATGTAAAAGCACTGAATTTTCCGACTTGTTCGCTATGGAATTCGTACCTGAGAGCATGAGAAAACAAGGAGAGTGAATATTTCTGTGCATTTCTAATCTTCCATATATTTTTTGTTTTCGTAAACTCCGGAAAATTTTCTGCAAAAAACATCTCCAAAGAATATCAAAACGGTTCCAAAGGTATCTATGAGAGTACAATGTCCACTTCAAACGACTTACCCGTTCCTTCGGTGAAAGGGATGTCTCATCTCGATCCAACACAAGATCATACCTGAAAGAATTTCACTTTTACCTGACCATAATCTCCTATATCCTTACATTCTCCGTTCCCAAACCTTCGATCCAGGTAACTTTTTCCTTTCCTCCACAGCTTCGTTGGCGCGCATTAGCGCTTCATAAGTTCTCGACCAAGTCTTTTCGCGTTGCACTTTCTCACCTGTCCTCTTCGGTCCAGTCAATTCCAAAAGTAAATTTGAAAGCTAAAATGTCGCGAAATGTAAGTGCAATAGAAATTTTTTATTCATATAAAAATAAATACCCTGGAGACTACGCTTTTGTCGTGCCTGGCTGTGAGCTCGCCAAGTCGGTTTTGTGATTGGACCTGGAATTTTATTGCTCGTAATTATATTCCTGAGTATTATCTTGGAATTTAGCAATATTTTTGGCAGAATTTATAAAAAGTAAAATTTTTTCTTATACCAAAAGCAGTTACTTTATTTTGTGATTCTTCTGTTTTCCTATCCGATAAAAATCTGTTTCCGAACATGTCTGAAGGGTATCAAAAAACAACTGTAAAAATAATTGGTAGGTTTTCAAAAAACGGTTTCTCAAGAACGTCGATGTTTTTCTGGAAAGGTATAAGTTGTCTAAAACTTAACAAAACCATACCTTAACTCCACTTTTGCCATCATTCGAATTTTCCATCCAAGAAGGCAGAGCAAAAATGCTCTCGCTTTCACTTTCACCCGGATGATTTATGATATTTTCACCGAGTTCGCCAACAAAGCGTTTCTCTCGTCGTCTCCTCAGGCGAAATCCATATTTGTCTATTCTAGTTCGGGATTTAGAGCTCTGTCCGTCATTTTTTCTGGGCAACTTTTGAACTTCTTCTGGAATTTTATCAAAAACCGACGGAGCTTGGTCTTGTCTTCGGAGTGGTTTGCTGCCAGATAAGAAAGTTTGAAAGAAATGGCTCGGATGTTTTGGCTGTGGGGTAGAAGATGCCTCAGGCGAAGCTCTAAGTTGCATGCTTGGCGTAATAGTTGTTTGGTAGTTTAGTATGTCCAAAAATTTCCGCCTGCTAGAGATCTGAGGATCAAAGTTTGATTTACTATCTTTGGTGACAAATCTGTGCGGGCCGGGCAAAATTGGGGAATCTCTGTACATTTGCGGCTCCTGGATAATAGGAATTTGATGCGCAACTTTGTTGAATATTGGCTGCTCGATAGCAGGATTTGGCCTTTGCGAGTTTGTGACATGAGCGATAACGGAGTGCGGTGAGTTCCTGGAATTTGAATGAGTCATGATCAGAAAGGCGTATGCATAGTTTCTGGAACATGGCCAAACTTAACCATGTTTTGCCTTGCACCGAGTATCAAGCACATTCCTCCCCTAACGGAACTCACCTTTGCTCAAAAAAGTGCTTTGATTCGCCGCCCGTCGCATTTTCCCTTTCATCCAACACAACCTGCATCCCGCCAACCCACTGCACCACTGTTCCGTTTTCCGTTTTTATCGGCCCTTTCGGCTTTGGATCTTGAACAATGTCCATATTTGGCTCGCGGGCAGAATATTTGCTCAGTTTTTCGTTCAAATATCGTTTTCGGCTCTCGACTATACATTTCGCCGAATGGATTAAATCTCGCTTGTCGTCAATTTTGTCAAGGCAATTGGCCAATTTTCTTTGCTCATCTGAAAGATTTTCTATTGGTTTTAATTAAAATTGTTCAAAAGCCGTACTTTTGGACAATTTGCTGTAGAGTTGTTTGCCCAATTGGCCAATCACTGCCTGAAAAATGCGAATACTTGCAACTTTTTTAAGGAAAAATATTGTTTTGAAAGTTTTGGCATATTTTTGCAGGGTTCGAGAAAAAAATTTTAGGGTATGCATATATCATCAATCATACCCGTTTCACTATCACCATATGTAGTAGGGGCGTCATTACCACTTTCGGAATCACAAGTGACAAGCGAATCTTTCAAAAAGTTACCTTGATAGCCGTATAGTACCAATTGTCGTGCATATTTTTCACGGCGCCATAATTTTTCTCAGTGATGCGAATTTTATCGAATTTTTCGAACTGTTTCTCAGCAGTCTTGTCCATGGAAATTTTCGACTCTGAAATTGTTTTATTAAACATTCTAATTTCTACAGTCGCCGCTCGATATAACGTCACTCGATATAACGTCACCCCAGTGCCGCAGCTTGGGCATTTTTGAACCCCTGGTACTTTTCAAAAACAAAAGGGGGGACCCTTTTGTTTTTTTGTGAATTTATTTTTGAGGCATTCTTAGGGGTGCTTGTTCCAAAAGCTGACCCCGGGTAATTACCTGATTTACCAATATGAAGCTGCGGCCCTGCGTCACCCTCGATATAACGTCACTTTGGGCCGGTCCCCAGCGTGACGTTATATCGAGTGCCGACTGTACTTCGGATTTCCAGGCAATCTAGCCAACTGGGAGTTACCTGGATCTAAGTCTGATAACAGTTTTCTCTGGCTACAGCTAGGTTTAGTTTTAAACATTATTAAAAGAAACGTCTTCAATTATAAAAAATTACCAATGATATGGAACGCCTGAAGCAAGATTATCAGTGCCAGCAAATAACTGTACATCGCCTTGTATGTTAACTTTGCAATACCTCATATATAAAGAACAGGAATATGCCAAATGCGAATCAATAGCAAAACATAAAATACTGACGAGGATTGTCTTTCGAAATAAAAAACATTAAATGCGTTATTCAGGCGTATCAATCAGTATCGATCTAAACCATTTCAACGGATACACAAATTGAACTAATTTTTTAACTCAATTTGCATAAAACGACGAGAACAGATAAGGAACGCAATCAGTTATCCTTCACATGTCCATAGAAGGTAGTTAGAATACGTCGACTTACACTCCCAAAATTTAACCAAAACGTTCTTACAGGGTGGCCCAATTTTTTATGGCGTACTTGTTTTTCAGTTATCGATACATTTTTCCAATCAATGTTGAACTGATTTTTTCACACAATAAACTAGATACTTGGGCAATTTTTCTGACACCAAACACCATACCGTACCAAACAACCACCGTACCAGCTTTTTTAAAGTAAAAAAATGCATTTTTAGAAATAAAAATTTTTGGAAATAAAAATTTACATATTAATGATTTTTCGATTATTTCTTGAGCTATCTGCCGGAGTTTTTTTGCACATAGGGGATTTCGGATGCGCTGATTCCGAATCTGTAATCAGATTTTGGACGAAATTTGAAATTTCGGCGTATTTTTGGCATTCTGTAAAAACACTAGTTTTTGCCAAAAATGATGTTTTTTGTGCGATAAACTGATGGCAGATTTGAATCAGCGCAAAAAGTTGCCCCAGAAACGATATTTGCAGAAATATTTTCTTGAATTATCAAAAAATCAATTTTTTAGCATCTCGGTCTAAAAATGCCTCCCACTCCTGAGGCAGAAAAAGTACCACATCTCAATTTTTTGCTGTCAAAATAACAGCAAAGACAGAAAATATTGAATAATTTTTTAAATCTCTTCCTGGCCTCTGGATAAATTTAACGGTGTCTACCCTCACAAGTAGGACAGGGAAATAAAGGTGTTATCATAGTTAAATTCGTGCTGAATATAAAAAGACTAAAAACATCAGCAAGCTGTTCTGAAAAGATACTGTGAAATTGGGAATTATTAATGTGCAGAAAACAGAGCAAATCACATGAATATAATATCGGCACAATTAAACTCGATGACATATCATAAAACAAAACTTAGGTATCTAAAAGACTTTGAAAAGCTAGACTTGAAAACCAATCGCCTGCGGGAGTGACTCCTTGGATGCTTCTTGGTTCAAACTACGCTGCTTCAGTCTTTGCAAGACCATAAAGACGCCTCCCCGAAATGTTTACTCGAGAACAAATTTTGTTGCAAAGTGATCAAAATGAACGACCTGAGCCACTTCCTCTATCTATTATCTGCCTTCCTTTTACGACATCTTCTGACGTGCTCCTGGATAGTTGTCTGGAAATTGGGCTCTTTCTCGAAGTTTCAATCCGTCCATTTTTTGTCGTTTCTTTGGAAAAACGGTGAAAGTTGGGCGGAAAGATATAAAAATTCCCCATCATTACTCTTTTTCTTGACCGGCAGCCAAATCCCTATCTAACGGGATCAACATACCGATATTTGGTATTGACTGTCTTGATCTCAAGCCGAAATATCTGGAGGCGTAATGGTTTATTACCGTTATTAATTGCTCCCGCCGTAGTGCAGAGACGGCGGCGTTTTTATAAGTTTATTAAATCCATCGCTCGAGAAAGGAAAATTAAAAAAGAAATCCTTTCATTGATTAAACAAAGAGATATCCAAGTCTGATGTCATTCATATGTCAATACAAGTCCTTGACATTTTCAGCTAAAATTGACAACTTTTTTATGAACAGAATACCTGAAAATGGAGCAATTTTCAACTTTTGTCTACACCCAAATTCATATCGACGGCAATTTTGGGTTAGGATCGAAAATGGGTCTTGGTTTGGGTCATTTGATTGATAATGCAACATATCCGTAATTTGATTTATTTTCGAAATGCGGATCAGACAGTGATTCTTTGTCATTCATTTATTGACCTCCGAAGATCAATTTCCGATCTGTCTACTGTATTTTGCGCAACCCATCAATTTTTTACGGTCAATACCAGACAGTTCTCTTCAGTCGTTGCCTTATTGATATTTGACCTTTTAGTTTATGTTTAAAATGTAATAGTCAATTGAACTTATTGAATAGTCAAGAATGTTTACCACATTGCAAAAAAAACGAAGTCGTTTTTCTTCACAGTTTTCATTAAACCCCGGATGAAACTATTGGAAATATTTTTGGTAAACACTCTTCCAAAAGCGGTTTTAGCCTACTCGATGAGTACTGCGGCGTCAATAACCAAATTTGGTAGAGTTTTGTCGCTATTCTTTTCTAGAGAACGTTTGGACATTGTTTTTTGGGAGTTTCTAATTTGTCTTTCAATACCATTCATATCACCAGATCACAGAAAGGCTTTCTCTACAGTCTAACTAAATTTTGCGTTGAGCCGCAAATTGCAAACAATTTAGATTCTGCAAACAATTTCAGGTGAATTAAAAATTTCAAGAAATGGCTTCAACTGACATCAGACTTGCGCTCGGTGCTTTGAGATTACTGTAATCATACAACTATAAGCAGTTTACTGTGGAAGAGCAGACACTTCTCTAACAATATTGGAAGACTAAGTATCGGTGACACACACAGAACGGCTCGGTCTTAAGTCCCGGATATCTCTGACTTGTTTCACAAAAGTTGCATCAGGTTTTGGAATGCGGTCTACGGTCGATGGTTTGACGTGAACGCTGACCGTTGAGCCTTCCTTTTCGGACTTTTTGAGCATTTTTGAGTAAATTGTAGAGAGCATAAATATTTCAATGGCCGGCAAAACGACGTTATAGGCTCCAACGTATTCGCTGATCAGTGTGTCGAACATCTTAAAGTTCATAATATTGGGAAATTGCTGCGAAAAGTTAAAATTTCATACTGTGTAAAGTAAAAGTGCAATAAGCTGCGGGCAAAAGTTGAGAAAGAATTCCGTAGCGATTACGAGCACAGCCAGCCAGTTGAGCTAGAAATAAGATTAGTCTTAGTTCTACACTTAATACAATTTAGTTCTGCTCATCATATCACTTTAACTGAAGGTGTCTCTCTAGTGAATGTGATAGTAGTTAAACTTTATGTCATCACCTTAACTAAAGTGATACTGTTTTAGCAAAATGATAATGAAACGTTATATTGATATAGTTATCCAGTTGAGCTAGAAATAAGGTTAGTCTTATTTCGACAATTTATCACTACAATTTAGTTCTGCTCGTGAGACGAATATCACTTTAACTGAAGGTTTCTTTCTAGTTCAAGAGGTATTAGCTAAACTTTATATCACTTTAACTAAAGTGATTATACATTAGCTAGACTGTATTGAAACGTTATATTGATATAGTTACTACATTACTAAAATCATATGGCTACACTATTGCTATAAATTTTTCAACTTGCTTCTATGCGAAAATTGAGAATAATTATTTTTCAAATTATCACAAATTTCATATAAAAATGTTAGCTGTAAAATGACCTTTGTACTCGCATTATTATTTGAGCTGGAAACGTTAGGTGTATAGGCAGCTGTCATCGCTGAGTGCGCTCTTCTAATTTTCCACAGCTTTATAAGGAAGAATAGCCCAATGATGCAATTCAGAAATCCTCCAATCATCCGGGTAACAGTAAAAGTTTGTAAGCCCGTTTTCCGGAAGAGACACATATAGACTCGACAGGCTGAATATAACGTTACTCTATGTACCTCAAGCAAAAGAAAAATCGCACCTGTGATAGGCAAAAGTGGCAACTCTTGAAAAGCAGCGTACAAATTAAAGATCATGCATACTGTAATAATAAAAATACATAGAACGGCTAAAAATTTCTTCTGAATGTCCATATTCCTGAAAAATGTAATCGTAACGATTCTGTCGAGAGTCAGGAAGAACACAGCGATAGGTATGCCCACGTTGGCAACTAAGTTCAAGACGCCGACAAGGAAAAGACCAAAATTGTCTCCGAGGTAGTCTGAAACGTAATTTTGCTGAAACTTTATTATAGCGTTCAATGTTTCTGGATGTAGAAAAACATGGCCAATGTCGCAAAATTTAATTTGAAACGGTTAATGACTTTGCTGGCATAAACAACACACCTCCAGTTGGCTTCCACTCTGCCAAAACAATGACACTGAAAGGTATCACTGTGATGATTTCCAAGATCCAGCATATAAAATAAATGAGATATGGCACAGAAAAATTCGAGCTTGATTTCCCGTGAGAGGAAAATATTCGCCGAAGGATGCGATAAATCATGATCAAAGCCAGCAGGCTCAGCAAAATTGACGAGATCCGCGCAATCAACTCCACAAGATTTAGGTAGTCCATATAGAATAAAATCCAAGTATCAATAATGATTTTCTTGTTTTCCGAGTGCAGCGCCGATATTTTTACAGTAATCTTACTTTGAGTTTGAAAATCGCTGCCATTTGGGAAATGTATTTGAGCTTGGTAAAGTACGTGCGAAGGAAAATCAAATGAATTACTACAAATGCTCAAATAGTACATTAAATACAATACATTCACTTCAGGGAATCAACCAACAACTTCGTTAGCCACCTGTCGATAATCACATCAGACGTGTTAATTCGTAAAGAATAATGCCATTGCTAGGGAAACAAGCGTACTGTGTTCTTCAATAGTTCGGTCATATTTATTGCCTGCGTGATTTTATTATATTTACTCCGTGTAATGTCTAGAAGTTGGCATTGTTCGAATGGAAAAGAAGGGCGCCAACCAACTTTGTGGGTAAAGCCGCATGTTTGTAGATACATTCTTCTGTCCCATTCAGCTCTCCTCGATTCCGGAGTAGCTATACCAGATTAATGGTTAAATGTCAGTTATCTTCGAACACACATACCTTAAATTTCATCAAAAATACATTGTTAGATATCACAGAATTGATTCAAAGCAAACATTTTCAATATTGTGCAAAATTGTTGCTTTGAATCAATTTTGGGGTGACTCAAGCACCATCAGAAATGTTATCCGAAAACTGTTTGGAAGTCAAAATTGTGTCTTTCAAAATGTGTAAAGGATCAATTATTACATTTATGGATTAATTTGATACGTCATTAGCAAGTTTTCCAGTCATTTCTCAGATAATTGATATCATTACCGCGTTTCCAACTTCCATAATTTAACCTAATTTATTTACATTTGTAGTTTGTAATTGTCCAAAATGTATGCAAATGAAAGTAACTTTTTAAACTAAACACTAAACATTAATTGGATGGGAACAAAATTGGATTCGATTAAGAAACTAAAAACAAAGAAACAAATTGTGGAAATTAAAGGTCACAACACCTTCATGTGACGTTAGCAGAAACGACACAGGCCGTCACATAAACGATACGTTTAGGTCCTACGTATGAGTTTTGAAGAAATATATGGAAAATCGGACAAGCACAAAAGGTCAATGGGCGAAATTCCACCAACCGCAAGTTTTTTTTCTGGATATGCGTTGAATCGAATTGACCTCCGTAATTGACTGTTTTTATTGGTGGTCAATTGGCCAATGGTTAATTGTCCTGGTCCGAGCTGAATACATTGCCACCGCGGCTAAAAAGATGCATACATTCTGAATCAATCTTCGATAAATGACTTTGTCATTTTTCTCTGTTTTCCCAATAAAATTATTTCGGGATTTTGAAATTAATTTATCGGTGCGTATATTCTGCAAAATAATATTTTCTTAACACTGACATTTTAATATCCCAACCAGACTAATCTCACCGATCCTAAAATGCGGTTCAAATCGCCGCCTATCCTGGCGAACACATAACGAGTCTGTTTTGGACACTCAAACTGTAACCGCTTATTCATTTCATCTTTGGTATTTTGTCTCTGAACTGACACAATTTTTCAAGGACCGTTTCCTTGCAGCCATCACAGATCAGTTTATCAATTTCTACCCTCCAACGTTTACGTGCAATTCTCTCGTCGGAAACGCTATTTTTACTTAATGGGCGAACCCTTTCATATCAATGTCTATTTTTGAACATTTCCTTATTTGTCAAGAAATAAGACTACAAAAATCAATTAAACGTAACAGTCTGAAACAAATTTGCTGAACATTGCGAAAATTTTGCAAAAAAACTCGAAAAATCGTGAAAAAATGAAATTGGCAAAAGCTGAAGGATTGTTTCACATTAATAGTAAACCAAACCCACCAAGTAACCCTATGCCCTCTAGGCATATGCGAACTCAACTAATGAACTATCGGCAATTTTGAGCGCGAAATGCCGCTCATTATGAATATTGCGGAAAAAATATATAAGTAAATATATGCGGACTAATTTTTCATTGAAATTTGTCTCGTCTGGACCTCTCCCCGCTACCGGTTCTCTTCCCTCGCAATTCAATGTTCAATGGCCTATTGACTGGGCTTCCTATGTTTTGCGATGACGCATAGCATTTCAACATGTCTGTTAATCGATTGTTGCCAAGTTTTAGCTTCGTTAATTTTCCAGAAAATAACATGTAAACATTTTGTTTCATTTGCGTGAAAATTTATACAGAATTTCTACCTGCGATTTCATTTTTTGATAAGTTCAAATGTTTATTGAACACTTTATTCTTTGATATGTGAAACTTATACCGGTACTGTCTGCTCTTGGATTATGTGACACCTGAGTTCGGCCCTTGTGATGTCATATTACTAAGATTTGACTGTAGTCGTAACGTTTTATATTTTACGCAGGCTCACGTAAGCTTATATGAAAGCGTGTCGATATTTCCTCCCCGTTCTCGTACAATCGGGAATTCCCTTCTCCAGACAGTCCATTCCATAAGATAATTTATACCGTTGCAAAATCGTCTCCATTCTCTTCCCGATGTTTGAGCATTGACCTGCGTTTATAACAGATAACTTATAGATTTTATTTATCAAACAAGGAGCTAAAGCTTTTATCTACAAAAAACTTATCTTACAGAAATTCTCTCTTAAGTCCATAAATGCTATTAGAATCTCGACCACTCATATTTCGAGAATGGACTCAAAAATTTGAATAATTTCCTTGCTTATTTTGTTTACAGTGAATAGCGGTAACTAATGATCCTTTATAACTTTCAGAAGAAATGCCCGACGAAGACAGAATCCATATCATTGAGAATCCAATTTCGGACGAAGTTGAAGAAGATGCCGAAGAGGATGTCCAGGATGAGATCCAGGAGGACGCTGGTCCTCAGACTTACTGGCGTTCAATTTATATCGCCGCCGCACTTTCTTTCACGGGTTCTGCGCAATTTAGTCTATACTTTAGCTCTCTTTGGCCTTATTTACAAATGGTAAAAATTCGTTTCCAATCCCGTCATATATTCATGTTTCGAATTTCAGATCGACCGGTCCATAACGGAAAGCTTCTTCGGATACATAATCGCAATATACAGCGTTGGCCAAATATGCGCTTCTCCGGTTTTTGGGTACTTATCGAATCGAATGCGAAAGATAAGACCTTTGTTGTACGCGGGTCTAACCATGATGCTCATTGGAAATGCTTTGTATTTGTTGCTCGAAGTCTGCACTTTTCCAAAAAGATATTTGTTGCTAGTCGGCCGGTTGATCACTGGAATCGGATCAGGTAATTTTGTGTATGGATATGAAAGACTGCACAGTGTAACGTTTTGAAATCTTATAAAACGCGTACAAATTTACGTTTTCAGCTAACGTCATCCTTCTGCGCACTTATGCGTCGACGGCATCAGCGGAGAAGGACAGGACTAGGGCGATTGCCTTTGTCACCTGTGGACAAGCAATTGGGCTGACGAGTGGACCGGCTCTACAAGTAAGTATTTATGTAATTATTCATTTTATTAGAAACATGGTTAGGAATAAGTTTAAAGCCAATTTTGCTTTAAATTTTGTTATTCAAATAATGCGATACCAGTTTTGTAATATCTAAATGCTTTACCAGATCATAATGATACCTTTCTAAATATTGCTTTAGTAATAGCATTTTAATAAAAATAACGGGTCCTCAGATATGATAGTTTTTAGTAGTAATATATTGCTTTATAAAGATACCCTTTATAATAATAAGATACCCCTTGTAAAGATGACCCTTTTATTACTTTTTCTTTAGTATTCGCACTTTAATCAAAATAGTATTGGGATAATTAAATTAACAACGTTATAGGTACCATTATCATTGTGTTAAAACAATAGCTATTAGAAACAAACAACAGCGATTATTGGAACTATTATCCATCATGATCACTTTCCGAATGATTGATCTGAATTATAAATTTTGTGTAAACCAGCAAAACAGTACCCAATTAGATGGATTTTAAGTTTAGTTTAAACAAAGATTTGGCACTTATAAAAATGACATACAAAACATAACAATGCACTTTCAGCTTTTGTTCACCTCCTTCCTCTACCCCGGACCAACGCTCTTCGGCAACTTTCACCTGAATCTCTACACAGCTCCAGCATATTTGGCCTGCGCAATGAACATATTCGGCGCAGCGATGCTGTTTCAATTTTTCCAAGAGCACTATGCCGGCCTGGTCGAAGCAAAATCTGGAAGAGATGACGATGTAAGCTTAGCAAATAATGGAGTGTCTAATAGAAAAATACAGGAAAAATCTGGAAAAATTGAGAAATTTGCTGAGAAAGAGAGTAAAATGTGTAATAAATGTTCAAAAGTATATGAGAAAAATCTGGATACGACTAAAAAGTTAATACGACTAGATTCGCACCAGTGGCTTTTACAGGATTCAGTTTTGGAGGAGGTAATGTCCTGAATTCTTGAAAGTTCGAATGATTTACTTCATATTTTACCATTGGACTGACCTATTTTTCAATTATTTTACTTTTTAGAGAGTAAATTTGATCCACGCTGAGGAGCAGGAAGAAAATGCATCGCAGAGCTCGGCCACGATAATAAACCTCAGCACAAGATCTGAAGTAAATCTGCCTCCGTACGATGTGATGGCAGTTTTTGTGTGCTTACTCACAAGATTTACCTATATGTTCATCAACACAAATTTGGAAACGTAATATTTTCAATATTTGAAAACTTGCACAGGAACTATCAATGTTTTCGCATGAAGAGGATATCATTCTAAATAGTTCCATCACGATCTATCACAAAACAAACCTTGTCTATTTCCAGAATCGGCTCACCTTACTCGATGATGATGTTCGCCTGGACTGAGCCGAGGACTGTGTTTTACACGTCAGTTGCTCAAGGCATAATCGGACTTTTCACACTCGGGATATATATAATCTACATAACTTTGCGCCTGGAGCGATAGTAAATTTTGTAATAGATATCCTAAAATAATACGAAATTTATTTTCAGTCTGCGGCCTCGAGAAAGCGTAATCTACGCATTGTTCATTTTGCTCCTCTTTCACTTGATCACTTATTCTTGGCCTTTCATCCCCGGCCACGTGAAAATTCGACGTGAAGGTGAGTCTTATTTCTGTAAACCTTTTATATAACTTATATAAACCTTACTGGGAAAGGACAATTCGCGCAGTAAATAAAATTACCATTCTGCGTTATCCTAGATAGTTCTTCTGACACAAATTTTTGAATAACGTCTGGTATATCCCATAACCATTTTTGGCACAGTAGAAGATTTTTCACAATCTTTATGATTTTATTTATTTAATCTTTAGTGATTATTGAATGTAAACTACCCTGGTTCACTATAAAATGTAGATATTTTATGACCGTCTAGAACGTATTATAAAGCTCATGAACTTTGTAGAATGTAAATTACAGGAAAAATTATTCCTAATTGTGTAACCGTTTTACGATAATTTATGTGCCTGGAAAAATACCAATTTGAATACTAGCGAAAAATTTAGGCATAGGTTCTAGAACACTGAAAACGTAAATACTCCGGAACTCGAATTATAATTTGTTATCTCATTTTGCCATGCTTACATTTAAGGTTAAAATATTCCCAGCATTGTCATCAGTTTTCATCCTTTATAACTGTCTTCTTACTTTAGCCCAAGGCCAACACGTGGGCTGCGATCCCTCTAAATTCACGTGGTGTGAAACATTGACTCCAGTTAACGTTTGGCTCTACTACGCTACCTACGTTCTTGCGATGGGATTAGCGTTTCCCATTATAAATATCGCCAATACGACAATGTTCTCCGATATTTTGGGTCCGAGACGTCAAGGAACCGAGCAAGGAGTGCTGCAAATGGCCGGAGGCTCAGCTCGACTTTTGGGTCCGATTCTGATCAGGTAAGTTGCTTAGAGCATTTCTCATTCTCGAATGATGACTTCGATTTCAGTGCCCTTTACACAGCCTACGGCCCAACGATGGCCTGGAAGATGGAGATTTTCGCTATTGGGGCGACTCTCGCCCTACGACTCGGATACCACAAAAGAATGATACCTTTGTTGCAGAGATTGAACGGTTAATATCGAGAGTGCCATATTCTTCGATGGAATGCCAAGTAATGATTCTTATGAGCTTAATTCTAAATTATCCTTTCCTTAATTAATGATTATTCTTTCCTTAATTTTCTTGCTTAATTTTTCTCTTAATTCAATACGTGTTTATTACTTTCAATTGTGATACCTTTGTGTACTTTGTCACTAATTTGTTGTTTTTTTTTTGTTTCTAATAGAAACTTTTTGTTTTTGCTCACCTTTTAATAAATATGTCTTTCCCAATCCTTTGAAAATAAATATTTTACAGTAAAATGTAAAACTTATAATAAAATCCATAAATTTGGCACATAGGTGAATTTATTCGGAATATTGCCTCGAGTATACTTTCGAAGCTATTCCAACATTCCGAGCAGATAATAAAATAACAAATTTCTACTTCTAATAAAAATCGGATAAATTATCACAATTTCCGCGATTTCCTGAACGATAACTTTGCATAATACATTAAGCACTTAGGAGAGCTCTCTAAAAATTTCTAACAAGAATGGTCATTCCAAAATGCTATTGTCTCGGAAATTGCAAAAGCTCTTGTAACATTTTTTCGGCTGCAAGCAAATTTTCAATTTACATGTTGCTATTCGCATATTGCAACATTTTCTTTTGCAAATGAATCAAAGTGCATTTTCACACAAATCTGAATATTAATATTTTTATTAGTATAACATAATTAATATAACAATTGCCATTTCAAAGACAATCTCTAACGTCTAACATAGTAACAAAGATGATGCAGAGTGTACAACAAGTGCAATAGAACAATATAATAAATCTCGGAACTAGCCGAATTACTTTTTCATTCTCAACAACATTGCTAACTGTCAAAGTAATGTATAGAAAAGATTATGTCTGAATGCATTAATAATCAAGAACAACTGAATCACCGTAAGAATTGAAAGATTGAAACACGATTGGACACGTTTAATGCTCTCAATAAGGCGAAATTTGCGCTAATTCAAAAGGATGTAGAAAATTACACAAATTTTACATACAATACCAAGTTTTTATAAAATTTCTGGCTATATTTATGGATATAGTTTCTGGAATAAATAGAATCAGTGCTAAATATGGAAGAAAGAGATAACTGAGAAGTCCGGGCACTACATTGTTTAAAAAGTTGCGAAGTTCGCTGCGTGTGGTCCAATTTGGCAAAAGTGAAACAATGCAAATTTGGCAACACTTTACCAGACATATGGCAACATTCAAGTCTAATGTTGCGTTCTAAAAACTAGTGCGCGAAGTTCGACACAACGAAAGGAAAGAACAGGCTTAAGTGATATCCTGATTAGTGTGATTACAGATAAGAAGATAACAGCTCTTGTGCAAACTATGAGAAGGTAATAGTACATGGTACCATATATAGGCGCCCTTGGGTCCTTGACAATGAAACATTATTGAGAATGCTGCACGCTGACAAACTTGCCGGAAATTTGTCAGAATACAATTTCCCCAATTCCGTTACTCTCAAAATTCTTATGCCAAGGGCCCAAAGCTGCAGAATGCAATAAAATCTCACAAAACAAAGCAATTAATAAGATATCCTGGAACGAATCCTAAGTCGAAGCTGCTGGTCCGCCATCGCCGGTGGTCTCCATAGACAGGCAAGATGAGGAACTGCCTTCGCTGCTGTTTCGATAAGACATGTCGTTTAGCCTGATGTCCACGTCCAACGGGTGCCGGCATGATCTGTTCTCGGGCGTCGGAGGCGGCGATGTTATGTCGAGTGGAGAGGGAGACAGCGATTTGAACAGAGGTTGGGTGGCCAACCGGTCCGGCATGCATGATTCATCCGAGTCCATGGCTGCGGAGGTTTCTTCCTGAAATTATACGGTGAATCATAAGTTTAATGTCCCGTATCTGGGAAGTTTATCACTGATGTCTAATAGCAAAAATATTGAATTTCAGGAAGAATGACAAAATTTTTGGTTATTAAGTTTTAGTTCTATAATTTAGGATTATATAATTCAAATTACTCACCTGCAGGTACCTGAGACGGTTTGCTAGCTTCTCATTGAACAATTGCTTGTATCCAGGCGAGATGAGCTCCATCAGGTCGAACAGGGACTCATAATAGACCGTGAACAGTTCCATGCGAGTGAAATCACCTTGCATACCTGAAAATGGCGAGTTCATTTGAGAAAAGAATGTTTTATAGAAAACTTACAGTCTGTCCGTAGAGATGTGATTCGCCAGCCCTTGTTAGTCAGCTCCAGACAGTAGGGTTGGCCTAAAATTGTGGAAATTAGACTATGATTGCCGATATTTTCCTTGGTATAAAAATAGTACGTTTAGTTTATAACGGTAAATGCGAATCGTTAATAAGAAAGCAGAATATTTTGACTTTATAAAGGTTGTCAGTTATATTTTCATATTTTATTTATATCACTTCGGTTTCGTAATCCGTTCCAATCGTTTCGAATTTGCAAAAAGAGTAGAAATGTTTGCGGAAAAGAACGGCCGACCTTTACACTTTGTCACAAAAATAAAAGCACAATGTCCACTTCGTGTCGTCTCTTTTTACTTTCCCATTTCTCTGTTTCGAAAGCACAGGTCAATGTTCAAAGTGATTTGATTTTTCGTGGATAAAAGGTGTTTATACCGAAATTAATTGAAACCATGAAATAAAAAATATTTGTTTGACACATTCGATTCGATTTCAAACAAAATTATTCAAACATTTAACAAACAATTATCACATTTTAAACTTTTTGTCCATTTCGCAACAATGCTTACCTTCAAGAGTTGTGACATTGACGAAAATCAAGTCGCGAGTTCTCGGCAGCATCTCCGAGACGTGAATGTTTTGAACGGCAAAGGAGAGCTGATGGACGGCTGCGAGAGCCTCGAGCTCCAGTGACGAGCAGGATTCGCCGCGGCTGTGTGGTCCGGAGCCGAATGGTCCTCCTCCGCCATCGAATCGGCCGAAGCTCTCGAAGAAGTTGGATTGCAGGGATGCTGGCAACATTGAGAGTGGGAGCGATCTGAAAATGAAATATGTTACATTTTTGTACTTTTACAAAGTTTATCATTCAATATTTCGATACATTTGAAACGCGAAAATTTACAACTTTTTGGTCAAGAGTGGCTTAAGGATTTCGAGAGTAATTGCGTTGAGTTTATCGGAGGAGTGGAAGTGATCGCGTAGAGTTTATCCTTAATCTTATGTTTTTGAGTTTCAGTAAAGTTTATGACTGAATTTCTATAAAATGAGAGTTTCTCCTAAAGGTAAATTTTAATAACGGGCTGCACTATGCCTCGATAAATTTCTATTCTCGACTTAAATGCGCGAGACTTCGTTCGAAATCTCTTTTTTGTCAACTTTTTGGCCATAGCATTCCATTTCTGCCCTAACTACCAATTTCGTTCCCATAGAAACAATGAATCTCGCAAAAATCAGTGATAGTCCCGTTATAACACGAGATTCTCGAATCCCCGTGACAGTATGTGCCGGCTTATGGATTGGTTACAAAACGTGGGAAGTGTTGGAAATAGAATGAGAAAGTTCTAGAAGAACTATTTGCGGAGCTATGAGAAAAATGAGTGAGCATTGGGAAATGGATGTGCAACTATTGGGTCGAGATTCTCGACTTGGGAGTATTCAAATCATGACGCCAAACGGAACAAAAACGTCATTTTTCTGATGATTCTTTCGTCGACAAAATGAAATTTTAATTTTTATCTTTATGAACAAAATATAAACTAAACAAATGAATGTAAAAATAGAATAAATTTTACGATCGTTAATCACGTTCCTTCACTTTCACTTTCATTTGACAAGACACAATTTTTAGGTGCGTGATTCGGTCATAAAACCGGCAAAGTCCAAAGCATCGACCGTCCAAAGGACAATTAATTTGAGACGGAAATATTTGCAAGAAAAATTGGAAGTAAATTTCTGACTTTGCAACAGTTCCAGTTTGGGTGTCAGGATGAGATGTTAGGATTAGACGTTTGGCCTAGGGTTGTTTGGCGTGGGTTGTTTATAGTTAATGAAAGTGAGAAATTAGTTGTCCTTTTAGTCCAGGATAAAAATACTTCTAGGAAGATGATAAATATTTACAATGAGAAAACAAGGAAGAAGGAACGAACGTCGTCAGGAAAATGAGCCTTCCAAAAATTGAAATTGTGGGAAAGAAAACAACTTTTTTTGACACTTGGGACCGAAATTTTTGGCAAAGTGTCTTTTTAACGGGTTTTTTAATGTTTGCGGAGGAAAGTTTGACAAGTCACAAAAATATGACTACAAAATGAAAAATTTTGATATTTTTAGCAAATATTTGGCAAATACTGCAAAAAAGTACGAGAATGGAGAAGTCTTGTTAAAATATGGAACAACTTTTCAGGATTTATATAGCTTTTTGATGAGAGAAAATGTTCCCAGAAACCAGAAAATAAATGGAATATAAAAGCCGAGAAGCTGCGTAATAGTAAAATTTGAGACAACAAGCGAGACTCTCGAGCTTTTCGAAACACCTTTCCCAGAAGCGCAGGTATAATGAGGACAAAAACTAATCTGCAACAGATGGCAACACCCAAACAACCCTACAAAACTCCAAGATTCTATAATCCTTATAAGTAAATATAAGCATCCGGCACAAGAAAGAGGCAGAAGAAAAAAATGCGGCAGCGCTGGTGACGAAGGCATTGAAAATTGAGCATCGAACACCGCAGACAATGCACTTTTCCGCTGCCAAACGCAAAATATCGGAGGGAACTTCGGAAAGGCCTTTGCCCATTTTATTGCGAAATCCCCTGGAAAATGAAGGGAATTAGAGGCGGGCTTGGAAGACACTGAATGCCAGTGGCGAGAGAGTTCAGAAAAGTGAGAGAGTCAGACGAAATAGATGAGAGTTTGCACAGGGTGTCACCTTTTAGCTCTAGAAAGATGCAGAGAATGAAAGTGGAGAGACCGTGGAGACATTGGAAGGAAGGGAAAGAGATTTGAGTGATACGAAGCAATAACGAAAGATTTGGTTTGTCTCGCTGTGACACATAACAACCGCATCCACGACTTGCACTTTTGGATCGTTCCAGAAAATGGCAGACATTGAGTGAAATGGGGATAGTGCAGAGAAGTCGAAGGGTAGAGCTCAAAGCGACAGAGTGGACATCATAACTGTATGTCTATGGGTAGCGGTTAGTGGCTCTCTGGATTCTCTAGCGACTGTCCTTTAACGACTGTCCTGCACATAGCGCTGTATGGAGCTTGGTCTCTAAAGGAGGTTAGGAGTGTGCGTCCAGTTCGCATATGTGTGGATGGGCCCGTGCAGTTCACCTGCCACTTGGGACGCTCCCCAGGCTTGTTCCATTCCATATTGCATTCGCTATAGAGGATAGGAGACTCACATGCCGTGACCGCCCACGGACTACGCACAGCTCCCCTCAACTCCTAATTGTCCTTTTCCAGGAAAACAGTGTAGGAGATGGAAGAGAGTGCAGAGAAACGAAGATAGGAAAAGAAAACGGGTTGACTGCTGGGTTATCGCGAGGGAGTACAATAAAGTTAAAGTGCAGACAAATCGAATGCCAGAGGGGTGATTCAGCTCATTATGCTAGGAAAGCTGGGGAGAGCCAGGATTGGGCGCGAAAAAGCAGAGAAAGACTAGAGATCCAGGATTTTTTTGTATAGCGTGCATTTCGGCTGGCTGTTACTAGCTGCTACCAGTTGGATGGCATTCAAAATCCAATAAATGCTAGACCGGAGGAAATGGAAATTGGTCTAAAGAGAATCCTGAAAAGATGGAAAGACCCAGAGGATTGGTTTTCGGTCCAGACCGGGGAGATGCAATTCCGAAGGTTCAAGATTTTTTTGCACAGAAATTGGAAATGCTAACTAATGGACCATTCGAAGAAATATATGAAAGCAGATGCTGAAAATATTTGCGTAAAGCTAGAAGATAGTAAAAAATTTCACAAGTAGAAAGTTTCGACAAAAGTAAACCTTTTCATCCTTAACTTTTGTAATTATGTATTGAAAAAGAACAAAAACTTTGAAATATGTAACATGTATCAGTCATTTTTTAAACTAGTAACTAATAAATTTCGATCTTACGACTCTTAGAAAAATTTTATTTGATATTTTGGTTTTGAGGTTCAAATTTACGATATTTCGGCAAGGACTTTGTCAGTTAAAAAGCAACTATCAGTTAAAAAAGCGTTTAGACTTCGCATCGAAAGGCCAAAGACTAATCTCTCAATTCTCGCAGAGGAACGCTTACTGACGCATTCTTCGGGCGATTTACCTTCAAATCCAACAAAAGACGCTTCCCCAAAATTGTTTTCACTTTTTTCTGACACTTTTTCAGCTTGAAAGGAGGCCTAAAATTCCAGCCCTTTTCTTCAGGTAACCCAGTCGCAAGACAAGAAAGAAGAAGGTGTGCGGCGTTCGAACAAGAGACAAGTAGTGAAACAAATAATGACGTAAGCTGTCACTCGACGTGAGGGGAGTCCCGTGCCTTCCTTTACCCAAAGTCGTGGGCCGGAAGAGCCCTCATCCTGCTAGCCGGGTCACATTTAGCCTTTAAGCGGCTTTAAGGCTGAGCGTAAGCCTATCAATTATGTCAAAACTTAGCAAAGAAAAAATGAGGGCGGAAAAGGATTAATTCAATTAATGCAAATAAAACATATGCATTTTTGAGAGTAAATGTTTTTATTTTGATCGAGAATACGCGACATTTTTGGAAATAAAGATAAAAATTTTTTTTTGCAGCAGTCTTTTTGAAAAAAGTTTTACATTTTTACAAAAATTCCTACAAGTCTTTACCGTTTCTTTTGCGACCTATCATTACGTGCGGTATACGATCGTATAACGCTTCCGGCAAAGAACCCAATTGGCATTTGCTATGACTTAAGCAATTATCCTAAGCCATAAGCTTATAACAGCTAATTAAGACAGAATTCAGAAAAATGAAAATTTTAGGCCGGAAGTGTTTAGATTTATAATTTGCGGAATAACGGAGAATGATGGGAATTAAATTTGAGTTCTCGCGAGTATCGAAAATTCTGACAAAGCGGATGGAAACCTTAATTGGTTGAGCGGGGGCGTGGGAGAAAAATTAATAGCGATTATGGCAGGTAATATGGTTATTAAAATAAATATAATGATGTGGATGTTTTAGAAACATAAATAGGCTACTGCTTTTTAGCAGAAAACATTTTATCCGAAGACTTTTGCAGAAAAATTTCCCAAAGGAAAAGATTTTGATGACATTTTTAACAAATCCATAAAAGTGATCCAGAAAAATGTAGGAGAAAAGTGAACAAAAACTGTACTATCCAAAGGACTCGAGACTAATTGTGTGTAAACTAATGTAAAATTCTTTAAAGACTTGAGCTTGATTTCGAAATATGCTGAAAACGGCTTTCCCAGACCCTTCCCAGGCTTGGATGTGTCAGACTAATGGGTCTTGAAATGCCAGTAAAAGGAAATGTGGTTGGCTCTGCCGCCGCCCTCACTCCGGCCCTAACGCTGCGATGACGAAAGCTGCACAGACACAACAAAAAATGCTAGCCAAGCAAATATGATTCTGTACAAAGCCAATTTTGTGCAAAAGAGCTTTGGGGGAATGGTGTTTGTGAGTAAATTCGATTGTTTAATTTCGTAAGTCTGAAATTGATTGAATACCTCGAAGCATTAAATGCTTAAAATGTAAGATTTTTTATCAAAAAAGAAATGAAATTTTATGAAAAAATTATTTCAAAATAGACAATTTCCAAGTATTAAAATATCAACATGAAAAAGTCTAAAAAAGAGATTATTTCAAAGTTTCTGGAAGACAAGAACTGAAGTCGACCGTTATTCTTTCAGTTATCATTTCTGACAACAGATAAAAGTTATCAAAATATAAATCTCAATTTTTCCTAAAAAATTCAAACACAAATTATGAACTTTTACAAAAATTAAAGCAACAATAAAAAATTGCACAAATTGTATGAAACATCTAGAAGGCATATAAAATATTGGTTACTAACTATGTTCCCTTTGTCGTCGTTTCTGACGACAGCAAAAGTTCAACAGAAGTGCAGCGGAAGCCACGACTTCCGTTCAGAACAACAGAATATAATAACTTTATACGTGATTATGAGCACGCAATTTCGTATGCGTTCCGCTATTCGATTGCTTTGTTATTCAAAATGGCAAACACTTTTTTATCTATGAAGGCCTTGGGAATTAGTAAAATTATTTCTCGGAATATATGAGTTATAAAAATGTCAGATTTTATGAAAAACGAACACATGAGAGGCTTATACGGCATTGATATTGAAAATAATCGCCTTTATTATGGAAAAAGAGGCCAACTCAGAGAGAAACTGTCCGAATTTTTGTAAACAACTAAAAATAAGAAATCCTCACAAAATTGAATTTTTTAGAATTGCACTTTTTAATAGAAAAGATTCCAAATATTGTATACTCTTGCGCAAAAAATCATAAATTTCAATTATTCTGAAGTTTTTAAATATTTGTCACTTTCCAAATTCCATATAACTTAAACTCACCCCAATGGAGACATGCTTTGCAAGCTGCAGCGTCGGCAAGTTTGGATTGGCTGAGTAGCAATCATTGAAGCCATTTTGGAAATAGTTTTGCTGAGAATTAGAAGAATGTGGGCGTTGATCTCTGTAAATAGTAATGATTATTAAAGTTATTACAAATATATTATGCAACATTTGGCAACATATCTGTCTATATTTGGCAACATTTCATATTTCTTTAAATGTATTGACGACAAACTTTTTACATTTTTGCAAAAACTGCCAAAAATTGATATCAGAAATGTGACCAATGACAATTTTGGTTGAAAAAGAAACAAAATAAACATTCGCGACAATACATAAATGTTTAATCATCAATCATTTCTGAACCTTAACAATTCAGAAAAAAGAAATAACAACTAAAAAACGTTATATTTTTGACTTGTGCAGAGGTATTCGGGGAAGAACGGCGTAAATAACGTTCCTGGAATGGCGTGTCCTTTTAGTCTCATATCGCAATAGGTGCATAAAATTTGTTTTGACGATAGGCCGTCGGAGAGATGAGAGACCAAACAAAACATTTGCTGATAACAATCGAAATCAATGCAAATTTTAATTGTTTTTTATTTGAAGCAGGAAGGTCGCAGGTAAAAATTATAGATAACTGAAATTTTGATTAGGTATCAGGTATTGATATGAAATTTAAAAAATCACGTGAACGTAATGTGAATTTTTTTTGCTAAAATTGTTTACAATTTTTCTCTTTCCAAAAGTCAAGTGATACGAATTTTGCGAAATCGTTGGCAAAAATGCACTTTTCTCCGTGTTTTCGGAGTCATAAACAGCGATGCGCCAAACATTTCATCACTTCCCATTTGAATAACGGCTCAACAGTTTCCCTTGCAGAGTTGGGTGATGATTATTATGCAGCAGAACCAACGGAAATTAATGCACGCGCATTTGGCGGAGCAATCTGAGAAGAGGCGAGGAAAAGATGAGTAATTCTTTGACAAAGCATAAAAATGATTGCGAAATATTGCGCGGGTCTGGCTTTCAGAATTTCTGGAGGAAGGCCAATTTTGCCGTTTAATAAACGGTTATACTATTATGACGGGGTTAATACCATATAATGTTTGGATTACCGCCTATTTTATCGCCTTAATTAATTTTACCGCCCTTCGAAATTTGATTCAAGGTTCACAATTTAGGCTTTAAAAAATTTTAGCAAGAATTGAAATAGTGAAACATTCCATAGGACCACCCAGCGGCTACGCCGCATGGCGGCGCCCATGGCAATCCAGGATTTTCCGGATTTCCGGAAGCCATAAATCCCGGTACTCGCAAAAGTTGTCGGCGAGACCGGTACCAATCGACTTTTTCTGAAGGCCCAGGTCGAGACCTAACGATTGACACCAAAATCGCCCCAAACGGTGAGGGGCGCGGTGAGATAGCTCCATTTCCCGCCAAATGCCCTCCGGGCTTCTAGAACCTTCTAGAAGCCGATCTGTGCGCCGGGACCTGGTTTTCCTGCAAGCCCATCTCGAGGGCTATCACCTGACACCAAGATCGCCCCAAACGGTGAGGGGCGGGATGAGCTAGCTCCATTTCCCGCCAAATCACCTCAGGGCTTCTAGAACCTTCTAGAAGCCGATCTGTGCGCCGGGACCTGGTTTTCCTGCAAGCCCATCTCGAGGGCTATCACCTGACACCAAGATCGCCCCAAACGGTGAGGGGCGGGATGAGCTAGCTCCATTTCCCGCCAAATGCCCTCCGGGCTTCTAGAACCTTCTAGAAGCCGATCTGTGCGCCGGGACCTGGTTTTCCTGCAAGCCCATCTCGAGGGCTATCACCTGACACCAAGATCGCCCCAAACGGTGAGGGGCGCGGCCAGATAGCCCCATTTCCAGCCAAATGCCCTCCGGGCTTCTAGAACCTTCTAGAAGCCGATCTGTGCGCCGGGACCTGGTTTTCCTGCAAGCCCATCTCGAGGGCTATCACCTGACACCAAGATCGCCCCAAACGGTGAGGGGCGGGATGAGCTAGCTCCATTTCCCGCCAAATCACCTCAGGGCTTCTAGAACCTTCTAGAAGCCGATCTGTGCGCCGGGACCTGGTTTTCCTGCAAGCCCATCTCGAGGGCTATCACCTGACACCAAGATCGCCCCAAACGGTGAGGGGCGGGATGAGCTAGCTCCATTTCCCGCCAAATCACCTCAGGGCTTCTAGAACCTTCTAGAAGCCGATCTGTGCGCCGGGACCTGGTTTTCCTGCAAGCCCATCTCGAGGGCTATCACCTGACACCAAGATCGCCCCAAACGGTGAGGGGCGCGGCCAGATAGCCCCATTTCCAGCCAAATGCCCTCCGGGCTTCTAGAACCTTCTAGAAGCCGATCTGTGCGCCGGGACCTGGTTTTCCGGAACCCATAGGCTCAGGGCTATCGTTTGACACCAAGATCACCGAAAACGGTGAGGGGCGGGGGAAGTTGCCCTTTTACGTGACACACGTGACACACGGATGTCACGTTTTCACGTATGTCAACCCCAAATCTGACATTGATAACCCCCCCTAAAATCATGGGTTTTTGGGTGGTACTCGCGAGTTTGGGGTCCGGGACCCCCAAAAAGTGGGTTATTCTATTGGGGGGGGGGAAAACCTTCACCTATCAACTTAGAGGGACCCGATTTTGCAGGTCAGATGGGCTCATGGAAAGTGAAACTTTTTCAAACAAAAAGAAAATAAGCAATTTACATTGTCAAAAAATATTTCTAAATCAGTCTACAATTTTTGAGAATTGGCAACATTTACAAAACAAAATCCAAACACACAATTTCCATTCCAAAACAAAATTATTTTGCTCAAACAGCCATTAAAAATAAATCGGACAAAACCAAATTGTTGAAAATTGGCGAAAAACGCGACCATGAAAACTAACGGAAAATCATGTAACTGAATTTGGGGAAGAAGACCTTCGCTCTTTATATGGGCAGCGATGTTCAGCTGCTGTGGGATTGCAGTGAGAGGGAACACGCCCGCCCTTTTGCATCTCTCGATCGTACAGAAAATCGAAGGGCGGATTCGGTTTTAAGTCTTTTGTGACTCACAGACTGATCGGACGGTCGTTTGCAAGGGAATGAAACCGAGACAGAAAATGGAATAAAAACAAGAAACCGTTTGAAAGACACTTTTGACCTTTTCGACTTTGGAATAGAAAAGACTTTGAATGAGAGCGCAATACACAATTTGATTGCTTTGCAAGGCTTTATTTTGGACAGACATGACGTTTGGAAGCGAAACATTTTGGTCAAAAAGTTACACTGAAGCGGAGCACTGGCCCACGTTTCTATGGCATTGGAAAGGCATAAATGAGCCACGTTTCCATTTGCTGATCTTTGGGATAGATAAAAGAGATGCAAAATTTGCAGAAAATGAGCAAAAGCGATCAGAATATCGAAAAATGTAGAAAAAGCTCAGAATAAATGTCAAGTTTTATATTTCTCTAAAAAATAAAAAGCTGATCAGATCAGGTATATTTATTATGGTAAATAATCTGCCAGGTGACGTAAACAACTCAAATCAGCTGTCGTCAGCCGTATGTCATGCGGTAGAAACGTCATAGACTCGTTTCACGTGACTCATTCTATCGTAAAGTGCATGTGAGCGATCACATGTTATTAACGCCAGCATTGGGGAAATCCCCGATTTGTTTACCGTCCAGTCTCGGTTAGACCGAAGATAAGATATAAGACCCAAAGCGATGGAAAGGTGGGCGAAAAGAGGTAATAAATTAGGTCGCCCAGGGAATTCTGCTGAGGAATGTGGGTTTGATTTGGCTAGGCGAGAATAGAATGATTTTTTTCTTATAATGATCATTTTTAAGAAACTGTTTTTTTCAGAAATTTTTCTTTAAAGCTTTAAAACTCTTTGCAAATTTGAAATGTTTAATAAAGTAACACAATAAAAACGGATTTTAAACATATTAGAAAGTTCGCTTTTTTGAAGAAAAGGCCAAATTTTCATCTTTTTGCAAAGATTTCAGGTTATTTTCAATCAACGTAAACGTTCGTTTTGGAAAAACTTACATTTTCAACGCCAAAGTCGAGACCAGACAGCGGTGCTATCGAAATTGAAAAACGGTGGGCGATTTCGAAAGGGACAATAAATTGGGTCGTCGAAGGAGTGGGCTTTGATTTGATTAGTGTAATGAGAAGCGAAATGGCGGCGAGAAGGTTAATGGCAAATGGCCGGCTGAAAATAGACTCTGTAATCGATACCTGGAAGATAATTGACGTTCATTCGGCCAAGGAAAAGAATAGAAAATTGTGCTGGGCTCCAAATTTTGTCCGTTTTTGAGTTTGAAAAATTTTACCTTTTTCACTAAAAAGAATTGGCAAAAACTTATTTACATTTGATTCGCCGCAGGCGTCGAATTTTATAACACCTTTCGCCGAAACGGACACTTAAACTTTTTTGACCTTATTTCGCAGAAAAAAGTCCATTCTGTCAAATCCAGAGATGTGACACATAAGGAAATGAAATTTTGTATAGTTAACGGCAAAGAAAACATTTTCGTCGGTGAGGAATGCGAATCTCTTCGATAGATAAATAATTATTACGCTTTCTCACTTCCTCAAAACATCATTCCGTTGTCTGAGCGAAAACAAACCAGACGAGTATTCATCCAAAGCATTCGAGAACGGGCCCCACGTGTCACGTGTGGCCAAAAGATGATTCCAAACACTATTGTTTCATTTACCTGTGAGGAATGGAAAGGGCAAAAAAGAGAGCGAATTTGCTGTCAAATGACTCTTTCGCCCATTGGTTTGGAGCCAACTAATCGCATAACGGAATTGTAAGGAAGTGCACGTGGAAGAGAGAGATTGGAGTATGGAAATTTCAGGAAAATATGGAAAAAATTGAGTAGTCTTAAAATTTGGTTGGTTTTTTGTCCTGATGAGATTTTGACCACTTTTCGTGTCAGATCTAAATGTTTCGCGAATTTCTTTTGCGAACGCAGAAATGGCAAGGAATCCGGTTTATGTTTTTATCGCGTGCGTTGTATTCAAATGTGACATTAGTTTTGTTTGGCCCACCACGAAAAATATGGTTTTAGTGATTTTTTGGGAAGCAATTCCAGTAACGACAAATTTAACAATATGAAATAAAAATAATATTTCTAGAATATACTTTCCAAATCGCTTTTGAACCAAAATTGGACCAAAATTATGTCAAAACATATTTTGTTTGTGTTCAATTTTGCTGAATGGTCAAAAAATAAGACATCGAGGAATAAAAATCGAGGAATAAAATTGCTATCAGATGACTGATTTCCGATTGGTCTGGCGCCAACTGATCGGTCATTAAACGTTCGAAAGGTAATGTAAAGAAAGCGATTTGGAGATAAAAAAATAACTGGTCGCATACATATTTGGGAGGACGCAAACTGGTTAGCAACGTGACTTTGGACCAAAAAGTGATGACTGGAATTTTTGGGCGATGAATAATATTTGAACGAAACAGTTGGGCTTTTTTGACGTTCTCAAATGTCCAAATATCAAGATTCCCGAAGTTAGGTTACATAGTGCATCACTGTAACATTTTTGATTACAATTTCAACAATGATTTTGGTCTCAATTTTTCAGGATAAACGATAGTTTGTAGTTAAACCTTTAGTGCAAATTTTATCAGCATTTTTATGCAAACGAGAGCCTTATCGGTGACCCTTGTTTTGTTATGCTTCTCAGGTGACCTCGCTTTGATCGAAAGGCATTCAATCACAATTTTTGTGGGGAGATAAATGAATGCATCCCGTTTTGTGTTACAAAGTAATTTAATATTTTTATTTTGGTATTTAATACTAAAGAATCACAAAATATGTGAAGGTTCAATAAATGTAATTTTTCTATGACGAATTTCAGAGACCGAATGTCGGAACTACAAAATTTGAACTGAACTACAAAATATATCGCATATGTCCCAACATTGTTCTTATCCTAGGCGTAAACCTTTTGTTGTTTCGGTTTTCAGGCGACCTCTCCAGGTGACCTCTGTTTGGTCTAAAGGCGTGCGATTGCATTTTTGTCGAAAAGAAGTTCGAGAATTTCGGGTTTCAAATAATATTCAAGAATGTTAGTAAAGCATAGAAATGCACAACGAAGCTTTTGGAGGTGAGTCAATATTTTTGTGTGTCGAAATATTTTTAATTTTTCAACTGATTTAACTAATTTTTCTAAGTTCGTTAAAAATAATGGAATTACGGAAAAGGAAAAAGGATAATAAATTCGTGTTTTGGAATAGTCCGTACCTAGGGAATCACCTCTTGGAGAAATAAAAAAGGTAACGTGATCCGAGATCTATGTGGCCATTGAATGTGAATTCAGATGACCTTTGGAGTGTATGAAACTTTGTACTTAATACAGAAATATTTCTCATCAAGTGTAAATCATTCGAAAAATATGTAAACAAAATCAATCACTTGCGTCTCGACGATTGCACTTTCGGTTTTCGCAATGTTTGGAGATAAATACTCGAGCAAATTTTCTCGAGAAATTCGCAGTTAATTTGGGAATAGATATCGTTTTACAAGGTAAATAAAAGGGCATGTAAAGATAGAAAAAGTTAATTTTGTGAAGATTGACTGTTTTCTAATTAACATTTTTGGACGCACTTTAAAGATAGAAGTGCAAGACAAAGTAAAGAAATATTTAGTCTGATAGAAAGGTAAAAGTTCAACTGGAAGATGTTCCAAAGTCCAATTTCATTAGGAAAGTGTACAGGTAACGGACAAATTACAAAAACATAATTTGAAAACTAAAGCGTTCATTAGCGTTGAGTCCCTCTGGCTCAATTATGCCATGAAAATGAAATCTGCGATACACAGAATAGAAATAGAACTACAAAATGGCAAAATGTTCAATGTATACCTGGTCACAACTTCCATTTATAGTCATTCTGTCACGTGCAAACAGTCCAAATTGGTTTGCCTAAGATTCCCTATCACACTTCTCGTCATTCAAAATCCGCATCAAAGTATCCGTACTCTGGACCCACCTCCATATATAGAAATGGGGAAGACCTTTAAAGATTGCTGGGCATTTATCAATCAACAGGACGCAATTCCAGGAAACTATACTACCTGTCAAATATATCTCGGACTTTCGGGTGTCCTTTGATTCTCTCATTTGTTCCGCTATTTCACTTTACAGATAAGTGATCAGAGAAAGTGATGCATTACCTTATGAATTGATATTTGCAAAATTTGGTAGTGCACACTAAAACACAATTTTTCATGGTGAAGCCAGGGCCTTGTTTTGATCAAGAGTTAATCAATGATCTCTTTTTTGCAGAGACAGTTTACAGGTTCTTGACCAACTCAGGTATACCTGGCGAAATTCTAACCAGCAAAAGTAATCGAAAGAATAGTCTGATATATTTGATATGTTTGTCAGTTGGAAATTTTTATAGCTGTGAAATTGTTTTTCGTTTTCAAAATTATACATCTCATTCAGTTACATTTTCTCTATCATAACTTGATGATCAAAGTTCATGAACCGCTACTGTTATTATCACCGGCAATGCAAAAACTGCAAAATCGAACATCAAAACAGCTTTTCCTCAATCTTTCGCCCCGTGATTGATCATTGCTCGCGGTCTTTAAAGGTATTCCCCACCTAACTGATTCCAATTTCTCATCACCGTCACTTCGCATATTAATCAAATAATGTGTGCGTGAGAAGTGCGAAGTTCTATTCTGGTTCTATTATTACCAGCCGGTGGTCGGTCCCATGTGACAGATTGATTTCAACAGCGACCGAAATACAAAATCGGCGAGGTGATGGAACAGGTGAATGAAAAAAGGGTTTGCAAGAAAAACGTTGCAAAAACTGTTTTGCCTGCGCATTTCGGATGACGCAGTTTGGTCCGGATTATGCTCGTGTCACAAACAAGACACTTTGACGTCAAATGAAACATTTGAGTCGCTAATCCCGAAGCGGCAGGTTGTTGCCAAATTTTGCAATATTTACTATCAAGGTTATTCCTAGGAACAATTACCCTTAAAAATATCACTGCTTTTCAATGAATAACAATGCAAGCCTTAAGCTAAAATACCTTTTCGAGATTGAAAAGTCTTTTTACAGACAAAAATAATAAAACAAATGAATAAAAATATGGGAAATAAATAAAGTTAAGTATGAAAATAAAATTTATGAGATTTAAGTCCAAACACAGAAATTTGTGAAGGGAAACACGCAGTGGAATGGAACAATTTCAGGAATAATGGTATGATATACTTATATTTATATATTGCTTCGATAAAACATAAAAATAAATAAAATGGTACATATGCAGCCCGTGACGAGCGATTTCTATCAACTTTCAGTGCACATAAAATTGATAGCCATCTCCCCTTAAGTGGCATGTGTCCACCAATTTTTCTTGCATGAAAGCTTGCAGAATTGGGCTGCTGCAAAAACGGTCTTGTATCATTTGAGTCTACCAGCACGCCGAGTATGTGCACAAGCACAGTTATTCTATTAGTTTAGGGTCCTGCTTCTCGAGGCACGGGAATTTCTACACATATTGCCGTGTCTGTGCTTGAAGCACAAGCACAGTGAAGTCGAGTCTAACTTCGACACATATAACCTATACAATTTTCAAAATCAAAACAAATGTACAGAACTTCGAATTTCGATCCACTGCAGCACCTTGCAAGCTTGCGCGATTTTTCTGCATGATTATTCTGCAAGCGCTCACGTGTTGATGAATTACACGTAGATCTTGCAAAACGATTGTGACGCCGAAGTTATTTTGCACTTGAAGAATTTTTGGTTTTGTGGACTGCCCTACTTTTAGAAATTGTTCGATACTAGGATACGGTGACATGGTCTTGTAGTTCTCAACCATTTTTAACCACTCATCATCACCTGAACAAAAAACTTGAAATGTTATGAAGGAAAAATTACTCACCTCCTCGTTTGTTTTTTTTTCCGTTGCATTCTTCTCATAATATCCATTCAGGTTTTGTTCGGAATTGATGTCGATAGATGATTCGTGTTCCTTTGCTCCTTCTCCAAGAGCCGGTCTAGCAATAAAGACCAGAGCTGTGAACACAGAAAATTTTACGAGGCGTGGTACATTTAGCTTGCTCATGTCAAATAAAACACGTCTCTGTTTTCTGAAAATCAAAATAGGGCCATACGACTGTCATTGAAACATTTGTAGTATTGTTTATAAATATTACACCGAATACAGAATTCCAACAGATTACATCAAAGAAAGTAATAAGAAAGTAAAGGTATATAATTCCTGTACACGACTACATGTTCACCAGATCAGGCAAAATAAGAACCACCTTTACGACGGCTCGGATAATGTTTTGGTGAACGAAATTTTTGAAAAAGTTCGTAATGCTTCGGAATTAATTGCAAGCAACTACGCTCAGCTTTAAATAAAGGTTTTGGACGGACATTAACCCCGAAATTATTGAAGCAAGAATTGTAAGTAAAGTAAGTAAATAATATATTTAAACCTGCGTTTGATATAAACCAAATCAGCCTCGTGATCCTTAAAAGAAGATTTCCAAGTGGAATATCGTGTCTTGCAAAGGAAATCGATTTTTAGTTGCCAACTTTGGAGAAATTGATATGGATATCCACGTCAAGAATAATAACTGGAGGTGTACACGTGGGTTTGCTTGCATTAACTTTGTATACAAATCATATAATTTCGCCATAATGTAAAAGTTTGTCAAAAATACGTTATAGAACGGTTCGTGCTCAAGCGTTTCATTGCACTAATGAACAAAATGGTTCGTCTTTTGAACAATAAAAGTTTTGCTTAAGTCTGTCTGCATTGCAAAGAGTATACGTCGTAGGTAATTCATAATACGAGAAAGTTTTAAAAACAGTACAAATGGAAGTCGAACATGGCTATTAGGCTAAGTTTGGTCAATGCGCACAGTTGAACACATGCCAGACGTAAGCTGAACCAGTGACAAAATGTCAAAATTGTATTGAAAATCCAATATTCAACAGAATTTCAGATGTGATAATAATAAGTAACTCATAAAATGTTAAAAAATCATTGCTTTATGATTATGTTCTCTCATTTCCCAGCCTTCCAGAAAACTGTCGCTGATTTTTTTTGAAATTTGATGGCTAGCTAGTTAATTTGTAATTTTTCTGGGATCACTTTCTCGAAAAATACTGATGAAAGTAATTTTTTCTAGTATCCTCCCCACATCAGCATTTAGCAAATTGAAAACCATGTTCCCAAACAAGATAATTACGAACCCTAATTGTCGGACTTTTCAGATTGGGCATAGATTTTTGGTTCCAGAGCTAGCATTCGGTGAAATAAGACCGGAAGGAAGGAAGGAAGGAAAAACGTTTTCGAAATTCGCACATTGTACCCCTGTTTTTACCCCTTTTTCGAATGTGATCATCTGTGGACTGTAGAAGATTATCAGTTCTCGTGATCCCATCATTAGCTTAGCTCAATCGATAGGTCTCGAAAAATTTGGACCGGGTGGCAAAAAAATTGGTAATTAGAAAATTTAAATTCGCACCAAAACACAAAAACGTGTTTTTAGGGCTTTTGGTCATGGAAAGTACAGGGTGACCATTTTATTTTGGACCTTTTCTTTTGAAAATTTAAATTTCAAATTGGCGCCATATATATGTGTGTAATAGCTCATTTTGTAGCTAAGACTTTGCCATTTATTATAAAAAAAAGATCTCGACATAACGATGACTCCACACTGAGATATGGCCGTTTATAGTCAATTTTAGCCGATTTTGCGCCGGATTTTTTGTGGGCCGTTTTTTCAGCTGTTTTTTTTCAAGTGTTATTTGAGCCGGTTTTACTCAGGAAAAGTGGTCTGAAAAATTTTTACGCATATATCTACTTTTTCATGCTCTATCGATCCCGCAAAGCAGAAAATTGATCTAGCGTCAGAAAATGGGTTTCCCAGACCTAATTTTTTCACCTCCCTTATGATTTTTCACTGAACTTAAAAATGGCCGTTCTTGAGTTTCAATAAACCTTATGTCGAGATCTTTTTTTTATAATAAATGGCAAAGTCTTAGCTACAAAATGAGCTATTACACACATATATATGGCGCCAATTTGAAATTTAAATTTTCAAAAGAAAAGGTCCAAAATAAAATGGTCACCCTGTAATGCTTTTTATGTTCTTAATCTATTCTCCTCTCTATTCCGGACATTCCGCGAAAAAGTGCACATAACGTGCACTTTTTCGCCCGAGTTCCAAGACGAATTTATTGTAGGTATAACCTAACAATTACTCGTATTATACTCTTCACAGACTTTAGTTTTCTAGACGGCCGATAACCGAGATCTTTAATGTAAGCTAAACCAAAAACACACGCTTTCGCCCTCAACCACTAGAGGCAGATCAATATAGTGCGCGCATGTCCCATGATTACGTATGCGCACCTGTATGCCAATATGCGTCTATTGATTGTATGTATGTACAAGGTAAAGGTAAAGTAAAACAGGGTTTTACAATGCGCGTTTTTGGTCTGATTAGTATTGTGTCTTAAGCTTTATTATACTTTTCAGAGGCTATTTGTGCCAGTATGGTTGTATTTTTGCATTCCATACAATTTTTTCTCTCAATTTTTCCAGGTATAACTTTTGATCATTTACTTCATAGAGATCCTTTTATGTTTAGTTAAGGATGGACGTTAAGTTTTACAGTAACACAATTGCGCGACAGTTGGGTTCTTATAAGCGCATTGCGATTGATGTCCATGTTTGTTCAGTCTTTCGAATCGATTCGCCGTAAACTCGACCTTCTGATTTTCCATCATTCGCATTTTGGTCGAGAACTGTCCGCCACCGGGCTGAGTTTGGAATTGAATTTTGAAGTTCCTGGCTTCTTTGCTGAAAGTTTTCAGCTCCAAGAGCACAACAGTTGCATTTTCATCGATTTCTAACGTCTCGCAAATGTCCGAATATTCTTGGATTTTGATTTCTTGATTGAGCTTTTCCACGCTTTTCACAGCCAAAAGTTGCGTTAGTTCTCCATCCTTAACTTCGATGTATTTTCCTGGACATTGACAATAGTCAAATGGAATGCGCAAGGTAGCACAGTCTCTTGGCTGCTTCATTGGATAGTGCAATAAGCTGGAGCCGTGCATATTAGGAAGACTCATCCGCTGATCCGATTTGGGCCATTCACGGTCCCAATTAGCGACATCCCAATTGGGCCCATCCTGAAATGAAAAATCTAATATAAATTCAGTTGGATAGTTAACTTTAAATGCTGCTACGCCCCTTCCAACTTGATTGGGACCAGGGCCGCAGCTTCATATGGGGAAATAGGGGAATTCCCCGGGGGTCAGCTTTTGGAACAAGCACCCCTAAGAATGCCTCAAAAATAAATTCACAAAAAAAACAAAAGGGTCCCCTCTTTTGTTTTTGAAAATTCCCCGGGGGTCAAAAATGCCCAAGCTGCGGCACTGATTGGGACAGAGGATCCAAGTTTAATTAGTGTATATTATTAGTACCAACCTTCGCAATGGCCAACATTGTCGCATACAAATCGTGATGACTAATTAGATGACGCGCATTTTCTAGCATTATGTCTCTCAGTTTGCTACTCTTTCTCAATTTTTTCGGCAATGCGATGTACAAAGCAGGATTGTTGTCCTCAAGTGCACCAATTTCCGTCTTCCGTTGAGGACCAAAACGAAGACCATGGTCGCCCATCACGAACAGAAACGAGTTCTCGAGCTAGAAAAATAAGGGAAAAGGGAATAATAACTTTCGATTTGAAATAATAATTTGAAAAATACCTTTGGTTTGAGTTTCCGGAAAGAGTCGTACAATAGAGCATCCGCGCGATAAAGGTCACTCGATCGGTCGTGGGTCAATTTGCTAATCTGAAATAGTGCTTATTATTATTTGTTGTGTGATTGTTTCAAAATTATTTTCTTTAACGTTTTTCCTCAACTAAATGGCCGGTGTCTGTATCTATGCTGCAGGCGGTATCTTCGGAAATATTTGACCATGTTATACCTTTTCGGTAATTTCACACCCATGGCTACCCAGAAAAATGATCTGCGAGGATGATCACATTTTAGGAAAATGGACATTCTTGGCCAAAAAAATGTTTGTATGTTTCTGATCTGGCAAAACTTTCAGCTCTGAATTCATTTTTCAGCGGCTCTAAAATCTTGTACAAGCACTTCACAAGCTCATTACCAATCTGTCGAGGTAAACGGCCGGGGATCCAAGAAAAGACCCACCCCCTCCCAGATTACACTCCCTGACGTTGTCGCATTAGGTTGAGTAGCATAGTTTGGATGTATGAGCATAAATTGACAATAAACGTGAAAATCTGACCCATGAAATCGAGAACTTTTGCTGAATGTCGTCATAGAAATTTATAAAAGATCCAAAGTAGTCGAGAATCATTTGGTGTATTTCGCGGCAGTGATCCACCTCATAGTTCCTGAAATAGTTCTGCCGACATGCGCGCGGGTTGACAAATTTCCGGCGAGATGCTATGTCAGCGCGAAGTGGAATTGGTCTAAAATTTAAAGTATTTATTTTAGACGGTTGACCTTTTTTATGTAGTGTAATATTTTTTATAGTATACTACAGTCGAGTCTCTATTTAACGCGGGTTTCTATTTAACGCAGATTTTGCCCAGTCCCAGACTTACGCCAATGAATTTGTATGAGTTAGAATCTCTCTTTAAAGCGGATTCGAATATCTGCGCTCCGAGAGAGGCGGCGCGCAGACAGATTTTTTGACTGCGCTTTTTTATTTTGCGCTTAGCTTGTCTTAATATCGAGGTAATCTTGACTATATTGAATTGTTGATGAAAATACCTGAAAACATGATCAGCTGCTGGTTTATTATAACCGGTACAATGGGGCCAGTTGAACATGCCCAAACCCCTAGAAATTCAAACAACAATATGAGCATAGCCAATGCAAGATACTACTTCGATATTTTAACCTAGAAGCTGTTGGCTAGAATTTCCTTTTCCTGAGTAACCTTTTTAGGATTATTAAAGGATCTAGGTGAAAAATTATTAGTGTACATTTTCAATCATATGAGACTATTAAACGCCTTAAAAATTCTCTCAAAGTGTAGCTAGGTCGCTCAGAATAACACATTTTCCGTAACTTTCTTATTTTACGATCTTTTTGGGTTTGAGAAAATCTTTTCCCGGTATTCGCGCTGAAAAAATATTGTGCCAAGACATTGAAATTAATTCAGATTCATAAATCTTGATCGTAACGGTTTTATTCTGGATTATAGAAGCAGAAAATAGTCAGAGATTTTAAACGAAAATCTGACCAGTCTTCAGCCAACATAGTTTTGTAGCCAAGATTCCCAAACTGGTGGAAGAGAGAAGAGCTCTCATCGTCTAACGGCATATGACACCTGCTTCTGAAGTCAAACCCTTTGTCAGCTTTTATCGTTGCATTGTTTATGGGACTTGCCGGCATGACCTCTGATTGTTTACCTCAAATTAGTATATGAAATCCATGTCCCAGCTTAAAAATTTGTCGCCGAACGAATTAACGATTTCCAACTCTCTATTGGGTAGGGATTAAGAAATGGGTTAGACAAATTCTTAATCCACAATACAAAATCCACAAAACATCGAACTGACCCATGAGAAAGGCGAACGCATTGGGCATACTGTTGATTCCAACTTTGTTCAAATGCGGGAATGGTATCGCCTCGTATTCCTCACGTAAAAGGTGTGTGAATCTTTGAAGTGCACGTACGAAATTAAAATGAGACGTGGAGTCGATTATGAACATGTGAACGCCGTAGCCTTTAGCCTTCTTTCTGCTCTTGGATGGCAAACGGCTGAAACACAAGGATTATAATCGACAAGTACAAAAATATTAACTTTGTATGGTTTTTACAAAAGTTTTGAAATATTTTTTACTCTTGGAAAGAAGCAGAGAGGAACGAGATATTACTGAAAAATTGCTTCCGCACTAATTTTTTGTCAAATTTCGCACTTTAAGCGAAAATTCTGCAAACCCAAAATGAGAAAGGGGGTTAAGAGGGCCGTTTGCCTGCAAAAATTGGCAAAACTTGCCATTTTCATTTTTGATTGTATAGAAAACAAGATTTTGCCAAATGTTATACCACATACTTTTCAATCATATTTTAGTTTCAAGCCAGAATGCCAAGAGCTATAAACTCTCTATGCTAAATTTTGCGGGAATGGGAAGTGAGATATTCCAGAGAAAGTATAATTAATGAAACTGTAATCTTACTAAATTTGGTAATAAAGATCGCGGAATTGAGCGTTTTGCGTGCTGTGGCGCCTTTTGCACTTTACTTCGAACACGTCGCACTTTGGTTGTGTCGGCTTTCGGAATGCAATCCACGGTCCTTTTTTATAGTGGTAGTCGTCTTTTGGATATATGCATCTGCAAAACACAATTTAGAAAGAGTCTTATTTTTGAAGTTTATATGAACTTTTTTATAATAATTTTGAATAGACATTGAATATCACTGGCCCATATCCGCGGCGCTCCTATCTCCTATTCCGATCCTCTATATTCCGGAACATTTATATGAATTTTATGATATCATCGTTAGAATAATTTCGATATCTCGCAATAAAAGCATTGCTGGATGTTTTCTCCTTAAAATTTGTCACTTTCTCCACTTTTTGAGTGTGGCTATTCTCATAACGCAACATTAAAATCTATCTACTTGTATTGACAATTGTACACTCCGATATACGCCTGTCGAATTGAGAGCCGCATCAATTTTTCCTCCGGGAATTCGATCAGTTGTGTTATTTCGATCTTTGGTTTGCAGTTTTCAGGCACATACCAGCTTTTCGCCTGTGGGTTCAGGAACTTTACAATTTCCTCGCTCCACGGATTTTTCTCGCGCAAACAGGATTCAATAACCTCGTTTCGTGTCGAATCTATAAAAGATTGGACTCCTTAAAAATTTGATTCTCTTAGAAACATTTTAGGAATTTTCTGAAGACTTCTCTAGAAGCCGACCTAAAAATGTTCCATGACATAATTCATGAGAAAATTTCTATCAGACATAACAACTCTTTTTACTTTGAGAAAACTATTACTAGAGGTGATTTATATAAGATAAAAACAAATAAATGTTCTACTAACGTCCGGGTCCATTCTTTCTTTATCCGTACTGCTAGCCTATACAGTAAATTACCAACTCATATTCGGAAAACATCCCCCAACGAATTTCACAATTTAATTAGTACAAAAGAAATCCAAGAAATCTTCCCCCTATATTGACTTGGCTTGTCATACATTCATTGTTAGATATGTTGTTTTGTCTTCGCTTTATGTATTGTTTTGTTCTGATATCACTTGTTGCATTATGACATTGTAATTGTTGACTTTATTGTATATATACCCATCGCTCCAAGAAGAGCAAATAAATAAATAAATAAATAGAATAAGTTAGATAGTGTAATCTAATTCTTTTTTACTACGTGTTCCAAAAGTGAAATCATTGTACAATTCCTGTTATGCCAATAAAAAAGTCGTTTACAATTCAAAAATGTTCACTTATCAACAAAAATATTTCTTATTTCATGGGCTAAAACTAAAAAATTACCGTTTACGGGCTTTTCGTTGTTGTAATAAGTTGTTAAGGCTGTTTTGTCAAAAACAACAGACAAAAGCAAGTATCCTGCGAGCGAGAAGACGAATACCGTTAGGAATATCGATCTTAAGTTACATTTCATTCTGATACGAGACAACATTTTCTCCATCAAAACTGAATTTGTTTGGATGCGTGTATACGGAAATGATACTACTATGAATTTTTCCGTCCATGTAATAGACTGCTCCAATCGACATTTGCTGATTTAATTAATTAATTAATCAAATTCATTATTCTGCTCTTGGATTCCATTTTAGCTGCAATTGGAAGGAGAGCATTCACAAAAACGATTTTTGATAACAGTTTTTGATATAATTCGATACTAAATATACGAAAACTCGAAATTTCTACAATTTTACTTCATGTAACTGACAAAATTGCGTTTATTCGACCATACAATTACACCATACAAGATAATAAGGAACACATAAATGAAAGTAGTTTTGTTGAAATACACTCAAATCAAAACTCATTTTGTTGTTTGATAATATTAAAAGTTCTATCAACCACAGAAAAATGATCACACATTTTTCGCGCAGAAACTCAACAAATTCAGTTATTATTAAGAATAAACAAAACCCTGAAATTATTTATTTGGAGTACCGAAGCTGATTCAGCATTAATTTTCCTGTAGGTGCAATTACATAAGGGTTCAAAACCTGTTGAGAAACCCGGATTGCCAGTTTAAAATGCTAAGAATTAATTCTGACATTTATAAATTCTTTTATCCATTTCTGTCTCATTAAAAATATTCAGACCGGTCCCTTCCTCGAGACCACCAATGAATAGAAATTTAAAGAACCTAAGCATTGTTAACTTGCAGCGTAACTATAAAATGAAGTGGAAAATTAAACGTATGGCTTTTTCGTGTCACAAACGTCTCTTTTTTGTCAAATTTTCGGATGTTGCAAATTTGGCGAGCAAAACGACAATATGGAGGAATTTTGAATACAACAAAACATGCAAGTTATCATCTACCGTAATCCCTGTAATTGCTCCCCCCTAAAATTACTCCCCCGTATATTTACTCCCCCCTCGGGGGGTAGTTGAAAAATTACTTCCCCGGGGAAGTAATTACAGGTATTACGGTAATAGCCATTTTGGCTAAAATGGTGGTAGTTATTAAGTATAAGGACAGAAAATAGCAAAAATAGAGCCGAAACAAAAAAAAGCGAATTTGTGACAAAAAATTTGAGACTAACTGGATTTGTGACAAATAAGAGCCACATTTATGACAGACCCAAATTTGTGACATCGAAAAGCCTCACGTAAAATTAAGAGCGTAGCTAAAGTGAGAGAGTGTGAGAAGATGAAATAAGCAAAGGTATTAAGAAGAACATTGTTAACTTGTCAATATTAATTTGCAGGTGTGTGTTGATGTGTCTTTCAGATTTGATACTATTCCATAATTTTTATGATTGTGGGTTATTAAAAAGGGATTTGAAAGTTGGAAAAAAAATTTTTATTCAATCTTTGAATATTTTAATTTGCACCAACTTTTTTTATGTTTTGAGGATTTTTATGAGAGTATATTTTTTTGTTTTTGATTCTGATTGTTAATTTAGAATGTTATTTTGTAATTTTAAGCAAATTTTGAAGTGTGATATAAAATCTTCTAAAAAACCGCATTCGTTCACAGCGTACCTTGTGTGTATCAGTACGATAGATTTGAGCTTAGGCTTGGGATTTACGTGGCACTCGTCTACTACTGGAGTCCGCCTACAGTCTCCTACACTCCGTACACGTACCATCGAATGGATACTTTGGTCGATTTTGCTCTCTGTCTTCTTTCGTTAACTTTTCATGATAGCTGTGTGATGAACAGAGCTTTAGAGATCTTTAGGTTGTTACACTGCCTGGCAGTGGCGTACCCAGGATTTTTGTGATATCTTTGAAGAGAGACAGTGGTTAAGCATACCAGACAGTGTAACAACCTGAAAATCCGGTCTCTAGTGATGAAAGACCCATACATATTAGTAAAAACCCCAAAAATATTTTTAAAATAAAAAAATGTTTATAAAATATTTTGGACTTTTTTTAACTAAAATATTTGTAAAATATTTGTTTTATTTAAAAAATATTTTGCATATTTTGGGAATGTTACTTATATTTTAGTAAATATTTTGGCATTTTTGGACAAATTTTGTGATTTTTTGGCAAAATATTCGCGGCGGAGAAATTTTACCAAAAAATTTTGCCGAAAAATTTTTTTTACGAAATTTTTCAAAATTTTTTTTTATTTTGCCGTTTTTTTCCAAAATTTGTTATATTTTGTTGAATTTTAGCTTTTAATTTAGTCTGAAGTAACAATGAAGGCTAAAAAAGCAGAATTAATGTCTAGAATCGGCAAAAAATAGCTACTTAAAAAATTTTTTTTTAATATTTTGCGATTTTTTTTAATATTTTAATTAATTAAAACCGGAATTTAAAAAATTTTTTTTTGGGGTCTTTACTTATCAGTCCTATACCCCTCTCTTCGATCACCGTTCCACCCGTTTACCCCTCTTATGTTGGTTAACGCCATAATAACGACAACTTATTGACATTTTGATTACTCTTCCAGGTAACTCGAAATAATTATATGTTGATTTTATTTATATTATCTCATGGGATCATCCCGGAATTTTCGATGGTAATTTTTTTTCAAATCGGGTTTTCGGTGGTTCTGAATTCGGATTTTACATCATGCTCATGATCCGTTCTCTCGAGGTCGTGGTATCCTGATGAGGTAAAAAATTGCATTTTAATGGCCATATCATTTGTTGTCTAGTGGGGCACAAACGAATCATTTTGCAAGTCCACAAATTACAATGAAGGAAAAATTTATATTGCTCGAACCGGAGCAAAATTTAAAATCTCGATTTAAGAGGAAAATTATATAGAAACTTTCACTTTGATTCCCTAATTCGTCTCAATTAAAGAGTTCATGAGAAGAATTCTCGATTAAGGATAAAAATTCGAGTTGAAAAATCACCTCGATTAAAGTTTTCTCGATTCGACAGGTCTCGAGTAAAAAGGTATGACTGAATATCTAAATCTCTGATAAGGAAGTGGGCAGGTAAGTCGCACGCGGCAGGTATGTCGAAGTCAGCAGGTACATGTCTAGTACCACGAAGTATCTCTCACGAAGAAAACTTAATCCAAGCCGTCTTCCGTCTCCACCATATATTTTCGCGCACTCTCGCTGTCAATTCTGTTGCCTGGGGTATAGTGGATTAGACATATACCTTCTCCGAAAGAGAAAAAGAGACCGTAACATAGACCCATCAGCGCACCCAACCACGTAGTTCTTTTGTGTACTTAACAAAAAAAGCAAATGCTTCGTCTGGGACACATAACTGCGGTGTGTTCTCAATACTTAAGCGCGAACTGATTAGTGTAAGTTATCATTATGCATCAGTCACTTATAAATTGTTCGATACTTTCTTTTCACAACTTTTCTTCATTATTATCTTAATATTTCTAACTAATATATTGTAAGTGTTGCATATCACCACAAATACTTTTAAAAGGAGATTTACGAAATAGAAAACTTTTTTGGTTATTGTGAATTTTTTATAAATTTGCTTCCAAAGAGATATTGGTGCTCGAATTGATAACTTTCGAAATTGGAAATTTTCAAAAACACGGCGACTTCTTTGGTGTCACAGACTCGCCAAGCTAACGCAGTCTATTATGCCACCAAATTCCCTTAGTTTCATGCCCTAAAAATTCACTTAGAGGCTAAAATTTGTCCTAGAAATATCTGAGAGAAGCTGATCCAAAACGCCAATATTTAAATCGGGACCGATACGTTCATTCCATCATTTTTATTATCACAAAACTTTGCTTCTATCAACGCTAGCTCTGATTAATTATGACATGTATAGTTATTATTTTGTTAATTATTACCACTCCTAGAGCTCAGACAATTTTTTATGTCAAAAAATTCATTCACGTCGTATCAGAAAACCGTTCTCAATTCCCATTGCTAATTTTAGGAATTGCGCATATTCCTCTGAGACTTCAAAAATGAGGCATCGCTCTATACTCTTTCTATACCTTATCTATCAAATTGTTCACTTGAATGTCCAAGCTGAGAAACTACCCGAAGATGAGCGCGTCGACTGCACTCCGTATATGAAAGTGAACGAAAACGATTTAAAGCATATTTGTAAGCTCAGAGGATGCGAAATGGATGAATATTCCGATGTAAGTGCCACTTTGCATTGGTATAGAGGGAGGTTAGAGAATATAGTAGTACAGCTGTGCTAGTAATTTGATTGGAAATTTAGTAAGGTGAACCTTGCTAAAGCGTGGTCGTTCTTGGTATTAAAAATACAAAAACGAAGTCATAGCATTACTGTTTCAATGCGTTTCGAAATCAAAAAATCCTGATATGTTTTCATTGAAAAAATGTGTACATTGTAGGAAAAATCCGGAAGAAATGTGCCGCTTTGCTACTATAACCCTGATACTGGATACAAAACCACGGATGAAAATGTCAAAGACAAAACGAATGGAACTTTTAAGTTATCAAAATCTGGGAATACAAAGGATAAATGGTATGGCAACGATATAGTAAAAATCGACGTGGAATATAAGACCTTTGGTGAAGTAATGAAGGTTTCGATCGGAAACAAGGATAGGTTTGTATTTTCAATATTGCTGATTGAATGAGTACGTTGAAATCTGACTTAGCGAGGACCTGCTCTTAAGCTTGGATTTATACATTAGGCTCAAATATGCTCTGTGGGTAATATGCTTGTTGAAAAAAATCCTTGATATTCCTTTCAAGTCAGGAATTTTTTCATTTATTTTTAAGTAACGGGTAACCTAGGGGGTTTTAGTGGGCACGTAAGATCAAGGTATGAAAGCTGCCTGTATCTACTACAACAAATGGTTCTTCTTTTCCGCTCTCTACTTAGGCGACTAGTTATTTTCGCTTGGTAGCAGACAACTAGAGATATGTTCCCTCCCATTTGCCATCAAGGTATGTATGTCTCTCCTGTGGTCCACTGGCAGAAGTATCTGTTTAGTTGTCTAAATTCTTTCTCGACCACACAGACAGTGTAGCGACAACTTATCCTCAAGCGCGCTGAAAGTAGTGATAACTATCTTAACGTACCTTAGCAGATGATAAAAGAGCTCGTCCTCCTAATTCACACCTTGCCACACTATAAAATTTTTAGATATGTGCCTCCTGTTGACCTTTTTGAGACATCGGCAACCAAGGCTTCGTCAACCGCTTCAAATCAAAGCTTGGAATTCGAGCTTAAAAAGGACCCTCACTATTCTTTCATTGTAAAAAGAAAAGATGCAACTGCGAAGACGAAACCGATCTGGAACACTTCCCCAGGTATAGCGGAATTTTATTATAGTACACATAATGTATCGACTTTACAGGTGGCTTTATATTTTCTGACCAGTTTATCCAAATCGCTACAAAACTCCCATCAACGAATATGTATGGATTCGGGGAAAATTTTCATGATGAGCTAAAGGTAATCATTAAATTACAAATTTTTTACCATGTCCTATATGTGCATAATTTTAGCATGACTTTGGTGTTTACAATACTTGGGGAATGTTTGCAAGAGACAAGGTATTAAACGATAAGCATGATCGAAGAGCCGGGCAGAATTACTATGGTATGTAAAAAAGAAGCTATGTTCGAAAATATTCTACAAAAAGTTCTATGTTTTATTTAAACGAGAAATTAGTTTGAAAGTTCCGTAAAACGAAAAGCTTGGAGTAAATTTGAAATAGAAGTATTCCTATAAGTGGGAATATTCATGGGCATGATTATCGTATTCAAGATTTTTATGAAATGTTTTTTAATTTCGCCAAAAGTTGCAGCAAGTCCAAAAATTTTTTCGCCCTAATACCTTACATTCCAAAGCCAAAGATATTTATTCACAAACATGAAAAGTACAAAATTATTCGCGCACATTTATATTATAATCATTGCTAAAGAATGTGCAAGCAAAGTTAAAATATATTCACTCGCCCTTTTTCAGGCGTCCACCCATTCTATATGATGGTAGAAGATGATGGAAAGGCTCACGGTGTATTTATATTTAACAGCAACGCGCAAGATGTAAATATTTTTTATCTTTTTACAACTTTTCCTGATTTTACGATTCAAAATCATTTTAGTTCACTACCGGACCTGCGCCGCACCTTGTCTATCGCACGATCGGAGGCAAACTCGACATTTTCTTCTTCCCTGGCCCGACACCGGAACAAGTGCTTCAGCAGTATCACAAACTTATCGGAAGACCCTTTCTGCCAACATTTTGGTCGCTCGGATTTCAGCTGTGCGCATTTGGTTACAAGAACGCGAAGGAAGTAGAGGAGACCATTAAAAGTCAAATAAAAGCGGAGATACCAATTGATGTTTTTTACGCAGACATCGATTACATGGATAAGTATCGAAACTGGACAATTGACGAGGAGGTAGCGTTAGATTGAGTTCTACTTTCAGGATGCATGACTTAGGTAGCGTTACAGAAAACGGAGCTTCAGCAGCGTAGATAGGCTAGAAAATCCACAAAAAATCTAGTTCGATAATAATTCACATTTCAAATAAAAAGTGCATTATTAACATATTTCGTAACAAACGTTCGCGGCTAAATTTATCTGTCAAAAATCTTAAAATTTTCGAAAGCTGGAGGAAAAAGTTACTTTGTATTTGCGCCGCAAGCTAAGGATTTGGAAAATAATTATAACAATGGAAAAATCTGATAAAAACAGCACCTTTTTCCTCAGAATTTGCATATTCATTCACATGCTCGTACTTTCATGCCAATCCTTGTACTTCATTTGTGCTAACGCATTCTTCGCATTCCACGAGGTTAATTCTTTCAATTCTTAATGTTTCAGAACTGGAAAGACCTCCCAAATGTTACTAAGAGGTTGCAGGACAAACACATGAAACTCATACTCATTTTCGACCCAGCAATCGAAGTGTCAAAAGGCAATAAGCCTTTTGAGAGAGCACTAGAAACGGTACAGTATTATATTACTCATAGTTTTGGGCAAAATTAAACATTTAGCATGCAAGGTTCATCGAATGGCCAAATGAAGAATTTTTGAAAAACGAACAAAATCAAAGCATTCTAACAAAATATCCACTTCTGAACGGTGAGGGTAAAGAACTTGGAAAGGGCAAACACAAAAAAATTATGACCGGTGTTGTGTGGCCGTTTGCTCATGTTGCATTCCCAGGTACTTTTATAAAATTTCTTCGACGCAAGTATTGTTTAAAGGGAATGAATATTGATATCAATGTTTCATGAAATGGCAAAGACATTTTGATACGGCATTATTAGAATTGATTTTTATGATAATAAGGGTGCAGTAATGATACTAATTACAGATTTCTTCAACGCTGCAACAAAGAAATGGTGGATTGATGAAATCAAGCAATTTATCGTGAAATATTTCAAGGCAAAGAATGTAAGAATACCAACCAAAAATAATCACTTTATAATAACGTTATTAACTAATAGACATACTCGGGATTGAGATATCCAAAGCTCTATTTCCTAGCTACCAGCCCGGAGATTTTCCCAAAAATCTACTTCCGAAAACAAATATACAAAAGTTGCATAGCACATAGTGCCAGTCTTGCAGTTTACAGTTGTTTTAAGGCTAAACTTAATGGGATCTGGTTGGATATGAACGAACCGGCAGTTTTTGGAACAAACGATCCAAATCCGTTCTATAAGAACAAGGGCAGCGAAAATCAATCAGCGGTCAAAGATTTAGACGGACTTGTCTGTCCGTTGGACGGAGAAGGTGGAAAATGGGACAGACCTCCATACTTCACCATAAACGCTGAGGTTAGTCTAGTTTCTGAGACCTTTACATGTATTGCTTTAAGTACAGACCAATGAGCAATAAAATAATATTATAAAAATTCAGGAATGGCCCAACTTTATATTGGCAAACGGCACTTTGTGCATGCAAGGGCAGCATGCCTGTGGCAAACGAATCTATGACACTCACAACCTTTACGGATTGTCTGAGACCATTGCAACGTTTGAGTATTATAAGGATGTCAAAGAGCGGCCTACTATCGTGACAAGGTTAAACAATTTTCGAGCATTGTTACAATTCATACTGATTTCGATAATTTAGATCGACCTTCCCCAGTTCAGGCAGGTATGCAGGCCATTGGCTAGGTGACAACAGGTCTACTTGGCAACTTCTGCGTCAATCTGTCATTGGAGCGATGGAATTCAACATGTTCGGAATCCCGTATGTGGGAGCCGATGTGTGTGGCTTCTTAAACAATAGTTGGCCAGCTCTCTGTCTGAGATGGCAACAACTTGGAGCATTCCACTCGTTTTACAGGTACTTTTGCTGGTTTCTCTGTTTACCTATCTTGAAACTAATGCCTTGTTTTAGGAACCACAATGCCAAATTTGTCGACAACATTCCGGAGCAAGATCCAGCTCGTCCTTTGCCTGACTGGAAACCAGTAGCAGAAACAACAAAAATTGCAAATCTTTTCCGATACCAACACCTGCCATATCTGTACTCGTAAGTGTTTCATTGAGTTTAAGGATAATGAACCTCCAAAAGTAAAGCACCGTTTTAGGTTGCATTTCCACGTGAGCATCCACGGAGGCAGCGTAGTCCGACCACCGTTCTTCGACTATCCAACCGATGAGAAAATGCTTACCTTAAGTGAACAATTTATGTGGGGCTCGTCAATTATGGTCGTACCTGTCGTCAACAATGTATTGTTATTGCACCTGTTTCATAGCGTTTTAAATACTATTTTTCATTTTAGTTCCAAGATGAATCCGAAAAAATCGAAGCATATTTGCCGAAAGGAACAAGGTATTTAAATTTTCGCATAAACGCATCTGATACAGTATCATCATCATACACCTTAACATTTTAGCTGGTATGCTATGACCCCTGGAATCGTGGAAACTATTGAATGGTCAAAGGAACAAAACAATAGGACTAATAATGTTTATGGTTCCCTACACAAAGCAAATGAGAAAGAACAGAGTGTTAGATGCTGGGCACCTAAAAACACACCGCTTCCGACATTTGTCAAAGGTAAATCGAAGGATGTCATTTGCTTGGGGACATACTTGACTTAATGGGGCTTTACCTGACATAATATTTTGTATATTATTCAATACTTTACCTTTCAGCCGGTAGCATCATTCCACGTCAAACTCCAAAAATGACAACAACCGAGACAAGAGCTACTCCCTTCCAGCTGCTGATAGCTTTGGGTAAATAGAATAGTTATACGTATCTGCTTCACTAATTATCGATTTACAATTTGTAGATAACGGAAATGCCAAAGGAGAATTGTATTGGGACGACGGTGAATCCTGGGTGGAAAACATTGACACATACGGACACTATCATTTCGAATTTAAAGCAACAGTCACTGCTGCAAAAATGGAATTAGAAGTCACGTGCACCAAAGGCTGTCCATATGTAACATTTTTTTAACGGCCCCAAAACCCTTGAGTATATGAGAAACGTCAGAGTTTTACATATTTTGCTTTACTTTGATTCAAATTACCTTCCTTATTTAACCAGCTTCCATAAAATCAAGTGCATTTTGTAGAAAAGAAAATACAAAATGTCAGAGTGTGATGAAACATTCTCTGTGCTCTACCAGTTTTCTTGGTGTTTTCATTCTGCAAACAGATTCGGATTTAAGTGGATGGGGTTTTGCAGCAATGTTATTGAAATCTAGTACAGTTTTATGAGAAATACTCCGCCAAAGGTTGTACAGTACTTACCTAATTCATATGGAAGATAGTTAGTACAAAGTTTAAGACATTCTGCGACATTATATAACTGTTATTTCGGTTAAATGTTTTATATTTAGAAAGACGCTAAGAAAACGCTGCCACATTTGGAATCTTTCGAGATTCTTGGATATGAGCACGTGCCTGTGTGGACTTCAGCAAAAGTA